>JANAVB010026199.1:610376-687876 GCA_029216955.1 Iris pallida | reverse complement strand
AAGTTATCGCGAGATTTTGAATGGTAATTGTTTTTTCTTCCCCCCTCTCTCTCTCTCTCTCTCTATATATATATATATATATATATATATATATATATATATATATATATATATATATATACACACTCAATAAGAATCGAATAGAATTTCTAAAGAAATTCCTAAAATATAAAAATAACTTCCAAAATAATTTAATAATTATTTGTAAAATATATACCCCTTATATATATTTTATGTTGAAGATATTTATTCTCTCTAATATCAAATAAAATCCTTACTAATGCCAGACTATTTAATTAATTAAGATATATCATAAATAAATATAAATAAAAATTTAAAATTCAGATGGTTTACATATACTAACAATATAGCTAACTAAAATAATACTAAGAATTAATTAACACAAATTATTATTTAAATATTAGCATCAAAGTATAATAATATTAGTCATATATTTGTTACAAGTTATTATATAACATATAAAACTAAAATTAAATTAATGATTCTAATCATGAAATAACCAGCCCAGCCTAATGGATCAGGGCCCCCTCCCTGGCTGGGCCGGCCCAGTCCATCTCCTATTCTTTTCCATATCTTTTCCTTTTTTTCCTCCTAGATCAGCCCAGGGCCCATGATCCAAACCCAGGCCCAACCCATTTCCCTAATACCTAATCCTCTTTCTCTCTCTCTTTCATTCATTCCACAGCCGACAACCCAAAACCAAAAGGATGATGATGATGAAGAAGAAGATGATGATGATGAAGAAGAAGAAGGAAGAGAACAAGAAGAGGATGGAGAAGATGATGAAGAGGAAGGAGTAGATCTAGAAGAAAGGAAACTCATCTTGGCTCCTCCACGATGGAGGCTGCTGCGATCGAGTGGCGGCTTGACGGTGGCACGGAAGAAGGAAGTGACAGCGGCGAGTAATGACTTCGACAAGATCTGGTCAGGTCGGCTCACCCACGCGATAGGGATGACCGGATCAGCGGCGGTCTTTGACGGACTCGAGGCAGCGACATTCCGCTGCAGCTAGTCGACAGCGACGGTCAGCTGCACGTGATGGAGGAGTCGACTCGAGGCGGCCGAGATGACTTCAGCGGCTGGGTACGACGGGGACTCTGGCAGATCCGTGACTCTAGGTTGCACTAAGACACGACGGTCGGCGGTCGGTGACTCCTGATCTGGACACAGGATCCAAAGACAACGACGAGAGGTAGACTTCTAGAATTTGGCGGTCGGTGGCTTCCCCGGTGATGACGACGGTCCGAATGTCGGGATGACGGAGCCCAGGTCCCTGTCTTGTCTCCTTCAAGACACGGTGGCAGTGACGAGGACCCAAGGCCGAATGCGGCGACACTCCAACAAAATTAGGTTTAGGATGTGTGAGTGTCCATGTCAGGGGACACCGGATACAGAACGGTGGGGTGGACACATAATGTCTGTGTGACATGGGTGTGTCCGTATCGGGACAAGAATTATAAATTTAAAACATGAATTAATGAAATGGACATGGACACGGTAGTGACACTGTCATTACCAACACTTAGAGCATCTTTAACCCTATTGTCTTGTTAAGTGTTGTCAGTCTTAGGTGGCTCCTATGTGGCATGAGCCACAATACAATGTCTTGTTATGTGGCAAAACTATATATCAAAAGACAATGAGGTTGAAAAACTCTCTCCAATGCAAAAGTATTGTGGAGACAATAAAAAAAATATTTTTTCCAACTTCCAAGGCAACTCCTCCACTTTTTCAACTTTTTTATAAATATTTCTATTCATAATTGATGATGTGGAGACAAAGTCATTGTGAAGTGCATTGTCTAGATCTAGACAACCAACTTCACATTCTTCTTGCCATGTCATTGTCATGTCAACTTCACGTTTTATTCTACATTTGCATTGGAGAAGAATTTTTGAAATGAAAGTTTGTCATTCCTATGTGGCAACCATTTTTTCTAAACTCACAATAGGGTTGGAGATGCTCTTAGAATGGTTAGGAATAACTAATCCAGCAATTAATTAGGATATTTATATATAGGAATAGGAAAGACCTAGAATCTTAGGCACATGGGCTAGAGAGAATATTTCATGAATAATGTAGAGAATATTCCTTGGGATATTCCAGATTCTAAGGAATATTTCCTAGGATTAACACTATTCATTAGGGGTGAGCGTCGGTATATTCGGTCGGTATTTGATCGAATTTTTCGGTAATTTTTTAAATCGGTATTTAAAATATCAATACCAATATCGTACCATTTAGAATCGGTTTTTTCGGTTTCGGTTAAATCGGTATTCGGCCGGTTTTTGTTCGGTATCGGTATTTTACCAATTAACATTTGGTCAATCAACACACTTAATATTGTAGAACCTCTTAACCTATAATATATATTTTTATATTTTTTTAAGCATTAAATTTTAAAGTCAAGCCTCTACCAACCAAACCACTCATCAAAATTATTAGAACAATATGTAACAAGTTGCAAACACCTAAAAATGGGCTTAAAAGATCAAACGTTGTCACTAAGTTTAATCTTTAGTATAAGTTTAAATAACCAAAATTTACTTCAAAATTCTATGAGAATATAAAAATATAAGCTCAAAAGATCAAAAACTCAATTCTCGGCATTCTTGACATAACTTCAAGTTCATTAAAATCCATTCTAAGAAACTGATTAAAACAAAGATAAAAATAAAAATGTGTAGTATAAAATTAATCACGAACAACATTATATATATGATCGGTTCGGTTCGGTATTTTCGGTATGGTATTACACTCAAACCGTTACCACTACCATTATACCATATTTTAGTCGGTTCGGCAATTCGGTATCGGTACATATTTTTGGTTCGATTTTTCGGTATATTTTCAATCGGTATTCGGTCGATTTTTCGGTATCGGTCGGTATTTGCTCACCCCTACTATTCATGATTAATTAACATTAATCCTGATTAGCTAATGGAGATTCTAAAATGTTTCACTAAGTCATGTGGCTAAACATTTCATAATGGATTTCTCAAATAACCAACTTACTTGGTAATAATTACAAGTCTACCACTCCTACAAGGAAAATTCATATTTTAATAAAAATTATTAAATAAATTCAAATAAAATATTTCAAAAATTATTTAAAAATTCTAAAATATTAGAAAAAATACTATAAATAATTTATTTAGGGAAAGTGGGGTTATAGGTCCTCTCTACGTAACTCTGTTCATACCAACAGCCGCCACCTATAGCTACAATCCTACAATTTTGAAATAAGCCTAGCACTCCCATGACTGGCTCTCTATTTTCTATAAATATCCCATTTGTCCGGGAAAGCTTATATCCTTTCTCCTCTTTCTCGAACATCGAAAAATCTTTGTGGAGGCAGCCTGGCAGAACTTTTGGAGCATCAAGTTGATATTTATCCCTACGCCATTCAATTATTCTGTTGCAACTTGGTTCCCAGTTCGGACAACCAAGAGTTCGAGATGAAGGTTGGCGGCGTGAAAATCACCGTCGCTGCCTCCTCCTTGGCAAGCATTCTCAGCATCCTGTAGCACGCCAACTATTGTGTGCTTCCCTCCATTGACAATATGAAGATCTCCCTGGAATATTCCTATGAGGAGTTCATGTTCTGCATCTATGATCGTCCGGTTATTCTCAAACCGAGCGATAAAGATCTGAATATCTTCGAACACGATTTTCATCGTATTTTCTGTCATACAATCACTACAAAGCAAGGGAACATAGATAGCATCACCAATAAGGAGATCGTAGCCATGTATTACATGTTTACCAAGCAGCCCTTCTTTTTTGACAAAAATATGCTTTCTACCATGATTCGCTTTCGGGACTCCAGCCATCACTCTTTCCTCTTTGGCATGTACAATTCCTTGATCCTCGCAACCAATAGGGTTGATCTCACAAACTGTCCCAAGGGGACCAAACCTACTCTTCTTGGTAAATCCAAAACTCGGCCCCTTCATTCCTCCTCTCAGCCATCATCCTCCTCGTATCCTCCTGCAGCTGGACCTTCCTCGCCTTCTCCTACTTCTGCTGTCCTTTCTCCTGAAGTCTGTCGATATATTGATCGACGATTTGATGCTATGAGAATTTTCACCTCGAAGCAGGTTCGGGCTGCCACTCGGGGACTCGGCACCCTTATGCATTATGGTTTCATGGACCAGGCATATTATATCCAATGTTGCTTTTTAGAGAGGGATCCTATTGTTGATCCTGCGGTGCCGCATCTTAATTTTTGGGTCCTTGCTTCATAGACCGGAATGTTTATGGATTCACGTATCCCTCTGGCATTGTCCCTTACGGTGCTTTCCCTCCGGCTCCTGGCATGCTAGTTGATGATGGTCGTGGTTGTGGTGCTGTCTTATCGTATTTTATCTTTTGTGGTCCTTTGGGAACTTTTACTCGGATGTGTTATCTCATGTCTTGTATGTCCCGGCAGGGACGATATTTTTCTTTTATGGTTTGTCTTAGAAGTTTCAGTTGTTTAGTTGGGTTCTCTGAACCAAGTCTATTTTGTAAGCCCTCAGTTTTTCTATATATCAATGATGAATGCATGCTTTCCTACCTATTGCTTTAATTATTATTTTTTTTGTTAATCCATATATGCCGGCTTTGATATGCTATAGCACTCCTAATCATTTTGTATAAATAACAAAGGGGGAGAACTCGTATTGTGGGGGAGTTTTTCAAATATGGGGAGCTATCTCCTATAAACCGTACATTTGTCATTTATCAAAATGGGGAAGATTGTTGGCACATCCATGATTTTGATAATTTACTATAATTAACATAGTACAGTTTTAGTTCAAATTACTCTACAAATACTATGGGACAAAGCAAAAAGCCGTAAAAGCTTGAAGTCATTACTTAAAGAACGTGCAACATTAATATTTCTCGAAGACACTACTCGAAAGACTCAAGCTCAAAGCATGTGCCATTGGTCTCTTATATTTGTAAGTGTCTAGGATTCTTTGTAAACACTTTAATAGTGGGTGGCAAACCAAAAGTTAAATAGTTTAAATCATTTGATATTTTGTTATGAAGAAGCGGATCATCCATCGGATATCTGCGGATTACCGCCAGATAGTCCGAATGGAGATAATAAGTTTTTGTTGGCTCATTCAGATCATCCGTCGGATATCAGCGGATTACCACCAGATAGTCCGAATGGAGACATCAAGCTTTTTTTTGGCTCATTCGATCATCCATCGGATATTCGCAGATTTTCGCCAGATAATCTGAATGGAGACAGCAAGTTTGTTGGCTCATTGGGATCATCTGTCGAATATCCGCGGATCATCGTCGGATAATCCTTTTTGTTCCAGCAAGTTTTTGTTGGCTTATTCGGATCATCCATCGGAGATCCGTTGGAAAATCCTGGCACTACTGGCTATTTAAATTCAAATCCAACGATTCGATTTCAGCGCATTTAATGCGATCCAACAGCTATATTTATATTCGTTGCTATTGACTTACGAAAATCCGTCGGACATCCGCGGATCACTAACGGATCTTCCAAAAGTCTGGAGGATCTACTTTATGGACTTAATTCTCTTGGTTTTGTATAAATAGACTTCTTCCTTCTTCATAAATGATTATCCACTTGAGCCTTAAATTTTTTCAACTACCAAGAGCTTCACAACGCCTTAATTTGCCATCCACCAAAGTGTTAGAGTTGTTCAAAGAGTTTTAATCTTGATCTTCCAAGTGTTCTCGAATATCAAAAATTATTTCTTGTGTAAGAATTCGATGAGCCTTCGGACCAAAGCATGTGTGTAAGAAGTTGACGAGCCTTCGGATCAAAAATCGTGTGTAATAAGTCGTCGAGCCTTTGGATCAAAGCTCGAGGTGTACTATTCATTTGATAGTGGATTAAACCCGAAGAAAGTTTTGGGACTGGATTACCTTCACAAAAGGATAGTATGATACATTGAATGTTTGATTTCTTATTGTAACTCCCCAATCCCAATATACGTAGGACTATGTATATGTAACATGCCAGCTATATGCATACGAAGAATACTCCAATATATGGAATCCTCGTATACACACAAAAGTTGTAAATAACTAAACAACAGGCCATCACAGGTAATTCTATATCTTATCCATAGATCATAATATAAAGGCAATAGTCCAAATGAATAAATAAAAGAGTCAAATGATGTATAGCCTGATGGAGATAAATCCACTACCAAACAGCTATGAAAAAGAGTCTGAGAATACTAGAAAACATGCCATATCAACTAAGTATATAATAAAGAATGAATACAACAGGGTGCCTAACCAATCTACTGTAAATATGCAGTTAAGAACAAACCTTCAACGCATAGGCACTCTGGCTATAATGGTATTGGCATAGCCCCCTCTCTGGGCACCAGGGGCCTCAAAGCATGATATTCCTCGAACATCAGAGGCCAGCATGAACAGTAATAAGGGGTAATCAGGTCGGTATCTCCAGCGGAACTTCCAGGTACAAAAAGAAAGTGCATACTTGGCCCATACGTTAAGGAACTATTCTTCCCACCACATACTATCTGTATCATCTCCACGATATATATATATATATATATATATATATATATATATATATATATATATATATATATATATATATATATATATATATACCTCTAATAACTGCCAAGTCTACTAATCATGCAATTTCTGTTAGCAGTTATACCCTATCCGTCGCACATTCCATACGTATCGATGGCCAGCCAACTACGCGTGTCACGCCCCAGTACCGAAATACGGAGACGGACTAGGCCAGCTACTCCATATGAGGTATGAAACGTCATATGACGATCGTGGCTGTCGAGAGACTAGGGGGTACATGCTACAATCAAGTCTCCTATGGTCCCCAGAGTTTTATTTCTCAATCAATCAAGTCACATCAGCAATTAAATGAACATTAAAGATAAAGCAGTAAGGCGTCCCCGACGCTTCATCAAAATGGTCATGAGAGACTAGCTTTATAATTTAGCTATCTCGGAGAGTCAGGAGTACAAAATTATACACAGCTGCAGTCTGTTTAATTACAATTATGTACTGACACAAAATATCAAGTAATCCGGCTAACAGGTGCCGGTGGCTAAACGCCGCACAAAGTATAAGCAGGAGTGGTGGAGAAGAAACCCACTCGAGTCCCCGAACCGCCATGCTCCTAGTATGCACCATGGATGTCAGGGAGGAAGATCGTGTCCTTTGGCTCTGCTACGAGATCTGGCCAAACAAAACCAGCGGGGTCAGCCCCGAATAGCAAGTACCGCCAAAGGGGCACAAGAGTTAAGATTAAAAACCCAGTTAATAGAATGATTGATAATAGAAATACTTATGCTACTATTATAGGGTAGCGCAACATCCTCGAACCCATATGGCACCCTTACAACCAAACAAGGACAAAAGGTGCCGTATGGAGTCGGGACGTGTCGTACTCTATAACTTTCACATAAGTTTAAAGGTAGAAACAATAAAATCTCCTGATCGTGACTTCGGTCGATAGCCTATCGTAGCACAATAACCAACCCAACAATCAAACAAGAACATGGGTTGGATCATGTACCATGATAGACCATGTTCCTCAGTCATTCACAGAAGTGACACTTCACAACCAGAATAAGTCTTCCGTTCATAACTTCGGTCCACAGCCTGTCATAGTACGATAACCAACCCAACAATCAAACAAGAACATGGGTTGGATCACGTATCATAACAGTCCGCTTCCCTCAGTTATTCGCGGAAGGTAATAGGATACAAGCAAGTCGTTTTTGCGGCCAATCAAGTCTACGAGTTTCTAGTGGGACGAGGTTATCCTCGCGTCATGTTATTTCGAAATCCTCAGATCGTATCTTTCCAGCAAGGCTAGCCAACCCAGGGGTTCGCGTAGACAGATATTATTGAGCACAGGTCCCTCGTAAGGCCACCTTGCCAAGACATATAATATATAGCAGTAATTAACCGGATACAGTCGTCCGCTCGTTGCAGATGACACAGTATTCGTGGAGACCAGCCGGCACATCAAGACAATATCTCAAGGCAACTGGTGTAACACGATCTCGAGATTCTGCCCTCCCCATGCATCTAGTATATTTAGTTGCCTAGTTTAACCCTAGGTGAAATCTTGGACTCACATGCTGTGGCCTGCATGATTATCCTCCTAAAAGTCGTACTCAAGTACGAGTACCCCAAGAGAGGATCCATGTCAGTCAGTATGCCAACATGTTCTACCCTCCTTAGTGTAATGCATCATTGCAAATACGCCACGTGAAGTTACGAGTCATTTGTCGAGCATGAACAAGAACTGGGACATTCAGGCACATGTATTGGGTAGGAATACTTTGTTCACCGGGGTCACATTAGTGCTCATATCATGCTCAGGACAAAAGGCGTAAGGATATATAGCTTACACAAACATTTACATATATATATATATATATATATATATATATATATATATATATATATATATATATATATATATATATATATATATATATATACAATATAATATATATAAAAATATGAAATATAGGGGAGTCCAGGTCAGAGCGCGCTGGGTCAGAGTGCGCTGGGTCAGAGTGCGCAGGGGTCCAAGCTCGCAGGGTCAAAGCGCGCAGGGGTCCAAGCGCGCAGGGGTCAAAGCGCGCAGGGGTCCAAGCGCGCAGGGGTACAAGCTCCTAGCGCCAAAGGGCGCTGGGCCACGAGAGAGCTGCGCCTATCGCTAAAAAGCGCTGGGGTCAAGCGGGCTGCGCGCGCCAACTGCTACAGGGTCATCTCCTTCCTCTTGGCTGAGAGCAAGAACACCATGAGCCCTAGAACTTCTAAGGACCATAAAATCCTCATCCTAAGCCCAAATTGGGACTTCTATAGGTCAAAATGGGGTAGAACAAAATTCTTTACAACATGGAACACTCAAAACTTAAAAATAATGAAGTTTGCTAGATCAAAACCAAGAAAATCCGAAAATGGTTAAAACTTAGATCTACAAAAATTAAAGCTTCAAAATGGAAAATTTCAAGTTCTAAACTAGTATAGAATGAGGAGAAGAACATATTTTGACAAATAATTTTGTAAGAAAACATGAACAAAATTTATGGATCCATCTCTTGAGCAAGTTGGCACTTGCCTTGGTTGGTGGAGGAAATAAATGAAAGGAAATAAATGAGAGGAGAGAGAATGAGATGAGTTATATATATAGAATCTTGAACCCAAGGGTTCATGATGAACCATTGGTGAACCAAAAATAGGTTACCCAAATGAGCCAAAACTGTAGGCCCAAATACAGAAAATAAATTACGAAATAATATTTTGTCGAATATTTTGGGAAATGCATGAAGAGATACAGCATAATAAATATCGTATAAATACAAGGTAAATACAATTTATCGGTTTACGTATTAAAATACGTATTCCAGGATCGGGGAGTGATATCTCTACCATTCTTAGAAAAATTCCGTCCTCGGAATTCCAGCCAAGACAGGATAGTGAAATCAGGGCAAGCAAGGCACAATCATATACAAGTTAACTATTATAGCAGTTATTATCATACATCACAAAGTGCCAAACAAGCTGGTGCAGATAAGCATGGAATCGTGTCGATAAGGCGTAAAAATATACCTCATTAGTCAAACAAATGCGGATACCGAGATCTGATCTCGTCCTCGCGCTCCCAGGTTGACTCTCCCGAAGAGTGATGGTTCCAAGAAACACGGACAAGGCTTATCGTCCGATTCTTGAGTACCTTCTCTCGCCGGTCCAAAATAGACACGGGTTGTTCCTCGTAAGTTAGGTCGGTACCAACGACTAACTCAGAATGATCGAGGACATAACTCGGATCCGGGACATACCCACGTAATTGGGACACATGAAACACATCATGTATGCCAGTTAACGAAGGCGGAAGGGCAAGTCGATAATCCACATCGCCTACCCGAGCGAGAATCTTAAAAGGACCAACGTATCTTGGACTAAGCTTTCTTCGGGTTCCAAATCTGATGATACCCCGAGTAGGCGAAATCCGCAGAAATACTTGGTCGCCAACTCTAAACTCTAAAGGCCTACGATGCTGATCTGCCCAATGACGATGTCGGTCCTGTGCAACTCGAAGGCGCTCTCTGACCAACTTAACTATCTCCACAGTCTGCGTGATCATCTCTGGCCCCAACAACTTCCGTTCTACGACGTCATCCCATGCCAAAGGGGACCTGCACTTCCTTCCGTATAATGCTTCGAACGGAGCCATCTGAATGCTAGCCTGATAGCTATTGTTATAGGAGAACTCCACTAGATGAAGGTGATCCTCCCAAGATCCGTCAAAATCCAAGGTACACGCCCGTAGCATATCTTCTAACGTCTGAATGGTTCTTTCTGATTGCCCGTCAGTTTGTGGATGATAAGCAGTACTGAATCTTAACTTGGTTCCCAAACTTTGGTGTAAGCTCCGCCAAAAATGGGAAGTAAACCGCGTATCCCGATCTGATACTATACTAACTGGAACACCGTGCTGCCTTACTATCTGCTTCATGTACATTTTTGCTAATTGCTCAGTAGTCTGTCCAACTCGGAAGGGAAGGAAATGAGCGACCTTCGTGAGTCGATCTACTATTACCCAGACTGCATTATTACCAGTCGGGGATCTAGGTAAACCGGTCACAAAATCCATCGTGATGTGCTCCCATTTCCATTCTGGGATAGGAAGCGGCTGTAGCAACCCTGCTGGTCTCTGCTGCTCGGCTTTCACCTGCTGACATACCAGACACTTGGATACAAATCTCGCTATCTCTCTTTTCATGCCATTCCACCAAAAGAACTGCCTGATATCTCGATACATCTTCGTTCCTCCTGGATGAATGGAGTAAATAGAACTATGAGCTTCGGACATAACTTCTTGCCGAAGGTCTCCACTCGGTACACAGAGTCTGTTTCCAAACCTGAGCGTACCATCTTCATGAATCACTAACTCCTTCCTACGGCCTGATTCACACTCCGACCGTAATTTCTGAATCTGTGGATCTCCTGCTTGTGCTGCCCTTATCCTCTCTACTAAGGTTGACTGAATCTGCTTACCGGTCATTCTTCCTATATCCCTTGGCAAAACTACTTCGATTTCCATACTCTGAAGGTCTTCTAAAATATGCTTCTGCGAGGTCAAGATAAAGGCACTGTCTCTCATACTCAGTGCATCTGCAACTATATTCACCTTGCCTGGATGATACTGAAGATCTAAATCAAAATCCTTCAACAGTTCTAACCATCTTCTTTGCCTCATGTTCAAATCTCGCTGCATGAATACGTATTTCAAACTCTTATGATCAGTATAGATCTCTACCCGATCCCCGTATAAGTAATGCCTCCACAACTTGAGTGAAAACACCACAGCTGCTAACTCCAAATCGTGAGTCGGGTAATTCTTCTCATGGTCTCGAAGCTGCCGAGACGCATATGCTATCACCTTTTCGTGCTGTATTAATACACATCCAAGACCCTTCCCTGATGCGACACAATATACGGTAAAGCCTCCCGCTTCTATTGGAAGCGTCAAGATTGGGGCTGAGATCAATCTCTTCTTCAATTCTTCAAATGATGCCTGACAGCTAGCTGACCAAACAAACTCTACGTCCTTGTGCGTCAAACGCGTTAAGGGCGCAGAGATCTTGGCAAAGTGTAATCCCCCAAAATTTTGGAGGATTTTTTTTAATATTTTATTACATAAATATTTGGTTGTTTAAATTATGAAATCGTATATGACTATCTTGACCTTTTAATATTTAAATATATTTATATTTTTGGAGTTTAGAAGTTTTAAATGTTTGAAAAAAATAATAATAATAATGATAGTTCTAAATTTGATCAATGTTATATATAAATACTTGCAAAAAATGGTGTGAAATATTTTTATTAATTCATAAGGACATCGTGTATATTTTATGAGGTTTTATAAATTTTAATTGATTTTTTTTATTTGTTCTATATAGAAGTTTTATTTATAAAAGAAAATTTTAGGATTATGTTAAGTTAGTATTATAATTATTGATGTGTATTCTTATTAAAAGATTTTTTTATAAATTTTATTAATTAAATTTAGATTTTTGAAAACTACTATTAAGATTTTATTAAGAATTTAGTTTTATATATATATATATATATATATATATATATATATATATATATATATATATATATATATATATAAGGATTAGTATAAAAAAAGAGCAATTACTTCACAGCACTGTTCATTGAACAGTGCTGTGCGCGCCCCCCCAATCCGTGAAGGAGCCCGACCCAGCAGCTCAGCTGCTTGTTAGAAAAAGAAAAAAAAGGAAGAAATCGGCCACTGTTCCCCGAAGGGAACAGTAACCCTCTGCTTGGCCCAAAGGGGCGCCAACCCGAGCCTGCATGTGCTATTCAGCAAAGGGTTATATATATATAACTCTTGTATAGGCGGCTGAACGAGATTTGGAGAATCCCCAAACCCTAGCAAATAACCCCCCGACCTCGGATCGACGCCAACGTTACCTGCACACCCCGGCGTCGCCATCCCGCCGCCGGCGAACGATCGCCGTCGCCTGAGCACCAACAGGCCGACCAAGAAAACAGAATAACTCTTTTTTTTTACTCGACCACAGGTATGACACTTTCGCCTCGTCGTTCTTCCTTCGTACTCGAATAATTTTGATTTTGTCGAAACCTACATAGAGCCTATCTAACCCTCTCTAAACCCCTCTGGATAGAATCTGGTAAACCCTAGCATCTAGCCCGAGAAATCGATCGAAACTTCCCGAGAAAACTGTCGAAACATGACAGTTTTAGGCTGCCCAAACCATCAACTTGGAAGCCGATTTTCGACCCGTATACTGAGGGTTTCATCGAACCAACTGAGAACAGCGAAACACAACATATACGGGATTGAAACGCACTAATTAGTTTTATTTTTCAGTAATTATACAGGAAGATAATTGATGTTAAATATTCAAGAAAATCTGTTTTCAAAACTCAAAATTTTAGAAAACTTTTCCGATACGGCGTACGCCCCGACAAACCGGGCGACGTGGTCGTGCGCTATACACATCGAAAGGCGCGTATGGATGTTGCCGACGTGTGGGAACTGACGGAACTCGATTTCGTTGCGCGTGCGCGACGAAATCAGTGCGTATCCGTCGAGATACCCCCGTATCGACGCTTTGCAAACTAGCCCATAACTTCGTGCACGTTCGTCGTATCAAGACGAAACTTGCGCCATCAGGACCGTATTATTTTTCTGGTCCTGTATGCCAAGTTTGGTCCGATTCTGAGAAGGTCAAATCGAAACCCCATTTTGGCGGGCCCGCGACCCACTCAAACGGGCGATTTTGTGCACGGCTCATCGGAATCCAAAACTGAACATACCGTTGAGTTCCTCTCCTCAAACCGGATTCGTAGACATGTAGTTTGATGACTTTAGAGACCGTAGATTCTGGCACGCGTTTCGGTGCAAAACGGGTCCAACGGCGGACATCATTTTGACCCAAAATTACGATTTTGCTCCTGTTTCAGAATTGGACTTTTGGACAGGTGTTTTCTCGGTATTTCTTCTATGCCAAATCTGTTCGTGATGTTTATTTCAGCATCCGAGGTTGTCGTAGAAGTTGGCTTTCATTGCTTCCCTATTTTGACGGTTTGAGTCATCCGGCGTCGCCATTTTGTACATCACCTCCAGGCAAGATACCTTGCCATTTGCTGTTTATTTATTTTAGCTCATATTTCATGCATTATTTATTTTTTTTATGCAAAATAAACTGTGATACATGGCATAACTGTTAGAACTTACTGTTCATTTATATTTCCTGCTATGTATTATTTTTCCTACAAAATTAAACCTAGATTTAAGGGACCACCTTGTGTGTTGCATTCATTGGCCTTGACACATTGTAAACACGAAGTTGTGTATCACATGTAGAACACGGAAGTGCGTGATTGGCTGGCTACCAGTACGTACAAGCCGTACGATAGGAATAACCGCTAATAGAGGTTGCATGCTAGTTTGACTTAGCGGTTATAGTGGTTTGTGTTGTGGATACAACACAGTAGGCATTAGGCGGGGAGGACAATTCCTTAGCGTATGGGCTTCGATGCACTTCCCTTGTGACCCGGACTCTCCGCTGGAGATACGGGGTTGATGACCCATGATTACTGATGGGGCCTCTGGTGCCCAAGGGGGACTACGCCGATCCTATTCAGCCAGGGCCCATGCGTAGGAAGGATTGTTCTTAACTACATATCACATAGAATGGTAGGCTACCCTTATCCGTTTGGTACGAGTACTCTTGGTTTGGGTATTTGTATCTGACCGTGGCTTGGAACAATAACTTGTCGCGGATTAGTTTGCCACATCTTGTCCTTGTTTGGTTGTAGGTGTGGCTTACTACTCCGATAAGAAGGTATTGAACCTTGTTGGGGTCCGGATACCATATTGGATTTATGGCATGGAAAGGTACGTCACCGTGAATTAGTTTACCATCTCCTGTCCTTGTTTGGTTGGGGGGATGGTACGCTCGTTCAGTAGGTGCGTATTGGACCATGTTATAATTCAATTTACTTATTTATTTGAGCAATATTTATTCAGTTTATGTGGCATGTTCTTTTTGTATCTTGTTACGTCCCTCTGAGGACCTGGTGATCTCTCCAGGTATAGGTGTGCAGGACTTTTCGCAGGAGTATGGTTCCGTTATAGACTCATCCTTCACGTTCGAGCGAGTTGTACCTTCTGATCACAGCTGTCCCTATTAGGTCGAGGAGCCTATTTAGTCATCATCACTTATTTTATTTATCTTAGAGGTTGGACTCTATTTCCTTTCAGTTCATTCTAGTGCCGGTAGTGGATTTGTCTCCGCCCGGTCAACAGCTATATTTTGACATTTACTTTGATTCATGAGTTACCATTTTCTTTATATTTACTGTGGATAAGATTTAGCTTTTACCTATGACTGTCTGTTATTATTATTCATAAAACAGCTTATGTGTATATTCGAGATTTCCATATATTGGAGTATATCTCGTATATATGCAGCTGGCATGCTACGTTCCTAGTCCTACGTATTTTGGGACTGGGGCGTTACACAAAGTCCGCCACGAACCTTCTGTAGTAACCAGCTAGTCCTAAGAAACTTCGCACTTCTGCAACCGTTCTCGGGACCGGCCAATGCTCTACGGCCTCAATCTTCTTCGGATCCACTGACACTCCTGCTCCAGAAATTACATGTCCCAGGAACGAAATGTGGTCTAACCAGAATTCATACTTGTCGAGCTTCGCATAAAGTTGATGCTCCCTCAATGTCTGCAAGACAGTCCTAAGATGTTTATCATGCTCCTCTTCACTGCTGGAATAGACAAGAATGTCATCTATGAACACCACCACAAATTTATCCAAATACGGCAGAAAGATGCAGTTCATTAAATCTATGAATACTGCGGGGGCGTTGGTTAGTCCAAAGGGCATTACTAAAAACTCATAATATCCATATCTAGATCTGAAAGCTGTCTTCGGTATGTCTTGCTCCCGGACTCTTACTTGATAGTATTCCGACCGAAGATCGATCTTGGAAAAGACGCTGGCCTTGCTCAACTGGTCAAACAGGTCATCAATCCTTAGTAGTCGGTACTTATTCTTCACTGTTACTGCATTCAGCTTGCGGTTGTCGATGTACATTCTCGTCGACCCATCCTTCTTGGGAATTAGAATCACTGGCGCGGCCCAGGACGATTTACTGTCTCGGATGAATCCCTTAGACTTCAACTCTTCCTCATGTTGATACAACTTATCCTGTTCTGACGGCGACATTCTGTAAACTCTGTCTGCAATAGGCCTCGTTCCAGGGTTCAACTCAATGCTAAATTCTACCTCTCTGACCGGGGGTATCCCTGGGAGCTCATCAGGGAAGACGTCGAGAAAATCTTCGACTACTCTCGGAATCTGTCCTGGCTCTGATACTGCTGCTGAGATGACGTCTTCGACCTGATTCTTCAAGGTTCGAGTAAAGATGAACTGTTCCATCCCAGGAACACTGAATATGACCCTACCTCCTCTACAATCAATTATCGCATGACTGTCTCTCAACCAGTCCATGCCAAGAACAACATCAAAATTCCCCATATGGAATTCAATCAATGATGCGGGCAGTAAATGCCCACACACCTCTACCGGACATGAAAAGCGCACTCTGCTAACTTCTACGAGCCCATTGCCGGTGAGTATATCCATCCTCTCCGACAATGCCTCAAATACTAGTCCAATCTGTGTAGCATATTGTACAGAGATGAATGAATGAGTAGCGCCTGAATCAAATAATACTACAGCGGGAAATGAGGTGACGAGAATTTTACCTGCCACCACGTCACTAGACGCTAGAGCCTCTCCCAAGGATAATGTGAGAGCCTGGCCCTGGCCCCGCGGAGCTCCATGTTGCGGCCTTCCTCGACCATGTTGTTGCTGCCCCTGAGGGCCTCCGGCTTCCTGTGCTTGGCGAAACATCTGAGCCTGCATTGGTAGACGCTGGGCTAGGGGCCTCACTGCTAATACTGGCCCTCCACTCGGGGTTGCCACCAGAGCTGGTAACGCTGGAAGCTGCTGAGCTGGCCCTCCTGGCCTCTGCATCATAGGACAAGTGGAAATACGGTGGTCTGAACTACCACACCTCAAGCATAAGCCATTCGCTGACCGACACACCTCCCTCGTGTGCCCTGCCTTCCCACAGAATGTACAGCCCTGGGGTGCTCCCTGACGCTGCTGTTGGTTCCTCGGCTGCTGATACCGAACTGGCGCTGTATTAGTTGACACGGCTGTCCTCCGCGGTGCTCCTGCATCATGAATACGTACACCGGGTGGTGCTGGTGCCGATGTTTGCTGCATTACTCCTCCTCCAACCTGGGAATGAGATCTCTTCTGACCCCCTGTCCTCGATGCCAACCTCTGCTGGGTAAGATCGTGCCTCCGAGCGGCCGTCAAAACAGCGTCAAACGTCTGGTAGTCGTGTCCCACCACAAGCTGCAGTAGTTCCAAATGAAGTCCCGGCTGAAACCTCATAGCTTTCTCTGGCTCGGTTGCCACCATTGCTGGTGCAAAACGGCACAATCTACAGAACTCTGCTGCATACCTATCTACGGTCTTGCCTGCTTGCTTGAGACTAATAAACTTCTGCTTGAGCTCATATCGAGCTACTATGCCAAAATACTTGGCCTTGAATCTTTCACTGAAGGTGGTCCAACGAATAGGGCATCTTATACCAACTTCTTCTGATGTCCACCAGTCGCGGGCAAGATCCTGAAGTACTAATTTGACCTGATCAACCTTCTCATCATCTGGAACCTTGGCTGCCACAAGAATGACTTCGATGTCTTGAATCCATGCATCCGCAGTGATGGCATCCTCCGTGCCATCAAAATACCTCGGGTTCAAGCGACGGAACCTTCCTGACGCTCCCGAGTCAGCCCCGGCACTCCTCTCAAGAGCTAACTGAATCCCTTGGTTCAGCAACACGTTCTGCTCCTGCTGCTGAGTCTGTTGTTGTTGGTGAGTGACAAGAATCCCCCGGATGGTCTCCACGAGTGCTACGACATCTGGTACTGCCGTCGCTGCTGGTGCTACAGGAGTTTCAATAACCTGCGGCTCCACTGCCTCTGGTTCCACTTCTGCTCGTGTCTGCCCTGGGGAAGGTTCCCTCCCCTGTTGGTGCCCAGTCGAGCCGTGCTCTGGCTGCTCTTCCTCATGGGCCTCACCCGCTACTGAGAATGAAGCACCCCTATAGAGAAAGATATAAGATTATCAAGTCCGAACGAAGAAGATTTCGAGGATATAAGTCAGGTTAGAGATCAAGGCAAGGACAGAGAATTCGAAACAGAATTTCAAGGGGAACAAGTTTTGATTGAGACTCCTAATAATTCGCAATACCCCACAAGTCTGAAAAACAGACCTGCATGGGCCACCACTAAAACCTTGTCACGCCCCAGTACCGAAATACGGAGACGGACTAGACCAGCTACTCCATATGAGGTATGAAACGTCATATGACGATCGTGGATGTCGAGAGACTAGGGGGTACATGCTACAATCAAGTCTCCAATGGTCCCCCAGAGTTCTATGTTTCAATCAATCAAGTCACATCAGCAATTAAATGAACATTAAAGATAAAGCAGTAAGGCGTCCCCGACGCTTCATCAAAATGGTCATGAGAGACTAGCTTTATAATTTAACTATCTCGGAGAGTCAGGAGTACAAAATTATACACAGCTGCAGTCTATTTAATTACAATTATGTACTGACACAAAATATCAAGTAATCCGGCTAACAGGTGTCGGTGTCCAAACGCCGCACAAAGTATAAACATGAGTGGTGGAGAAGAAACCCACTCGAGTCCCCGAACCGCCATGCTCCTAGTATGCACCATGGATGTCAGGGAGGAAGATCGTGTCCTCTGGCTCTGCTATGAGATCTGGCCAAACAAAACCAGCGGGGTCAGCCCCGAATAGCAAGTACCGCCAAAAGGGCACAAGAGTTAAGATTAAAAACCCAGTTAATAGAATGATTGATAATAGCAATACTTATGCTACTATTATAGGGTAGCGCAACATCCTCGAACCCATATGGCACCCTTACAACCAAACAAGGACAAAAGGTGCCGCATGGAGTCGGGACGTGTCGTACTCTATAACTTTCACATAAGTTTAAAGGTAGAAACAATAAAATCTCCTGATCGTGACTTCGGTCGATAGCCTATCGTAGCACAATAACCAACCCAACAATCAAACAAGAACATGGGTTGGATCATGTATCATGATATACCATGTTCCTCAGTCATTCACAGAAGTGACACTTCACAACCAGAATAAGTCTTCCGTTCATAACTTCGGTCCACAGCCTGTCATAGTACGATAACCAACCCAACAATCAAACAAGAACATGGGTTGGATCACGTATCATAACAGTCCGCTTCCCTCAGTTATTCGCGGAAGGTAATAGGATACAAGCAAGTCGTTTTCGCGGCCAATCAAGTCTACGAGTTTCTAGTGGGACGAGGTTATCCTCGCGTCATGTTATTTCGAAATCCTCAGATCGTATCTTTCCAGCAAGGCTAGCCAACCCAGGGGTTCACGTAGACAGATATTATTGAGCACAGGTCCCTCGTAAGGCCACCTTGCCAAGACATATAATATATAGCAGGAATTAACCGGATACAGTCGTTCGCTCGTTGCAGATGACACAGTATCCGTGGAGACCAGCCGGCGCGTCAAGACAATATCTCAAGGCGGCTGGTGTAACACGATCTCGGGATTCTGCCCCCCCATGCATCTAGTATATTTGGTTGCCTAGTTTAACCCTAGGTGAAATCTTGGACTTACATGCTGTGGCTTGCATGATTATCCTCCTAAAAGTCGTACTCAAGTACGAGTACCCCAAGAGAGGATCCATGTCAGTCAGTATGCCAACATGTTCTACCCTCCTTAGTGTAATGCATCATTACAAATACGCCACGTGAAGTTACGAGTCATTTGTCGAGCATGAACAAGAACTGGGACATTCAGGCACATGTATCGGGTAGGAATACTTTGTTCACCGGGGTCACATTAGTGCTTATATCATGCTCAGGACAAAAGGCGTAAGGATATATAGCTTACACAAACATTTACATATATATATATATATATATATATATATATATATATATATATATATATATATATATAAAAATATGAAACATAGGAGAGTCCAGGTCAGAGCGTGTTGGGTCAGAGTGCGCTGGGTCCAAGCGCGCTGGGTCAGAGCGCGCAGGGGTCAAAGCGCGCAGGGGTCAAAGCGCGCAGGGTCCAAGCGCGCAGGGTCAAAGCGCGCAGGGGTCCAAGCGCACAGGGGTCCAAGCGCCCAGGGGTCAAAGCGCGCAAGGGTACAAGCGCGCAGGGGTACAAGCTCCTAGCGCCAAAGGGCGCTGGGCCACGAGAGAGCTGCGCCCATCGCTAAAAAGCGCTGGGGTCAAGCGGGCTGCGCGCGCCAACTGCTACAGGGTCATCTCCTTCCTCTTGGCTGAGAGCAAGAACACCATGAGCCCTAGAACTTCTAAGGACCATAAAATCCTCATCCTAAGCCCAAATTGGGACTTCTATAGGTCAAAATGGGGTAGAACAAAATTCACTACAATATGGAACACTCAAAACTTAAAAATAATGAAGTTTGCTAGATCAAAACCAAAAAAATCCGAAAATGGTTAGAACTTAGATCTACAAAAATTAAAGCTTCAAAATGGAAATTTTCAAGTTCTAAACTAGTATAGAATGAGGAGAAGAACATATTTTGACAAATAATTTTGTAAAAAAACATGAACAAAATTTATGGATCCATCTCTTGAGCAAGTTGGCACTTGCCTTGGTTGGTGGAGGAAATAAATGAAAGGAAATAAATGAGAGGAGAGAGAATGAGATGAGTTATATATATAGAATCTTGAACCCAAGGGTTCATGATGAACCATTGGTGAACCAAAAATAGGTTACCCAAATGAGCCAAAACTGTAGGCCCAAATACAGAAGATAAATTACGAAATAATATTTTGTCGAATATTTTGGGAAATGCATGAAGAGATACAGCATAATAAATATCGTATAAATACAAGGTAAATACAATTTATCGGTTTACGTATTAAAATACGTATTCCAGGATCGGGGAGTGATAACGCGAGTCCGTGTCCTACATGTGACTCACAACTGTAACTACCACTTTTCTAAAATGAGGGTATTTTTGAACTTTTTGTGAATTTGATTATTTTAGTTATCATTTGATGTATTTAAACTGTGTTAGTGATAGAATTTGGTAAAAACCTTAGAACCATATTGATTAGATGTTAGACATGACCAAAGGAGACTTGAATAGTGAGATTAGACAACTTTAGATTCAATTCTAATTGATTAGTCAAACCTTTAGTCTAATTAGGAGCCACTTAGAATTTAATGACTAAAATACTAAGTTAGAATGGACCCTTCCCTTAGAGTTTGTCATGACAACTTAGAAGGGCTCCTTGGACATTTCCCCATGGCAAAACCCTAGAACTACACCACATGGCCGGCCCACATTGCCTCCCTTGCTATTAATAGCACCACTCCTTCTTCTTCCTCCTTCCATTTCATTTCTAACCCTAAATTAGGTGTTCTTTCCCAAATTTCTCCCTATTCCCAAATTGCCTCCAAATTCCCTCAAACTAATTCCATTCTCTTCCCCTTGGAGAGGAGAAGGCCCTTTTGGCTAGCTTGGGAGCATTTGAAGCCTTTGGACACTTGGAGCTTGAAGGGGATCTAATATAAGGATTTTACATTGGGAATCCATCTCCCAATTGGTATGAGCCCTCTAAACCATTTAAATTTTATTGCATTAGTGTAACTACATTCATTTAGGGGCCCCATGCCTATAGGATGCCTTTAGGGAGGAGTTGAGGCTCTCCTCTTCCTATTTGAAGGGTTTCTCCATTTGCATTTTTGTTCAAATAGGGGAAATCCAAAAATATGATTCTAGACTAATTAGGTCATGCTAGTGGTGTAGATCATGTAGGGATGCTTTGGGTCAAGTTTGGATTTATTTGGAGTGTGTATCACGAGAGTATCGAATACGCACCCCAAATGTTTGTCAAAATGGCCATTAGGACTTTTGAAACTCTAATTTCAGTTCTAAATATAAATTTGAGTTGTTTTGCCATGTGTTAATCTATATTAAGGTTGTCTAATAAATTAGGAATGAATGGAATGATTTTGATAGGATTAATGGGTTTGGAGGATTGGTAATGCAGTGACCTGTTAACTGTTCTGTTTCCATACCTTTCTTTCTGTGCAAGTGCCATATTACAGGCATTGCATCACTCCTCTGTTCAGACCTAGATACTTCATTAGAAGCCGATGACATATATACTCATTCCAGTCCTTTATCCTTTACATAACAATTTCCTTTTGTAATGTTCATTCACTGCATTAATGGGTCCAGTCCATATCACTTTGGTTGTTATGTCCCTATATTTCCTGGTTAGCTTGTCCTACTGCATATACATAGGTTAAACCATTCCTTAACCTGTTCAGTTCCTACTGGACATGGTTCCTGGCCATTTGCATTCTTTTCCCCTTGTAGCAGTTAATGACTAGGTGGGGGGTGAGCTCGGGTTAGAGGATGTCTACGTTTCAATCCATCTTTTGTAGGATCAGTCACCCATTTTAATTTTTCAGGTATTTCCTCGTGAATTCAGTACTTATTGTTCGCTGACTCACTTGGTTTGAGTCCCCTACATTTTTAGTGTCAATTGATGAGAAGGAGATCTGTTAGTTTACTGTACCACAGTCCAAGCATGTTGGTATCAGTGAAGATACTTCACACATGTTCAGTTCTTAGTATATAGGTTGCATTCCCTATAATCCAGTTCACTACATTTCCTATTGATTAGTTCCAAATGCCCATATCTTCATGTCCAGTCCAGAAATGCTTATTCGTATAGCAGTCTTACATTGCATTGTCCTTGTGACACTCAGTCCCTTGCATATACATATGGGAAAACCCTTTAGCCCAGTATTCCCTCCATATTTGCACTGCCAGACCTCATTCTCTGATACTGGAACTGTATCAACATACATTATTCACTGCCTGCACTTTAATCCAATGCATATGTTAGTTTCTGCCCTACATATTAGACATGTCTTGCATTGCCACATTCATCTATCCAAGCATTATCATGTTTTGTCCTATCTTTGATAGGTTTATGTACCTTAATATCTGTAATAAGGATCAGTATCTATAGTAGGGGTTCACTGCATTGCCTAATAGACTTGTCATGATGCATTATGTTAGTGTCCTGCATCTCCTTGTTTCACTGCAGTTCACTTAGATCACTGCATATGCATCTACCCCTTCACATTAAGATGCCCTGCATTCTTGTATTTTGTACTACATTCCTCCTACAGAGATATCACTGTATTCCCTATATGCAGTCATGTTGATGTTCACAGTAGATGTCATACACCCCCTCCTTTGTGCATATCGTGTGCCCTGTTCTCTTTGTATCAGTCCATGTTATTTTGTACAGGATATCAGAGGTTGGCAGGCTCGAGTTAGCCCCAGTAGGTTCAGTCATACTGATACCAAGTGTCAGTACACTTGATACTTGTATCAGTCATTATTGAACTAATTAATTCAGTCCCTTCTTGTATTGAAGCAGTACCAGTGAATGGATATCCTGCATCCTTATATCTATACTACATTTTAACACATGTCTTGCATATATATGCTGCTCTTCTAGATGTATCAAGTTCTACTGGATCTGTACATGCATGTGAGTATGTTCAGTAATCACATATCACTTGTCATGTTATTTCATTTGGGTTTTGTCCATTGCCTTATGTCTAATAGTTTGATGGGATACTTTGTATCAGAAACGAGTTGAGGTATATTAGCATATGCATTCAGATCCTAGAAGTTTGGTCTTGAGTCCAGGTATCCACTTTGGGTCAGAACCTTTAGCTCACTATTCCATTGTTTGGTCACACACCTTGTTCAGACATTAGTCCATTCTGGATGAGTTGTATCAGTCATAAAGACGATAAGGGAATTTAGTGATGTTTCAGTCTTAACACTATATGTTTTAATTCCTCTGAGCAGTAATAACTAATACCCAACCTAGTTTACTCCATTCACATTTTTTTTGAACCACCATTACCCCTGCACTTAAGTCCAAAAATGTAATGCCCTGCCATTGTATGTTGGCAGCAGAACAAACCATGTTCAAACCCCCATCTTGTTCAGTCCAATTAGACTTCACTATTATGTTTACCTTGGATTGCCTAATGACGACCATTTAGTTAGGGGAGAAGCTTGGGTTGGAGTGTATCCTAAATGCAGCCTTAGAATGTCAGTTTTCACCCATATTTTGAGTAGTAGTCGATCCTTTTAGCTGCCATATATGTGTAAGTATATACATCAGTCGAGCCACGTCATGTTCTTATATTCCACTCCCAATCATCCTCATGTCCAAACCTTCTTCCTATTCCCAAGTTCAGTCCCACTATAAGCCTTAATGTTTTGTTCATTCCCTTCCATGTGTCTAGTTTCTTGACTGTAAATTATAGGTCTTGGTGTATAGTTACATATCATATATATACCCCACAATTACATGTTCATATTTGTAGTTAGTGGGTTATAAGATATGTACCCTATAGCCTTAATATAAGGATATATATAGGGTTATGTAAACCTAGGATTTGATGTGATTGATACCACCTTAGCCTAATTATATAATCCACATAGGCCAACTCTAGATAGTTGACCAATGTTGACCAAGTACCTAGAAGTTGACCAATAGTTGACTTTTGACCTAGGAAGTTCTAGCAGCATATAGATATCATTGTTTAATCAATTGTTTAAATCTAGAACACATTATAACCTGTAATTCACATCATAGGTCTCTGTGACTCTAGTTCGGATACCGATACACATCAGTTGCTTAGGATATCAGGCGAGTACATTCTCTGTTAGTTTTCATTCATGATAGTATCTGTATTGCCTGCTCTAGACTAATTTACTTGATGCTGACACATTGTTATCACGGACCAGTACTCTATTAATCTTGTCATGAAATGTTATCCCCTTAACGGGTACATTGGGTATTTCATGTTCATGTACTTCATCATGTACTCCTTATATTTGTATTATTCATGTACACTCATGTGCTCTCATGTACGTTCATGTGCTCTCATGTACTCTTATGTGCTCTCATGTACTCCCATATTCTCACATGTACTTCATGTTTATACTAACAATCATGTACGTAACGTAACTTGATCGGATTCTTGTGTATTGATTGGGGTAGGGGGAGTAGAAGTGGTTATGTGATTAAATCCCTCTAGTGTAATCATGTACATGTCGATTATGCCTTCACGTATAATCGAGTTACCGTAGAATAATCATGTACAACCTAAGCCGATTACATAACCATCTTGTGCTCTGAAACACTTATATTATTAACAGTTCATAGATTCTCTATTCTATGTCATGTACTCAGTTTACTTATCTATATCTCATGTATTCATGTACTTCCTTTACAGCACGTTATGTACTTTATTCTATTATTAGCTCTATATTTTCTACCATGTTTTGGAACTGCTTTTAGAGTTATGTACTTCGCTCTAATTCTGACTGGATATGTTGATAAATTTTATAAAGAACTTGGAGGATTTAGCTAGCCTAGAGGAGTCACTAGTAATGCTTAGAGTAGATTGTTGGGATATTGTTTGGTTATTTTCAGTTATTTTCATGAGTTGTATATATAATACTTCTGTCGTGGGATGTGATGATTACACTTAAACTTATTTCATTCCTGGATTGTATCTTACTTTGAGTATTTCCATCTATCCTATATCGTGCTGATTATCCATCTCTAGATATTGTGATTGAGTTGTATCTTCTGAGATTGTCCTCCGATTGGAGTGTATATTCTGCACAGGTACATTTATATTGTGTTAGATGTTATTGATACCTAGGATAGCGTTCTACCGCCGACATTGCGGTGTAGGCTACGTACCCACGATCTCGTGTCCTTACATCCTACCCAACTTATAAAAAAATTTCTTCGAAATTAAATTAAAGCACGGTGAATGCAATGCAATACGGAAGGAAAGAAAATTTAAAATACGAAAATCGTACCTAATTTTCGAACAGATGGGGAAAGTGATTGCGGATGTCATCCTCATGCTCCCAGGTGGACTCCCTGATGAGTTATGCTACCATTCAACGTGAACTAATAGAATAGGCTGATTCCGCAAAACCTTCACTCGACAATCAAGAATCCCTACTAGCTGCTCATGCCACGTATCTTCTCCGCTACTATTTGCCATGTATCTTCTCCGCTGAGACACGTGAAATATATCATGCTCCCTCTAGCGATGGTGGCAATGCCAATCTGTAGGCAACTTCTCCCACTCGCTCCATGACATCGAAAGGACTGATGTATCTTGGACTCAACTTGACAAGTCCTCCAAATCAAATCGTACCTCTAGTGGGTGATATCTTCAAGAAAACATGGTCACCTTTCTTGAACTCCAAAGGATAACGATGAAGGTCTGTCCACTGCTTTTGTCTGTCCTGCACTGCTCGCAGGTGGCCTTGTATCTTCTTTACCTTCTTTACTGTTCTCATGACCAATTCTAGACCCAAAATATGTCGTTCTCCTACATCATTCCCACAAACAGAAGATCGATACTTCCTACCGTATAATGCTTTAAACAGATCTATCTGAATGCTCGCTTGATAGCTATTGTTGTAAGAAAAATCCACAAGATGGAGGTGGTCTTCCCATGATCCGCCAAAGTCAAGCATACACGCTCTCAATATATCTTCTAGCATCTAAATAGTACGCTCTGACTGCTTGTCGGTCTGCGGATGATAAGTCGTACTAAACTTCATACGGGTACCCAAGCTTTCTTGCATGCTCCTCCAAAAATGAGATGTAAATCTCAAATTTTGATCTGACACGATGATAACTGAAACACCATGCAGTTTTACTATTTGCTCCATATACATGTCAGCTAAGACTTCCGTGGACTGGCCCACTCTAAAGGACAAGAAGTGGGCTGACTTAGTAAGCATATCCACGATCACCCGTACTGCGTCTCATCCACTAGGACTTCAAGGAGTTCATGTAAGTAAATCTATGGTGATGTGCTCCCACTTCCACTCAGGAATGGAAAACGGTTGCAACAATCCAGCTGATCTCTGCGCTCCGCCTTTACTTGTTGACACACCAAATACTTGGCCACGAAACAAGCTATCTTCTACTTTATTCTGTGCCACCAATAGTGTTGCCTCAAATCCCAATACATCTTGGTTCCTCCGGGATGTATGGAGTAGAATGAGCTATGTGCTTCAGCCATCAATTCTTGTCGAAGCTCTCCGTCTAGAATATATAGACGATCTTCATATCGTAGTATCCTATCAGGATGAATTCTCAATCCAGTCTGCTCTCCTGCTTTAGTCCTCTCTCTAAGTCTTCAAAATCTAGCGTATGTGGGTAATGTTACCTTGATTCTTTTGACTAATGATGATTGCACTTGTAGGTTGGCTAACATGCCATCAGCTCCGTGTAATACAACTTCTATCCCATGCTTCTGCAAATCTTCTAATATCTCCTCTTCTGGGTGGTCAATAAATACGTTATTGGCTTACGACTTAATGCATCTGTTACTACGTTAGCCTTGCCTGGATGGTAGTGCAACTCGATCTCATAGTCCTTCATCAGCTCCAACCATCGACGTTGCCTCATATTCAGCTCTTTTCGTGTGAAGTCATACTTGAGGCTTTTATGATCGGTATAGAAGTCTACCTTCTTGCCATACAAGTAATGCCTTCAAAGTTTCAGAGCGAAGATGACTGCTGCGAGCTACAGATCATGGGTTGGATAATTCTTTTCATGCACTCTCAACTACCTCGATGCATACGCTACTACTCGGCCATGTTGCATCAAGACACATCCAAATCCCTTCTCAAATGCATCGCTATATATCACAAATCCTCCTGGCCCTGATGGAATGACCAAGATGGGTGCAGTGGTCAAGCACTTCTTCAACTCATCAAAAGCCGCTTGACACTCGTCCGTCCATTTGAACTCCTGATCCTTACAAGTCAATTGAGTAATATGTCCAGCTATCCATGAGAAATCTTCCACGAACCTTCGGTAACAACCCACAAGTCCAAGAAAACTTCTCACCTGGGAGGCTTAGGTGGGAACGGGCCATGCTTTAACTACTGAGATTTTCTCCAGATCTATCGATATACCATCTTTTGTGACGACATATCCAAGGAATGAAACATTCTCAAGAAAGAAGTCACATTTGCTAAGCTTGGCATAAAGCTGCTCCTTCCTCAAAGTTCCCAAGACTATCCGTAAATGCTGCTCGTGCTCTTCGTGGCTCTTCGAATATATCAAGATATCATCTATAAAGACAACCACGAATTGGTCCAAGTACTGATGGAAGATCTTATTCATGAAGACAGCTGTAGCATTAGTCAAACCAAATGGCATAACCAAAAACTCGTAGTGTCCTTATCTCGATATGAATGCAGTCTTTGGGATATCTTCCTTCCGAACCTTCAACTGATGATATCACAAGTCAATTTTGGAAAATACTTTAGCTCCAGTCAACTGATCGAACAAATCATCTATGCATGGCAAAGGATAGTTCTTCACCGCCATCGCGTTCAAAGCTCTGTTATCGATGCACATGGGCATTGTCCGGTTCTTCTTTGGCACGACCAAGACGGGTACTCCCTATAGTGATGCAATGGCATGGATAAAGCCTTTCTCTAGCAATTCATCTATCTGTGTCTTCATCCTAACTCCTTTGGTGCTAACCGGTGCACATGGGACGAGATAGGTTCGGCTTGTGGAATGAGCTCTATGGTGAACTCAATGTCCCTGACGGGTGGCAATCCGGACAACTCTTCCGGGAATACATCTTGGAACTCGGTGATGATAGGATGATGAGAGATTTCTTCCATCTCCATGTGAGTTCCTAAAGTATGTGGGTCACTTATTTCTTCTGATCCTCTAATGAACTCAAATTTTGGCTCATATGGTGGTTTGAATACAATACTGCCTCTATGGCAGTTAAGGGAAGCATAATATTGGCTCAACCAGTCCATCCCAAGAACCACATCGAAGTTTGGCATAGGAAAACCAAAAATCTCCCTACCACAAATTACTACAGGATAAAGTCTACATATACTGCTTACAGGCACTATTCCTCTCCCTATGAGAATTCTAGTGTTCTTAGACAGTGGTGTAGTGGTAATACTGTGTCTAGTTGCAAAACTAGTGTCTATGAATGAGTGTGTGGCTCCAATGTCTAATAACATAATAGTAGGAAATGTAGCAACTAAAACCATGCCTACTGTAACTTCCTTTTCTAGTTCTGTATCCACTACTGCTAATGAGAAAGCCTTCCCGTACTTCTGATTGGGGCCATGAGCTCTAGTCCTATCGATGTCATGACCCGCACCCGGATATTTAGGCACGAGTACGTGGGCCACGTCTAGCCAACGCTGCAGTGTCGGTGGTAGAACGATGTCAAGTACCCAGCAAAATATCTCAACAGTTATATGATCCACTAAATCAATATGTACTCAATCACACACTAAATCAATATGTACTCAATCACACACAGCTAAGGAATATATGAAGGAAAGGTAGCGATAACTCAAAATCATCTAGAATCTATAAATGATCATACATCTCAAGAAATGTATCGGAGACATATCTGATGGATAAGACATAATCTAGATAAGGAATATGGCCTAGAGCTCTCAAGAGGTCAACTGACGATCCAAATGAACGTCGAGATCAGTCATCATGAAGTCCAAAGTGTGGGGAATAACATTAGCTAAAAAATAGTTATCCAGTCAGGATTGGAGCGAAGTACATCCCTAACAACAGTTCCAGTAAATGACATGGACTATGTAACAGTAAATAGAGAGAATATACAGGAATAAAAAAAGTGTACATAAAAGTAGCATGGTATGGTAAAATTGTAAGCAAGAGTAAGAATGAGTAAAGCAGGTTATATCATGTACAAGAGTCAAGAATCCATACTATCTATGTGAGTGAATACTAGCTTCGACATATAGCCGGCTTGGGAACTTGCACAAGATTTTATGGCCTGGTTAATCATACGTGCAGTGTATAATTAACACTCACAAGAAATAAGACATGCACAAGGAGGGTATTGACCACATATCTACACAACTACTCCCCACCCTCGACTGATACAGTAGATCCAACCATGGTACTTTATGACACTGGATTCTTTGAGAAGATCGTGAGTCTTCGCAGGAATCGGTGTCTATATTATGTCTTATCCATCAGATATATCAAGCATATCTACACTAAATACACGAAACATAGAAAATACCATAAATAGGAAATTATCAGAGACTTCGTATGGTACAGGAACAAAGACAAGACTTGCACAAGATATACCAAGACAGGAATAACATCTCATGACGGGATCCAGCCAATACCAATTCGTGTAACCAATGTGTCAATAAATTAAGCATATCTACACTAAATACACGAAACATAGAAAATACCATAAACAGAAAATTATCATAGAATGTACTCACCTCAATTTGTTGGAGTCGACATGTGTGACACGAATGTGTCAACATGGAATAGGTGCGATGCTATGCTCCACAAGATAGTCCCAAATGACGACACAAGCGGTTCCACTGAGTTCAGAATAGTCCAAATAGCCTAGTTTGGTATATAAACGTCCAGAATCAGGGTTTGGCATGATAATCAAATCGAGAAATAGGAAACGACTATAATAGTCGCGATTTATGATTTAAGGAAAACATCACTAAATACATATAACTATTTCTTGAAAATTATTCATAATATTTAGAAACCTTATTTTTATTAATCATAATATTTTAGATATTAGTTTTAAACATATATGTATTAAATCTCCAATTTGTCAAATAGAATTTTAAGCTAAAAAAACTTGCTAATAATATCTTAGAAATATTATTATTTATTTTATATATATATATATCTCCAAATAATTAATACCAGTAATACTAATAATAAAATTAGCAATACATTGCATGTGTATTTACCTTCACATTATACATACATATATCTATACATTATATATATACTTGTATACATATATATAGCCCAAGTAATAAAAATCCTTATCATAAGATGATAACCAATATATCCCCCTTAGAAATCAAGGCCCTAAATACTTTGAATATACATATCATAAAACCTATTAATATATAAACCCAACATATATATATATATATATATATATATATATATATATATATATATATATATATATATATATATATATATATATACCCCCTTAGAAAACCCCCTAAAAACTCCCCTCACTTTAATTCGTAATGTTAATATTAATGTTAATATTAATGTTAATGTTAATATTAATTTTTTTATATTTTTTTATATTAATGTTAATGTTAATGTTAATATTAATGTTAATGTTAATATTAATGTTAATGTTAATGTTAATGTTAATGTTAATGTTAATATTAATATTAATTTTAATGTTAAGTTTAATGTTAATTTTAGTATTTAATGTTAATATTAACATTAATATTAACATTAACATTAATATTAACATGAATATTAACATTAAATTACGGATTAGAGTGAGGAATTTTTTAGGGGGTTTTCTAAGGGGAGTTTTGATCCGCTTCCTATATATATATATATATATATATATATATATATATATATATATATATATATATATATATATATATATATATATATATATATATATATATATATATATATAACAAGCCCATTGATTATGTATACTCAAATTATTAGCCCACAAAAATACCCAAGTGGGCCTTAACCCATGCAGCCCATCACTAATCTCTTAAGTAGAGATTAAAAACGGGCAAATACCACTTTTGGTCACCCAAAGTTTCAAAAGTTCAACATTTAGTCACTCTCCATCTATATTTTTGGGCATGGAGTGACTAAAAGTTGAACTTTTGAAACTTTGGGTGACCAAAAGTGGTATTTGCCCGATTAAAAACCAATTCAATTAACACAAAATAAGTGAACTAAATTAAAGGGGAGAGAGCTGCTTAGCCACTCATCCCTAAATTATAATTTCACACACAGAAAGCAATCGAAGAGAGTGAAAGAAAGGGGGCTCACAGGGGGTTCTCGTCGGCGGCTGGCCACGATCGCGGAGGCAGCATCGGAACAGTGCCGAGGTCACACGAAGGGCGCTGCCAGGGCGGCATACGCCGGCTGGCTCGAGGAGGTGTCCGATCTCGGGCACGTCGGGCGCGGTACCACGAATCGAAGGCGACGGCGGTCCACTGGCGGAGATGGGGCTTGAGGTCGCGCGGTGGCGCGAGAGGAGCATACACAGCCAGGCGGTGAGGTCGTCTTTCTCCTCTCACCCTCTCTCTTTGGTTTTTGTGGCATGGTTGATGTTTTGGACGGCGATGGTAGGGTTAACGGGGTGTCAGAGTTGGTAATGGTGGTGGTGGGTTGTGGATTGGATGGTCGTAGAATGGTGATGGTGGTCGCAGTGGGAGCAGCGGTGGTGGAGCATTGTGATGATGGTCGATGGGGACTCAGGTGGAAGAGGAAGACGGGTCGGGGCTATGGTGGGGCCGATGGAGGCGGTGGTGGTGTTGGCAGTCTTAAAGAAGTGGTGGCAGGAGGTGAGGGTGTTTGTGGTGGTGACGGGGTATAGCTATTGGGTGCTTGGGTTGTAGGAAGAATGGCCAGGAGGTGGTCAGGGACTATGGCTGGAGAGGGCGCCGCCGGAGTGGCGTGGTCGGGAGAAGATGGCTGTGTTGGTGATGGGTGTTGGATCAGGGTGGCCGGGGACGCCGGAGAGGCTGGTCGGACACTGGCCAGGAAAAATGGACAGATGAGAGGCATTGGATGGGGAAGTTGGTCGGTAACAGGGAAATGGCCATTGTAGGAGTGTAGGGTTTAGGAAATTATTTGTTTTAAAAATATTGGAGAGTCCCAATATTTATAGGATAGGATAAAAAATCCTAATGACAAAAGTGTAATTGTAATAGAAATAGGAAATATAGTAGAAAATGCTAACCACTAACACTTAGTTGCTAACCACTAAGTTAATTAGTACTAATTTAAACACTAGCTAATTATAATTTAGCTACTAAACATCCAAAGTCGTAGCCCACAATCCAAGCCTAGGCTTGGTAGGCTAGAATTAGGACCAAAATGGTCTAAACCCAATACTTGGGAAAAATATAATAACTTGAAATCATTATAACTATAAGATTTCAAAATAAATATTTATCAGGGATAAAAGTGTATTTAATTAAAAATAATATTTTGACAAACTATTTCTTATATAAAAGAAGTATTTATATCTTATGAAATTTTAGAAAATGGACAAAAAATTTACTTAGGATATAATCTCACATAATATATTTTTGTTAGAAAACCAAAAGATCCAACAAAAGTATCGTTAGCATATTATGATCGAAAATATTTTCAATATTAAAAATCATGATTTTTCCAAGTTCTAAGAAATTTAGTAAAAATTGAATTTTTTTTTTAAATTCGAAAAAAGTCCAGCATTCGGTTAACGGAGGTTACAAATCTACCCATCTTTAGAAAATTTCGTCCTCGAAATTTAAGGTTGGCAGAGAGATCAAAATACGATAGAGAGTTTAGTCAAAAATTAGGCACGATCAAAGAACGACAGCTTTGGCACGATCAAGATAATCAATTTTAAAATCACTTAGGCACACTAATAATTTGGGCATGATAGAATCGCAGTATGGACAATATAATATAGGCGTGATTAAGAAATAAACTCAAGTCGTTCAGGCACGATCTCGGTGATGGCTAGGAGAATCGAAGGTAGAATTTGAAATTCAAATGTGGAATGATTTAGTAGAGTTTGGCTTGAAGATAAATAAAAATTAGATTCAAAATCGCATAGGCACGATCAAGATCAAAACTTAGTTATCACCAAAAATAAGGTTTTGGCATGACGAGATTTGAAGCCATAGTCATATAGGCACGATTTAGAAATAAATTCAAGTTATTTAAGAGTGAAGTCGCTACTAGGAAAATCAAAATTTGTTCAGTTACGATCAAGTTAGAATCTGATCTAAGTATAGAATGATCAATATGATCTAGGCTCGATAAGATTAGATTCAAGGCTATATAGGCATGATCAAATACAAAAACGGTACGATTGGGAATCATTAGAAATAATCAAATGTTTGGCACGATTTATGACTAAGGATCAAAACCACTTGATCACGAGTAGAATCAAGGCTTGGGCATGCTTAAGAATTTTGGAATGATTAAACCCATTTAGGCATGATCTAGGATAAAGCTACGAAGAAGATTGAAACCCAGGCATGGTTAGGAATGAAATCTGAGCATGAGCGACTAGAGAATCAAAATCTAGGCACGAGGGAAAGTTTATCCAGACATGATCAACCCTGACACGACTAAGTTGGTAGATGGTCGTGATTGAAGATCGAAATTTTAGGCACGATTCAGGGGTAAGATTAATATATATATATAGTCATGATCGTAAAAATCACAATCATGGGGATCAAGTCATCTAGTCATGCCTGGTCATCTAGGCACAACCAACATGAAGAATAGTGGCTAAATTAAATCACGATTAGCACGGAAGTAGTCATTATTAAGAATTTAAATCGAAGGTTTAGGCACGAGTGTAACGTCCCAGTCCCAAAATACGTAGGACTAGGAACGTAGACATGCCAGCCATATAATAAATATACGTAAGCTGTAAAATGCAGTAGAACCATAACTAATCTCATCCACACGAAATAAATGAATAAAAGATATCATATAAAGATAATGAATTGTCTTGATACAATATGTTGGGCGGAGACAAATCTACTACCAACAAGTAAAGGAAAAATACATGAGAAAAGAAATAAATTTGGCGAGCGAAGCAAAGACGATCCAAGTGCAATCATCCTCGAAGAAATAGCGATGATCACTGCTAGAGCTAAAGCACCTGTGAAAGACAAGAACACACACCTGGCGAGATAACCAGGTCCTCAGAGGGACGTAACAAGACACAAAATATCATGCCATATAAACTGAATAAATATTGCTCAAATAAATAAGTCAATTGAATTATAACATGGTCCAATATACACCTATTGAACTAGCTTACCATCCCTCCAACCAAACAAGGACAGGAGATGGTAAACTAATTTACGGTGACGTATCTTTCCATGCTATGAATTCAATATGGTATTCGGACCCCAACAAGGTTCAATACCTTCTCATCGAAGTAGTAAGTCACACCTACAACCAAACAAAGACAAGATGTGACGAACTAATCCGCGACAAGTTATTGTTCCAAGCCACGGTCAGATACAAGTACCCAAACCAAAAGTACTCGTACCTAACGGATAAAGGTGCCTAACCGTTCTAAGTGAAATATAGTTAAGAACAATCCTTCCTACGCATGGGCCCTGGCTAAATAGGATCGGCATAGTCCCCCCTTGGGCACCAGAGGCCCCATTAGTAAGAGCATAATATTCCACAGAACGTCAGTGGCCGTCAGTAAACATGGGTAAGCTGACCCGCGTCTCCGGCGGAGCTTACGGGTTACAAAAGGAAATGTGCATCGAAGACCATACGCTAAGGAATTGTCCTCCCCGCCCAATGCCTAATATATTGTATCCACAACAGTAAACCTCTATAACCGCTAAGTCAAACTAGCATGCAATCTCTATTAGCGGTTATTCCTATCGCACGGCTTATACGCACCGGTGGCCAGCCAGTCACGCATGTCCGTGTTCTATATGCGACACACAACTTCATGTTACAACGTGTCAAGGCCAATGAATGCAACACACAAGGTGGTCCCTTAAATCTAGGTTTAATGTGAAGAAAAATAATACATAGCAGAAAATATAAATGAACAGTAAGTTCTAACAGGTTATGCCATGTATCACAGTTTATTTTACATAATGAAAATAAATAATGCATAAAATATGAGCTAAAATAAATAAACAGCAAATGGCAAGGTGTCTTACTTGGTAGTACGCCTGGTGTGCTGCGATAATCAAGGTGGTACGAACTGCGACTTTGGTGCAACAACTATACAAGGTGACCTCTGATGGTGGCACGGACTATTCCATTGGGTCCAGGAGGGTCAAATTAGTTAGGGACGACATAATGAAGTACAGAAATTGACGAGGGAATAGGAGTAATGGGCTTAGTCACGAACTGGAGAAAAATCGAAGGAATTTGGAAAATTTAATATATATATGATTTTAGAAAATTATTTATAATGCTTGAATGCTATATTTTATTAACCCAAAATATAGTAAAATCATTTTAGGTCAAAAACTTAATTTACTTTGGTAAATATTTCGTATACTACTTGAAAATATATATGATAACTTGGAATTCATTTTTATTAATCATAATACTTTCTAGGAATTTATTGGATATAATTACATATATATATATATATATATATATATATATATATATATATATATATATATATATATATATATATATATATATATATATATATATATATATATATATATATGTGTGTGTGTGTGTGTGTGTGTGTGTGTGTGTGTGTGTGTGTGCATAATATATTGAGAGTCAATAACTAAATAAAGATACTAATTAATAATAACAAATATAATATTCTTCAAAATATATATACATGCTTACTGTTGAAATACTTATAGTATATAATACTCACAACAATACAATATTACCAAAAATTTATTTTTATAATAATAATAATAATGATAATAATAATGATAATAATAAGAGATAATAACAGTAATAATAATCTTAATAATAATACTAATAACAATAGTAGTAGTAGTAATAATAATAATAATAATAATAATAATAATAATAATAATAATAACAATAATAATAATAATAAAAATAATAATAATAATAATTGCTATTAAAAGAAGAAGAAAATAATTAAAAAATTTCCAAACCCATAAAAATTGACAAACCCAACGCAGCAGTCAGTTGACTGCTGTTGTTATTCACTTTAAGAAAAAGAAAGGAGGGAGAGAGAGGAACGGAAGAGAGAATGAGGGGGAAGCGGTGAGAGAGAATAAGCGGAGGGAAGCGGAGAGACGGCGGTGGCTGAGTCGGCAAGGTGGGGCGGAGGCTTAGGCGAAGGCGGAGGAACGGGGAGAAGGGTGCACGCGCCTCCGACGCGGTGGCGACGGCGATGCTCGCCGCATCGGGGTCGGGAGGCGGTTGGTCGCGACAAGGAGCGGAGGAGAGGAAAGCTGGGCGGAGTCACTGGGGTGGCGTCGGGCTCGACGGTCGGAGAGGGTCGGCTCGGTTGGGTGATGGAAGCTCGCTGGACATGGCGGACGCTATGAGCGGCGGAAGGAGCACGCCGACGACGGGCTGTTCCGGAGGTGGTCGAGGCGCTACTAGGAACGGTCCAGGCGGGTTCGGCTGGAGACAGGCACATCGCTATAGGCGGAGCTCCGGTCGGCGGCGAGGTGCGTTTTAGGGTTAGGGTTTTTGCGTTTTGGGGTTTTTCCTTGTCTTTGGTTTGGTGGTGATTTTTGATGGGGTGGCGGTGGTCGGCCAAACCGGTCGGGTGGCTGGGACGATGGGGATTGTCGGAGATGTTCGTGTTGGGTGGCCGGCGTTGTCGGATTGTGGTGGTGGTGGAATAGTGGAGTCGGAGTTTTCGGGGTCGCCGGCGTCGAACGCCGGTGACGGTGGTGGTCTGTGGTCAGGATGGTTTGGTTGAATAGGTTGATGGCCGGGTAGCTGGCCAGGAATCGTGTGAAACTCATAACTTTAGTTTACAATTATTCTAATTTTAATGGTTAAATAAATTTTCTAGAATAATGTTGGATGTAAATAATTAATTAAATTGATAATAATTATTTAAGTGTAAATTATTAAACATGAATTTTTGGTTTGTCAGCCAGACCCGAACCTGATAATGAACCCAATTGGTACTCAAAAATATTTTTTAAACAAAAGTATTAAATTTAAAAAAAATTATTATACATTATATTTTTCTAAAAAAAAAATGAATTTATATTTGGCCAAAGTAAATTGCTATGTTTTTAAACAAAAGCCATTTTATTAGCCCAGCCCAAACTTTCTTTCTAAACCCAAGTTTTTTTCCTTCATGCCTATAAAACCCATTAATGGGTATAAACCCATTAAGCTTTTGTAACTTAAGCTTGCTGTAATCATTCTTTTCCTTTAGGAATGAAGTGAATTTCGGTTTGGTTGTGCTGGAGGAATAAGTACCATTCATTTAATCCCTTAGTCCATTTATTTGTAATGAATAATATTCATTAGCTTGGTGGGTTGCTGAAGAAGCCTTCTTCTTCTTCTTCCCAACCAAAACCAACGTTGGTCCCTTGGTCTCCCCAACCGCTCGGCCCTTCCCCTCCTTGGCCGCCGAAATTTTGGAGGGAGGAGACTCTCCATCTCCCTCAAATGGGTAACCCCCATCCCTTATTTCCTACTTAAACTCCATGTTCTTCAATTTTTCCCCACACCAAAGTTTCTTCCCCAAAGTTCTCCCTAAATCCCTAGACCTCCGGTGAGTTTTCCGACCAACCACCCTTCCCGGAGTTCCCGTGACCGCAGCCATCTTTCCCGGCGCGATCCCCGACCGGCGCCCACTTCCAGCGGCCTCCCGCGCGGCCCACTCCGGCCGTCCGATCGCCGGCGTTCGCCCCCATTCGCCCCTGGTTGCTTCTCGGTGCTGACCTGTGTGGCCGTGTGCTCTGTCGGATTCCGTCCCCGAGCAGTTCGGTTCCGAGTTCCATTTCGGGATTTTCGTTGCACCTTCGGTTTGGGTACACTCTGAACTAATTTTATTTACTGTCTATGATGATATTGGTCCAACCCAATTCCTGTGGGAATTCGGGGATTTCGGTTTCGTTCCGTTCTATTTTTGGTTTCGGAATTTTCCGACAGTTTCGGAATTTCTTTCAGTAGATTTTTTCCTCTTCAGGAAAATATTGCTGTGGATTTTCTGTGGGTTTTTCCGATGATTTCGGGATTTCCGTTTCATTCTCGGGTTTCCGAAAATTTGCGGGATAATTTGAAAATCTGATGGTGGTTCTGTTCTCTGATTCAGAGTTCCGGATTTATACATATATATATATACTGGGTTCTTTGCTATAAGAATAAAGTTTTGGAAAATGGTAGGAAGTTTTCCTTTAAAGTTCTGTTGTAGTTTTGGTTTATACTTGTGATGGAAATATTTTTCTCTTGGAGGGATGGTTCTGTTGGGTTGATTTGTTGGGTTCCTTAGTACTATTTGGTTATTCGGTTACATATAAATGCTGGATTGGTTTTGGAAAAGTATTTCTATATGGATGGTTATATAAATATCGGGTTTGGAATTAATTTGCAGGTTAACGGAAGCACTCCCAGTTTTTGGGTTGACCGAAAATAGAGGGAGTGCTGCCGAAATTTTTGGGAAATTTATTAAATGATTATTAAAATGATTTTTCGGATTAAATATTATTTAAATAATATTTTGGGCGACGACCTTAACGGTCACTGGGCCCCAACGCAATGCAAACGTACCGGTTCGACCGGACGTTGAGGCAGAGCAGTTGAAAATGAAATTTGGACCAGAGTCTGAGACTCGAAATCAATTTAATTTAATTTATTAGTTGTAGGATAATTTATAAAGACTAACCAAATGTTTTCTCTTATTTAAATTTATGTAAATGGTCTGTAAGGGCATAAGCCCATTCATTCCTGTTGGTGTGTAAAGTTTGTAATAGCTTAGTACTTTTTTATTTATTTGTTTTCTAGTTTGTTGGTTGACGTAAAACACGTAAAACAATAAATAAATATTTATTTTATTATAGAAAATAAAATAATTTTCTCACAATAAATAACTAGGAAAAGTACAAGTTTGTAATTCAACAAATTCACAACTTTCTCATTAAAAGAAAAATCTAAATTTTATATATATATTACAAAAAAATACAAGTTTTGCGAAACAGTCGGAAAGAAACAAATTTTCTCAAATAAATGTTAACATGATTTAGTTCATTCGCAAATTGATTTATAGAAACTATCTCGATAAGCGTGTAATTTAGTAACAACATAAAACTGGACTAGGACCAATTCTAGAGATTGTAACTAGCACACTTAGAATGGTTCAATTTTCTGATGCTGAGTCAGGATTCTCAATTGTAGGATTTCAAGGACGGTACTAGTCTCCATCAACAATCCTTTTTCCAGTCATAATCCAAGGCAAGTACGGTTGTGGTTAATTACAGTTTAATTAATATTAGAATTTTGCATGTTAAATACACAATTGTTACACGTAATCTCTCCTAGAGTTACATATTGAATCATTGCATCGGGATAATGGGGAGTAGCGTAGTTATCTATGATCAAAGCCCAATAGTTAATGAATGTGCGAGCTTACCCCTCTTCACACGGGGTTAGGCCGGACCGTATCAATAGGATACAATTGAATCATCCTAAACCGATCATAGATACTGTATACTCAATCACATTGTTTACTTCATAATTAAAAATTGTTGTTTCGAAATTATTTAATATTGCAAGTTTCTAATCATTATGCAAATTGTTATTTTCATAATTGTACTTGCTCCTTTCCTGACTGGATACCCCACCCCCAATAGGTTCTATTGATGAATCCGAGCTTCTGATTAATACTTACTATGACCCGGAGCTGTACCCTGCTGTGCTCCCAGAGGAGGTTCCTGATGATGATGATGACACTTCTGCTTAGTTGGAGTTTTAGTTTATCTTTTAAATAAAAGAATAATGTTATGTTAAAATTGTGGACAAGCTTTGTAATGAACAAGTTTTATTTTATCGTTTAAATAAATGTTGTGGCAATTATTAGTATCAATTGTTGTTGATTGTACCTGCATATGGATTACAGCTTACTGCCGCCGTCTCAACAACGGTGCAGGCTGGGCATGATCCGAGTCGACCCAAGAAATTGGGATCGGGTCGTGACATGTTTTTAGTGGTGGCCCATGCAGGTCCCTAACAACAACTTAGGAAAACCTAGGAAACAGTTAGAACACTAGAACATCAAATTGCCACAATATAGGACCGATATATACATGCATATTATTATTAAATATTTTTGTTTGACTATAGATAGGCTACCTTGCTTATGTTTTTATCCTAAAACTTCCAGAGAATGACCACTGACAATACCAACCCTGCTGGCGATAGGATGTCAACACCTGACCACACCCCACCTCCCCAATCAAGTCCGGATCCTACACCTCGACAGCTGGCTGACCGTCCCCACAATACAACAATGGATCCATCATCTTCTTGGACGGAGATGCAACCCCCAGTAGTTACGCCTACTCCAGCTGCCCCACCGTTACCTGTGGACCCCACTGACCTCATCAGTCTGCTAAGAGGAGTGCTAGAAGCTCAGAGAACTCAAGCTGAAGCTCATCGCGAGCAGACGGCCATTATGAAGGAAGGCATGGAGAATGCCCACAATGTGGCAATGGCTGCATTGGAAAGAGGAGAAGCAGCTCAACAGGAACCAAGGCCTGCCAAGGTAAACATAAATTTAAAAGATTAATTTATGTAATAATAAGGCCATTTAATTAATGGAAATTATATTGCCAAGGTGGGCGATATTGAGAGCTTTAAGAAGCAGAACCCTCGACCTTTCAAGGGTACCGAGGGAATTGTCTATGCTGATGAATGGCTTGACAATATGGAGCGTCTTCTGAGCGTCGCTCGACTTCCAGAAGACCTCAAGGCCGAAGCAGTGGGACTTCAACTGCAGAATGTAGCTAGCACCTGGTATCGGAATGAACCCCGACTCCAGGATAGACAGGTTGACTGGGACACTTTCAAGAAGTTGTTCCAGAGGAAATTCTTCCCAACTTCTGAGATGCGGGAGATGGAGCGACAATTCCAGAACTTGAAGCAGGGCAATATGACTGTGGGAGAGTATGCGGCAGAATTCGGCCAGCTCAGCCGATTTGCCAAGAACATGGTGGCTGATCCTGCTGATCGTGCTGAACGATTCAAGTATGGACTTCGAGAGGAGATTCGCACTTATGTGATCTCTGGCGGAGCTAAGACTTATGAGAAGATTCTGGAGAGAGCACAAGATATAGAGAAGAGCCAACCTGCCCGTTCAAAGAGAGATTATCCTGGAACTAGCAACTTCCAGGGAAATCAGAAGAAGCCCAACAACAACAACAACAGGCCTCAGCATCATCAGCAAGCAAGGAATAATGATGTAGCACCCCAGAAGCAGATCCCTATCTGTAGCTATTGCAAAAGGCCAGGTCATCAGGTGAACATCTGTCGGAAGAGGCTTGGACAATGTCTGATCTGTGGGTCTACCACCCACCAAGTGAAGGACTGCCCCTCAGCGACCAATAGAGCTGGAGGAAATCAACAGAGGGGACCTCTGCCCACTCAGCAGCAACAATTTGGGCAGCATCAACAGAGGACTGGGCGAGCTTTTGCCCTAACTGCAGAGGAACCAGAGCAGGAGCAGGAACCTAATGCGGATGTCATATCAGGTTACATCTATGTACATTCTCATCCTGCATTAGTTTTATTCGACTCTGGTGCAACACACAGTTTCATAGCAACAAAGTTTATCTCTGCACACCACATAGTTACGGGCCTTAGCAAGAGGATTTGTAGGGTTATGACTGGAGGTGGACCCCTACCTATAACAGAAACCTGTAATTGCCCCATTTCAATATCTGGCCATAAGTTTGTAGCACCTTTACTGGTAATGCCCTTGCCCAACTATGACATAGTCCTTGGAATGGACTGGTTGAGCAAGCAGCATGCGCTGATAGATTGTCACAGAGGATGTGTAATTTTCAGCCCACCTGGAGGGCCAGAGTTTGAAGTCTCTAGAGCTCCGGAGGTTATGGAGAGTATTGTCTACTCTATTACTGAAGAACCTGGACCACCCCATCCTATCATAGCGGAATTCATGGATGTTTTCCCTGATAGTCTTCCTGGGCTACCCCCAGATCGGGACATAGAATTCACTATTGATCTAGTCCCTGGCTCTTCCCCGATTTCTAAGGGATGTTATAGAGTCAACCCGAAGGAGGCCAAAGAGATGAAGGAGCAGATCAACGAACTGAAGTCTCTGGGATTCATTCGAGACGGGGCTTCACCCTGGGGAGCACCTGTTTTGTTTGTGCCCAAGAAGGATGGAACGGTGAGGATGTGCATCGACTACCGGGCGCTGAACAATGTCACAATCAAGAACAAGTACCCTCTGCCCCGGATCGATGACTTATTTGACCAGTTGAGTGGAGCCAAGGTGTTTTCCAAGATTGATCTCAGGTCTGGCTATCATCAGATCAAGGTCAGGAAGGAAGACATTTCCAAAACGGCATTCAACACCAAGTATGGGCAGTTTGAATTCTTGGTCATGCCGTTTGGTTTGACGAATGCTCCTGCGGTGTTCATGAACCTTATGAACAAGGTTTTCCATGAATACTTAGACCAGTTTGTCGTCGTCTTCATTGATGACATACTGATCTATTCAAAGACGAAGGAGGAGCACGAAGAGCACCTCAGGAAAGTTCTGGAAACTTTGAGGAAAGAGAAGCTGTACGGTAAGCTATCCAAGTGTGAATTCTTTCTAGACAAAGTGGATTTTCTTGGCCATGTTGTCACAGGAGAAGGAATTTCTGTGGATCCTAAGAAGATAGCTGCTGTGGAGAAGTGGCCTACCCCAAGCTCAGTTGCTGACATCAGAAGTTTCTTGGGCTTGGCGGGCTACTATCGGAAGTTCGTAAAGGATTTTGCTAGAATTGCTGAACCAATGACCAAGTTGACTCGGAAGAATGAGGAGTTCATCTGGACGGAGGACTGTCAAGCAGCGTTCGAGGAGTTGAAGAGGAGGCTCACCACTGCACCAATCCTTGCGCTACCCGCAGGATCTGGTGGTTTCACAATCTATAGTGACGCCTCAGGCAAAGGACTGGGTTGTGTTCTTCAACAACATGGGAAAGTGATTGCTTATGCATCTAGGCAATTACGGACTCATGAAAAGAACTATCCCACTCATGATCTGGAGCTTGCTGCAGTGATCTTTGCGTTGAAGCTTTGGAAACATTATCTCTATGGAGAGAGAGTGGAAATATACACAGATCATAAAAGTCTGAAGTATGTTTCACTCAGAAAGAGTTAAACATGAGGCAAAGGAGATGGCTGGAGTTAATGAAGGATTTTGACATCGACTTGCAATACCACCCGGGTAAGGCTAATGTGGTCGCTGATGCACTTAGTCGATACCCAGTGGCGATGTTCTTAACCAAGGAGAGGCACCTGTTGGAGGACATTGAGAAGCTTGAACTGGAGATTGTACTGCCTGGACGGAAGGAATTGGATGCTGATTCTGTATTGATGAAGTTGCAAGTGAGCTCGTACCTGATGGACAAGGTCAAGGAGACGTAGTTTCAAGACGAGGCACTTTGCAAGCTGAGAGATCAAGTGTTAGCAGGAACACTGGAGGGTTTCTCAATCGCCAGCGATGGAGCCCTGAAGAATGGTACGAGGCTTTGCGTACCGTCTGGCGAACTGAGGAACGAGTTGATAAAGGAAGCGCATCAGTCTCAATATTCCATACATCCTGGAGCCAATAAGATGTATCGGGATATGCGCACTATTGTCTGGTGGAGTGGAATGAAGAAAGATGTCACCAGGTATGTTGCTAGATGCTTGATTTGTCAACAAGTGAAGGCTAGTAGACAGAGACCTGCAGGACTTCTACAACTGCTGGACTTTCCAGAATGGAAGTGGGAGCACATCACGATGGATTTCGTGTCAGGACTGCCTCGTTCCCAAGGAGGGAAGGATGCCATCTGGGTAATTGTGGACCGACTAACCAAGTCAGCTCACTTTATCCCCTTCAAAGTTGGTTTATCCACTGAGAAGTTGGCAGCATTGTACATGCGGCACATCTACCGGATTCATGGCGTACCGGTAAGTATTGTTTCTGACCGAGACACTCGTTTTACCTCACATTTTTGGAAGAGCTTGCATGACAGCTTGGGGACTCAGTTGAAGTTCAGCACGGCTTATCATCCTCAGACTGATGGGCAATCTGAGAGGACTATTCAGACACTTGAAGATATGCTGCGAGCTTGTGTCTTGGAGTTTGGAGGATCGTGGGAAGACCATCTGCACTTGGTAGAGTTTTCTTACAACAACAGCTACCAAGCCAGTATTGGTATGACCCCATTCGAAGCTCTTTATGGACGTCGTTGCCGTACACCACTGGCATGGGATGACGTTGGTGAAAGAGTACTGCTGGGTCCAGAGATGGTGACTGACGCAGCAGAGAAGGTGAAGATAATCAGAGACAAGCTCAGGATTGCTCAAGACAGACAGAAGCACTGGGCAGACAGCGGTCGTCGACCAATGGCATTTGAAGAAGGAGATAAGGTCTTCGTGAAGATTTCTCCTACCAGAGGGACAATCAGATTTGGTAGAGCTGGGAAGCTGAGTCCCAGATACATTGGCCCGTTCGAAGTTCTGAGCCGGATTAGAGAAGTGGCGTATAGGTTAGCTCTACCAGCTAATCTAGAAGGCGTGCATAACGTCTTCCACGTTTCACAGCTCAGAGAGTATGTACCTGATGAGAACCACGTCTTGGACCATTCAGAGTTGGAGATCGGACCAAGCCTCACTATACCAGAGAAGCCAGTGGCAATCTTGGACCGAGGTGAGAAGAAGACCAGAACCACAGTGACTCCCATAGTTCGAGTGATGTGGAGGCATGATTCCCCAGGCGAATCTACCTGGGAGCGAGAGGATGAGATGCGGGAGAAGTACCCGTACTTGTTTGAGACCTGAGGTAATTTTCTCAACCTAACTCTTTAAATTTCGAGGACGAAATTTTCTAAGGAGGGAAGGTTGTGAAACTCATAACTTTAGTTTACAATTATTCTAATTTTAATGGTTAAATAAATTTTCTAGAATAATGTTGGATGTAAATAATTAATTAAATTGATAATAATTATTTAAGTGTAAATTATTAAACATGAATTTTTGGTTTGTCAGCCAGACCCGAACCTGATAATGAACCCAATTGGTACTCAAAAATATTTTTTAAACAAAAGTATTAAATTTAAAAAAAAAATTATTATACATTATATTTTTCTAAAAAAAAATGAATTTATATTTGGCCAAAGTAAATTGCTATGTTTTTAAACAAAAGCCATTTTATTAGCCCAGCCCAAACTTTCTTTCTAAACCCAAGTTTTTTTCCTTCATGCCTATAAAACCCATTAATGGGTATAAACCCATTAAGCTTTTGTAACTTAAGCTTGCTGTAATCATTCTTTTCCTTTAGGAATGAAGTGAATTTCGGTTTGGTTGTGCTGGAGGAATAAGTACCATTCATTTAATCCCTTAGTCCATTTATTTGTAATGAATAATATTCATTAGCTTGATGGGTTGCTGAAGAAGCCTTCTTCTTCTTCTTCCCAACCAAAACCAACGTTGGTCCCTTGGTCTCCCCAACCGCTCGGCCCTTCCCCTCCTTGGCCGCCGAAATTTTGGAGGGAGGAGACTCTCCATCTCCCTCAAATGGGTAACCCCCATCCCTTATTTCCTATTTAAACCCCATGTTCTTCAATTTTTCCCCACACCAAAGTTTCTTCCCCAAAGTTCTCCCTAAATCCCTAGACCTCCGGTGAGTTTTCCGACCAATCACCCTTCCCGGAGTTCCCGTGACCGCAGCCATCTTTCCCGGCGCGATCCCCGACCGGCGCCCACTTCCAGCGGCCTCCCGCGCGGCCCACTCCGGCCGTCCGATCGCCGGCGTTCGCCCCCATTCGCCCCTGGTTGCTTCTCGGTGCTGACCTGTGTGGCCGTGTGCTCTGTCGGATTCCGTCCCCGAGCAGTTCGGTTCCGAGTTCCATTTCGGGATTTTCGTTGCACCTTCGGTTTGGGTACACTCTGAACTAATTTTATTTACTGTCTATGATGATATTGGTCCAACCCAATTCCTGTGGGAATTCGGGATTTCGGTTTCGTTCCGTTCTATTTTTGGTTTCGGAATTTTTCGACAGTTTCGGAATTTCTTTCAGTAGATTTTTTCCTCTTCAGGAAAATATTGCTGTGGATTTTCTGTGGGTTTTTCCGATGATTTCGGGATTTCCGTTTCATTCTCGGGTTTCCGAAAATTTGCGGGATAATTTGAAAATCTGATGGTGGTTCTGTTCTCTGATTCAGAGTTCCGGATTTATACATATATATATATATATATACTGGGTTCTTTGCTATAAGAATAAAGTTTTGGAAAATGGTAGGAAGTTTTCCTTTAAAGTTCTGTTGTAGTTTTGGTTTATACTTGTGATGGAAATATTTTTCTCTTGGAGGGATGGTTCTGTTGGGTTGATTTGTTGGGTTCCTTAGTACTATTTGGTTATTCGGTTACATATAAATGCTGGATTGGTTTTGGAAAAGTATTTCTATATGGATGGTTATATAAATATCGGGTTTGGAATTAATTTGCAGGTTAACGGAAGCACTCCCAGTTTTTGGGTTGACCGAAAATAGAGGGAGTGCTGCCGAAATTTTTGGGAAATTTATTAAATGATTATTAAAATGATTTTTCGGATTAAATATTATTTAAATAATATTTTGGGCGACGACCTTAACGGTCACTGGGCCCCAACGCAATGCAAACGCACCGGTTCGACCGGACGTTGAGGCAGAGCAGTTGAAAATGAAGTTTGGACCAGAGTCTGAGACTCGAAATCAATTTAATTTAATTTATTAGTTGTAGGATAATTTATAAAGACTAACCAAATGTTTTCTCTTATTTAAATTTATGTAAATGGTCTGTAAGGGCATAAGCCCATTCATTCCTGTTGGTGTGTAAAGTTTGTAATAGCTTAGTACTTTTTTATTTATTTGTTTTCTAGTTTGTTGGTTGACGTAAAACACGTAAAACAATAAATAAATATTTATTTTATTATAGAAAATAAAATAATTTTCTCACAATAAATAACTAGGAAAAGTACAAGTTTGTAATTCAACAAATTCACAACTTTCTCATTAAAAGAAAAATCTAAATTTTATATATATATTACAAAAAAATACAAGTTTTGCGAAACAGTCGGAAAGAAACAAATTTTCTCAAATAAATGTTAACATGATTTAGTTCATTCGCAAATTGATTTATAGAAACTATCTCGATAAGCGTGTAATTTAGTAACAACATAAAACTGGACTAGGACCAATTCTAGAGATTGTAACTAGCACACTTAGAATGGTTCAATTTTCTGATGCTGAGTCAGGATTCTCAATTGTAGGATTTCAAGGACGGTACTAGTCTCCATCAACAATCCTTTTTCCAGTCATAATCCAAGGCAAGTACGGTTGTGGTTAATTACAGTTTAATTAATATTAGAATTTTGCATGTTAAATACACAATTGTTACACGTACTCTCTCCTAGAGTTACATATTGAATCATTGCATCGGGATAATGGGGAGTAGCGTAGTTATCTATGATCAAAGCCCAATAGTTAATGAATGTGCGAGCTTACCCCTCTTCACACGGGGTTAGGCCGGACCGTATCAATAGGATACAATTGAATCATCCTAAACCGATCATAGATACTGCATACTCAATCACATTGTTTACTTCATAATTGAAAATTGTTGTTTCGAAATTATTTAATATTGCAAGTTTCTAATCATTATGCAAATTGTTATTTTCATAATTGTACTTGCTCCTTTCCTGACTGGATACCCCACCCCCAATAGGTTCTATTGATGAATCCGAGCTTCTGATTAATACTTACTATGACCCGGAGCTGTACCCTGCTGTGCTCCCAGAGGAGGTTCCTGATGATGATGATGACACTTCTGCTTAGTTGGAGTTTTAGTTTATCTTTTAAATAAAAGAATAATGTTATGTTAAAATTGTGGACAAGCTTTGTAATGAACAAGTTTTATTTTATCGTTTAAATAAATGTTGTGGCAATTATTAGTATCAATTGTTGTTGATTGTACCTGCATATGGATTACAGCTTACTGCCGCCGTCTCAACAACGGTGCAGGCTGGGCATGATCCGAGTCGACCCAAGAAATTGGGATCGGGTCGTGACAAATCGGGGTGGTCGACAACAGGGTGGAAGACGGGAAGGGCGGCTATTAAAGGAGGCGAGGGGATCGGGATGACGACGTCGGGTCGAACAGCGTGGCTGCGGGACACATAAATTGTAGGATTTGGCTATGTCGGGGTTGTTCGGCACGAGAGAAGAATGTAAATGTAAAATTGGAATAAGATTATGGACGGAGAACACGGACACGATGCACGCACGTTTGGTTGTGGAATTTGGAAGAATAATTGTGGAGAAATAATGGAGGAGTACCTGCCTATTTATAGGATGTGGGAATTCCCAATTGGATAAGAACTAGGAATATTTAAATTCCAATTAGATAACTCACAACTTAATTTAAAATCAATTAAATCCAAATCCAAATATAAATCCAATTTAAATTTAATTAAATTCTATCTTTTATTTTAAAATAAATTAAGATAAATCAAATTCCAAATTTAGATATTAATTTACTATTTTAAACATATCCATAAATCAAATCAAGATTTAAATTGCTACAATAATTTCAAAATATGTTTTCTAAAAATACTATAATAATAATTTCAAAAATACATTATTAATTAGAAATAAACTTAATAAAATATTTATGAAATATATATGTAAGCACAAATAATGCATACATGATTATGCTTTTTCTAGTATACAATAAAATATTATTTATGATTAATAACTGCTAAAAATAAAAGGCTTTTTATAGCAAGAATAATGATTATATATAATATTTTGAAAGTGTATAATAAAATAGAAAAAATATTTTTCTAAAATATGTACGCTCGCACATATTCGCACTCGACGAGCAAGAAAAATAAAATTTCGTGCGCGACGTACAATACGACTACGCGACGTACAATACAAAATTTTAAATCAGTACCAAATTTAATAAAAAAATAGTAAAAATTTAGGGATTTTACATCCTACCCAACTTAAAAGAATTTCATCCTCGAAATTAAGAATTAGTAGGGGGTGAGAAGACACAAGGGGGTATCGATGGGGAACAAACAATGACAATGTTTCAACAAAATTATGTCGTAAGAAATTGCGATCTAGATCATAGAAAAATAATACGGTATGGTCATAATCGATAGGATGGCTAGAGGAAGTTCTAGTATAACGCTTTCGCCCTCCTAAAATAGGTGAAGGCGAAAGCAATATAGAGTTCGAAGGAGGCTTTATCGAATACGAATACGTGATTCAAAGACGATCGAATAATTTCAAAGGAATTGTCAAGGCAGTCGTGGATGAGACTCTAAAGGACAAGTTTAGCTATGTCCCCATCCACGTAGAACGATAGATAAAAATGAACCAAAGTGCACTCGGTTGATCAGACCATCATGCACTGGTTCTGACTAGACAATATGTTAGTGGACATGCCCAAATAACATATGTCTTGAACAAGCTCGATAAATGGATAAGCTTGCAAAACTAGATTATTTAAGCAATATTAGTCTAGATAGTAGAACATAGGCATAAGGGTAGATGAAATAAGAACAAATATGAATAGTCTAAAAGCCATAAGAATCTAAGTCTTGTTTATTCCTATACAATCATTCTACGGTCTTATTGTCCAAGGCTCGGTTGACCAAATGGGTTAAATTCCTCCAGTCCTTATAATCTAGATAATCCTATTTGTATTCTCCTTAATGGTCAAGGGTGTGTCAGGTCGTGGGGTATTCTACCCAACTTAAAAGAAAAATTAAGCTAAGGGTGTTTGGGACAGCTAACTAGTAGGGTCAATCTCTAGCAAGAACGAAGGAAAGATAAGAATAATGATAGAAGGAATCAAGAAAGATGCAATCGTTGAGTCGGTCGAATATGGAATCGAGGAAAAAGGTCAAGTATGTGGATGAGATCCTAGACTTCTAATCCTATTCGCAGGCTTGCTTGCTACGGTAAAGTAACCAAATAATTTATCTTGACCTGCATGGGCTACCACAAAAACATGTAACACCCCAGTCCCAAAATACGTAGGATTAGGAACGTTGACATGTCAGCCGTATAATAAATATACGTAAGCTGTAAAATGCAGTAGAACCATAACTAATCTCATCCACACGAAATAAATGAATAAAAGATATCATATAAAGATAATGAATTGTCTTGATACAATATGTTGGGCAGAGATAAATCCACTACCAACAAGTAAAGAAAAAATACATGAGAAAAGAAATAAATTTGGCGAGCGAAGCGAAGACGATCCAAGTGCAATCATCCTCGAAGAAATATCGATGATCACGGCTAGAGCTAAAGCACTTGTGAAAGACAAGAACACACACCTGGCGAGATAACCAGGTCCTCAGAGGGACGTAACAAGACACAAAATATCATGCCATATAAACTGAATAAATATTGCTCAAATAAATAAGTTAATTAAATTATAACATGGTCCAATACACACCTATTGAACTAGCTTACCATCCCCCCAACCAAACAAGGACAGGAGATGGTAAACTAATTCACGGTGACGTATCTTTCCATGCTATGAATTTAATATGGTATCTGGACCCCAACAAGGTTCAAAACCTTCTCATCGAAGTAGCAAGTCACACCTACAACCAAACAAGGACAAGATGTGACGAACTAATCAGCGACAAGTTATTGTTCCAAGCCACGGTCAGATACAAGTACCCAAACCAAAAGTACTCGTACCTAACGGATAAAGGTGCCTAACCGTTCTAAGTGAAATGTAGTTAAGAACAATCCTTCCTACGCATGGGCCCTGGCTAAATAGGATCGGCATAGTCCCCCCTTGGGTACCAGAGGCCCTATCAGTAAGAGCATAACGTTTCGTATAACGTCAGTGGCCGTCAGTAAACATGGGTAAGCTGACCCGCGTCTCCGGCGGAGCTCACGGGTTACAAAAGAGAATGTGCATCGAAGCCCATACGCTAAGGAATTGTCCTTCCCGTCCAATGCCTAATATGTTATATCCACAACAGTAAACCTCTATAACCGTTAAGTCAAACTAGCATGCAATCTCTATTAGCAGTTATTCCTATCGCACGGCTTATACGCACCGGTGGCCAGCCAGTCACGCATGTTCGTGTTCTATATGCGATACACAACTTCGTGCTACAACGTGTCAAGGCCAATGAATGCAACACACAAGGTGGTCCCTTGAATATAGGTTTAATGTATAAGAAAAATAATACATAGCAGGAAATATAAATGAATAGTAAGTTCTAACAGGTTATGCCATGTATCACAGTTTATTTTACATAAAGAAAATAAATAATGCATGAAATATGAGCTAAAATAAATAAACAGCAAATGGCAAGGTGTCTTGCCTGGTAGTATGCCTGGTGTGCTGCGATAATCAAGGTGGTACGAACTGCGACTTCGGTGCAACAACTATACAAGATGACCTCTGATGGTGGCACGGACTATTCCATTGGGTCCGAGAGGGTCAAATTAGTTAGCGACGACGTAATGAAGTACAGAATTGGCGAGGGAATAGGAGTAATGGGCTTAGTCACGAACTGGAGGAAAATCGAAGGAATTTGGAAAATTTAATATATATATGATTTTAGAAAATTATTTATAATGCTTGAATGCTGTATTTTATTAACCCAAAATATAGTAAAATCATTTTAGGTCAAAAACTTAATTTACTTTGATAAATATTTCGTATACTACTTGAAAATATATATGATAACTTGGAAATTCATTTTTATTAATCACAACACTTTCTAGGAATTTATTGGATATAATTACATATGTATATATATAAAATATATTGAGAGTCAATAACTAAATAAAGATACTAATTAATAATAACAAATATAATATTCTTCAAATATATATACATGCTTACTGTTGAAATACTTATAGTATATAATACTCACAACAGTACAACATACCAAAAATTTATTTTTATAATAATAATAATAATGAAAATAATAATAGATAATAACAGTAATAATAATCTTAATAATACTAATAATAATAGTAGTAGTAATAATAATAATAATTGCTACTAAAAGAAGAAGAAAATAATTTAAAAAAAATTCAAACCCAAAAAACCCATAAAAATTGACAAACCCAACGTAGCAGTCAGTTGACTACTGTTGTTCTTCACTTTAAGAAAAGAGAAAGGAGGGAGAGAGAGAGAGAGAGAGGAATGGAAGAGAGAATGAGGGGGAAAGCGGTGAGAGAGAAGAAGCGGAGGGAAGCGGAGAGACGGCGGTGGCTGAGTCGGCAAGGGGGGGCGGAGGCTTAGGTGAAGGCGGAGGAACGGGGAGAAGGGTGCACGCGCCTCCGGCGCGGTGGCGACGGCGGTGCTCGTCGCGTCGGGGTCGGGAGGCGGTTGGTCGCGGCAAGGAGCGGAGGAGAGGGAAGCTGGACGGAGTCACTGGGGTGGCGTCGGACTCGACGGTCAGAGAGGGTCGGCTCGGTCGGGTGGATGGGAGCTCGCCGGACATGGCAGACGCTGTGAGCGACGGAAGGAGCACGCCGGCGACGGGCTGTTCCGGAGGTGGTCGAGGCGCCACTGGGAACGGTCCAAGCGGGTTCGGCTGGAGAGAGGCGCTGCGCTGGAGGCGGAGCTCCGGTCGGCGGCGAAGTGCGTTTTAGGGTTAGGGTTTTTGCATTTTGGGGTTTTTCCTTGTCTTTGGTTTGGTGGTGATTTTTGATGGGGTGGCGGTGGTCGGCCAAACTGGTCGGGTGGCTGGGACGATGGGGATTGTCGGAGGTGTTCGTGTTGGGTGGCCGGAGTTGGCGTGGTGACGACCACGGAATGTAGTGGTGGTGGAATAGTGGGGTCGGAGTTTTCGGGGTCACCGGCGTCGAACGCCGGTGACGGTGGTGGTCTGTGGTCAGGATGGTTTGGTCGAATGGGTTGGTGGCCGGGTAGCTGGCCAGGAATCGGGTGGTCGACAACAGGATGGAAGACGGGAAGGGAGGCTGTTGAAGGAGTCGAGGGGATCGGGATGACGACGTCGGGTCGAACAGCGTGGCTGCGGGACACATAAATTGTAGGATTTGGCTATGTCGGGGTTGTCCGGCACGAGAGAAGAATGTAAATGTAAAATTGGAATAAGATTATGGATGGGGAACACGGACACGATGCACACACGTTTGGTTGTGGAATTTGGAAGAATAATTGTGGAGAAATAATGGATGAGTACCTGCCTATTTATAGGTGTGAGAATTCCCAATTGGATAAGAACTAGGAATATTTAAAACCCAATTAGATAACTCACAACTTAATTTAAAATCAATCAAATCCAAATCCAAATACAAATCCAATTTAAATATAATTAAATTCTATCTTTTATTTTAAAATCAAATTCCAAATATAGATATTAATTTACTATTTTAAACATATCCATAAATCAAATCAAGATTTAAATTGCTACAATAATTTCAAAATATGTTTTCTAAAAATACTATAATAATAATTTCGAAAATACATTATTAATTAGAAATAAACTTAATTAAATATTTATGAAATATATATGTAAGCACAAATAATGCATACATGATTATGTTTTTCCTAGTATACAATAAAATATTATTTATGATTAATAACTGCTAAAAACAAAAGATTTTTTATAGCAAGAATAATAATTATATATAATATTTTGAAAGTGTATAATAAAATAGAAAAAATGTTTTTCTAAAATATGTACGCTCGCACATATTCGCACTCGACGAGCAAGAAAAATAAAATTTCGTGCGCGACGTACAATACGACTACGCGACGTACAATACAAAATTTTAAATCAGTACCAAATTTAATTAAAAAATAGTAGAAATTTAGGGGTTTTACAACGAGTGATAATAGCATTTAAGTCCAAACATGATCATAATCAAAATTTTGACACGATCAAAGATAAGGTCAGTCTAACCCTGGTCAAAACAGTATTTAGATATGATGAAGAATACAATCATAGTCTAGGCATGAGCAGTAAAGGATTGAAATTCCAAGTCACGATTATGTTCAATGATCAAGAATGTCGGCGCGATAAAGAAGGTGACCAAAATCGATGTGTCACGATCAAGGGGATCAAAATTTAGCGATATTGAAATTTAAGGAATGGTTTAAGGATAGGGAAATTAGTCTCTTCCGCTAGGATAGGAAATCAAGAGATACAATTTGCAGAAGGAAGTCAAAGTAATCATCTTACCCTACTTCGGCTACTACCAGGTTATCTGATCATCCTTTGCTAATTATACCTTTATCTCATAGTCCAGACATACCACTACAAAATCTTAATCTTCAATCGTAAAAATCAACCCTTTATACGACTACTACCAAAAATCAAATCTTCGGCCATGAAGATTGAACCTTTCTATAAACACTATAGGCTTGACCTTTATTCCAAGGCAGTGTCCATGAAGCACACTCTTCGTTATAATTCCTCAAAAAAAAATCTTTTTTTTTTTGATTTGTAGTCCTTTTCCACGTAGTCATCTTGAAAGTCCAAATTCCTCTACCTTGTCTTTACTTAAGTCCAAAATTTCTGAATCAAGGTTTATAAAATCCTTAAACTTGTTCAAATCATACTCCACGTAATACTCAAATCTAATGCTACTATTCCATACATAAAAAATCAACCTTCACATTCCCCTCAACTTATACCTTCAAATATTTCCTTCCTAAAGAAAATTTTGAAATCTCACAAAGTCTCTAGATTTTCCTATAACTCAAAATAAATTCATTTTTTACCAATTCTTAATCATTCTCTTACCAATATTTGTTTAATTTCATGTCATCACCACATGTCATAAGCTTCCTTCCATGTATTTGGATTACTAATTTTAGTATCTAGTCTTAATTATATAATGTAATATCCCAAGAATTAGTAACAACAACAAAAACATCTAAATTCTCAAAATCAAGTGCCCTCGAATAGCCTCATCAATTTTAAAAATACAACTACAAAATATTGCAGTTCTCACCACTAATGTATATTCTACTGTTCTTCTTACTCAAAATCCTTATACGTTATTTCTAAAGTAATCCATACTCAAAGTAATTCTCTAGGTGTAATCATTTCCAAGTTGCTACTACCGGTCTCTTGATTTGTTTTTAATCTCTGACATATCATTGTCCTACTAATTCTAACTCAATGTCCAACATTTTGTATTCCTACCAGGTTTACCACATGATAACAAATTATGTCCCTTCCAAGCTAGATGATTACAATACTTCCTCAGCCTTTCCTATGTAAAGAGATACGAGAATTCAAAATATTTCAAAGTATAGTTAACAAAATTAGATACGAGATAGTTGGTCGATGTAAATAGGATAGAGTTGATTGAGACGAAGGAATGATGGTAAGACGAAGAAATGATGCTAGGGATTTGTCCTTGCTAATCTGGTCATAACGAAATCATTGTCCTTTTCTTTTCTCGTGCTTGTCCAAAATCAACAAGGCAAAATTCTCAACCTCCAAGGTGTCCACCTTTGTCTAATAATTTAACTCTTACTCACTAAATCCTCTAGGCACCCTTGATACACAGTCACTAACTCTATAACTATACTAGTCGCATGCTTTCTCTAGGATACCAACTGGTAACTATACTCCGACACAACCTATCCACAAGTTACTAAGCTACTACACTATCCAAGAAGCTATCTCGAAACTAATAAAGGTGAAGCTCCATGAGGAACTGAATTAGATGAACTAAAGATATCCTTACCCTGAGCTATTAGAGCGATGGAACAGAACTCAACGATAACGAGGTGGAATGATATGGACGATATGTTAAGAACCAATTTAAGATATAATCTGATAACCATACACGTCTATCCGAAATCATGTTACCCAGAATTCTCACCACGCCAGTAAGCATAGCTACAATAAATGTTAGAGTCCATAACTAAGGTATATACCCTATAATCATGTTATCTAGAATTCTTACCATGCCAACAGGTATGGCTGCGAGAAACTCTAAATTCATAACTAAGATAAGTATAACCCAAATTAGGCTATATGTTTTTGTTATGCCAGCTAGTATGGCTGCGGTAAACTCTAGATGTAAAACCCCTGAATTTTTGAATTTTTCTTTATTATTTAAAAAGACTTAAAGAAATGATTTTTTTTACAATTTATGATTTTTATTAATTATTAAAAATGACTTTAGCCATTATTGAGTTTTGGAGCACAAGACGACCATGAATTGTGGCACGGAAGATGTAGCAGTGTGCCTTGACTAGTGTAGTAGCCATGATGGGGGAAGCCTAGCCATGGTGAAGACCGAACTAGGAAAACCATGCCAAGTTACAACTTAACCTCCACCGATAAATAAATTATTTATTAATTTAATTTTTGACTTTTATGTGACCCGGTTTGACCAATCCAGCCCGAACTGGGCCTGGACCGAACCCAAGCCCATGTAAGCATGTAGTGTGACCAAATGTGGCCATGTAGGCATATTTTATGTATGTATAAATTTTTCCTGAATTTTATGTACAAATTCTAATTATTTGATTATTGGTACAAAAATTGGTATTTTATTATTTAAATAATGTTTCCAACATTTGTAAAAATTTTGGACCCGGATAAGAGGTATAATATATGTCCACCCAAAAATTATTATTAGATTATTTTATTACTTTAATTTGTTATTAATGTATTTTGAGAATTAATTATTTATTTAGTTAATGGTGAACTTCTTGCCATTAAAAATATATAGATACGTAAATATATTTAAATGTATTATATATATATATATATATATATATATATATATATATATATATATATATATATATATATATATATATATTGAAGTTTTAGTTAAGAAAAGAAAAAAACAACCACTTTAAGTGGTCGGCCAACAAAACCTAGCAACATCAGCTTCATTATGGCCGCCCCTTTTTAGCTCATGGTGCTAAACCAAGCACAGCACTATATTATAGGTTGGACGACCCTATTATAAATCTAACTATATTTTTGTGTGTAAACCCAAGTTTTAAACTCTAACCCCTTCTCATCTAACTCCTTATAACACCCAGTTTTCCAGATGAGGGTAATTTTGAAATTTTGTAATTATAATTATTATTTATAGATATTTATTTTATATTATAATTTTTGGTAATTTTTAATCATTTTTAAACTATTTAAAAACTGTTTTAAGTCATGACTTATAATTTTGATGTGCTGCCAGTGAAACCCGAGAGACTGCATGACCTAGAGCCTAACCATGTTATTAGGATGATTTATTATCATTTTTAGCCTAGGGTTAATTTGGTCATTTTGGTTTATTTGAATTATTTGATTGATTATTGAATTGGTGAATTCTAGTTTGACTTTGACTTGTTGAGACCTAGTGGACTAGCCTAGAACCTAACCCTAGCCATGGTAACCCTAGTCTAACTTGATTTAACCCATTTTAGTCATTAGAGATTAGTTTTAGAATGAGGGGATTTGGTTTAGTGAATTTAAGTCATGACTTATGGTTTTACGAAATGACTTATGACTTAATGATTTAAATGATTAGGACTTAAGCCCATGGGCCAATTTAGGAAACCCTAACCCTAATTTTGCAACTTATGACCAGCCATAGGAGAGCCCCTCCCTATTTAATGTCATGTTGAGGAGTTCTTGCCTCTTTTAGAGCATGACCTAGAAATTGAAGAAAAGATTTTTTTTCCCTTCCAAAAATCCCCATAAATTCATTTTAATTCATTTTTAACCCTAGTCTTTTGCATTAGGATCTAATTTCTGGTTACCTACTATTTTTGGAGGATCATCTCAGTTTTGTTGTCATTTGGGAGCATTTGGCTAGCAAGGAGGAATCCCCCATTTGTAGCTTTTTCAAACTTTTTGCACCTATAGGTAAAACTCCATAAATTTATCTAAATTTCTGTTTTCTTTACATTTAGGGCTATATCTAGGAGTCCCCTAGGTGTCCCTGAAGTTTGGGTCAATTTCGTGTCCGTTTGGTGTCCGTATCGGACATGTGTCATAGTGTACGTATAGGTGTTCGATGAAATGTCACTTAGGAATTTATTTTCGATTTTTGTAAATCTAATTACATGAATTTGTAGATCTAAATATGTACATTAATTTCTGTGAAGGGTGTTAGGTATTTCTGTGTCGTTTTATGTCGATTTTTAGTGTTAGACACGCGCGCACTTGACACGTGCACTGTCCTGCATCTCGGGCTAGATAACTCACTGTGTCGGACACGGGGACACGCTAAATTTTGGGAGGATGTCAGGGCACTGACTGACATCATCCTCCCAAAAAATGGGATCATATGGTGCAGTGTGCGAGGAGTTCTCCTCCTCGCACTGGCGGCACTGGCCGCACGTGCGCGCTGTGCACGCGCGATTTTAGCCACTGACTGTCACGACCCGATCCCAATAATCAGGGTCTAGTCGGATCATGCCCAGCCTGCACCGTTGTTGAGACGGCGGCAGTAAGCTGTTCAGTAGCAGGTAACCATACAACAACACAACTATTTGTCACAACTCAACTTCGGAAATAAACTTTATTAAACTGAAATTTAAATACAAATGAAACTGTTCTGAAAGGAAATACAGAAAAAGAACAATGCAGAAATAAAATCTATCTATCGGCCTGATCATCGGCCTCAGTCCCAACGTCCTCCTGTGGGGACTCCGGCAGCACAACCGGGTACAACACAGGGTCGTAGTAGCTGTTGTAAAACCGATCTGTATCCTCAATATCCCCTAAAAATATATCTCCAGTCAGGAGGGAGCAAAGTACAATTCATGCTAATTTTTAAACAGTTAAATAAGTAATAGAATCATGCAGTTCTAAATAGTTTTAAACATGAACAGTTTGTTACAGTAAAAACAGTGATTTGAACAGGCAATGAAATATGACCGGCTTAGGTTTGTTACAGGAAGGATAAAGGGTTTTTGTTACAGTAGTGGTCATAATCATTACGCTATTCCCCAGTCCCCAGTAGTTACAGTACAGTACTCTCGGAGAGAGTTTCGTGTTTGCATCGTGGTTTAAAATTGCAGTAAAGCGATTAAATAAATAACTGTAAACTAACATAAACTATACTTGCCTCAATAAAAATGACTGGAGAGGTAGTCGACTTCGAGACGGGAAGTTAGAGTCGTCCTCGAATTCCTACATTCGAGAGATTGACTCAGCATTAGGTTTACCAACTTAGCTATGCTAGTTGTAATCTCTATTTGCGTCCTATTCCAATTTTAGTTCTTAAATTAACCAAACACAGAAAACACGATTTATTGTGCGTTGATTTAATACGAGGGAAAAATGATCATTTTAACTTTGAATTCGGGAAAACACCGTCGCTGCCAGATTATTTATAAAAACTTGGTAATTTTTATAAATATAATTATAAAGCTAATCTTTCTTATTTTAGTGAAAATACGTGATTTTTAATTATTAATAAACTCGTCAATTTTTACGTGAGAAAATATTAATTAATTTTTATACAAAATACTTTTTAATCATTTTAATCGTTAATAGCAAAAACTCGAAAAACCAGAAAATGACAGGAAAATTCTAAGCTATTACAGTTACAGACCACAGCCAGCTGGGCTTATGCCCATTACAATTTATTTACATAAATTGAAATAAGATAAGACTGACGTTAGCCCTAAACTGAAAATATTAAATAATATTTAAACAGAAATAAATATAAAAATAAAGTAAATCATAAGTCTCAGATATGGTCCGATCCTCATTTTGGCTAATTGCCTCAACGTCCGGGCGGGGCCGATTTCGTTTGCACTTAGTCGGGTCCATTGACCGATACGGTCGTCACCCAAAATCGAATAAAATTTTGAAAATCATTTTAAATTCATTTTTAAAATAATCCAGGATTTACGGAAAAATCGGGCAGCATCTCCTCTGTTTTTGGTCAACCCAAAAACTAGGAATTGGCGCCGATAATTTCCTGCAAGTCCCAAACCAGGGAAAAACCCGAATATATATATATATAATATCCACAACCAATCCACAGCATAATCGGGACGACCTGAAATAATTTCGGAAGTCCGATTCCAATCCCACAAATCACAGAGCGTTCCCGGAAAAATCCGGAAAGCTAAATCATACCAAAAATCCATTCCCGAAATATTTCGGAAATCCAAAATAATTCACAGGACCTTTCCGAAAGTCCCGAAAAATTATGACATCGCTAAAACCGAATTCCCAAAGGGAATCGGGGACCATTTCATCATCGACTAAAATAATAAAATGAGCGGGACAGGGGGTTATACCTCGGATTGCTCGGCTAGAGCTCTCAGATGAAAATAGAAAGAAAATAAGCTCCGAATCAGCGACGTACTCCCGAAACAGTGTTGCAATAGCAACGACGTCGAGGAACGCTGGAAGAATGCAGAACTAGGGCACGACAGGGGGAAACAGCAGGGAAAAACTCGCCAAAGGGGCAGCGAGCTAGGGCAGCAGGCCACAGGGCTGCCGGGGCGCGCTGTCGCGGTTGCCGAGGGAAGCTCGGCGGGGTGACGGGCGACGTCGGCGTCGGAGGGAGCCGACGGGACAGCGGGTCGGCGGTCGGCCGCGCAAAAAGGGGCGGCTCCGCTGGAGTGGGTCGCCGGATGTCGGCGAGGGGCTGGCCGAGGGGGTTTGGGGGAGTGGGTTCTCTGGTGTGGGAGTTGGTGAGGGTGTGATGGGAGAAAGGAGTAGGAAGAGAGATGTTTGCTCCTCTGTGAAGGAGTAAGAGAAAGAGTAATTTGTTCTGTGAAGTGTGAATGCAAGCAAATGAGAAGGAAGAGTTTAAGAAGAAGGAGAGGTTGCTGTGTGCGTGTGGTAGAGAGTGAAGGAAGGGAGGGAGAATAGGAAGACTAAGTTTGGCAAAAACGTGTGTGCTGGTCCAGAGAGGAAATGGGGGAATGAGAATAGGGAATGGGAGAAAAAGTCCTACAAGTGGGGTGCTGGTCCTACGGGACCAGCTAGATAGTTTTTTTTTTTTTAATAACATTAAACCAAGTCAAACCAGAATTAGGAAAAATGGGATTTGGGTTTGGGCTCAGGCCTGGGTCTGGGTTCGGACTCGGGTCTGGGTCTGAAATCCAAAAGTCCATGTTATTTATTATTTTCGAAATCCTTTTCACTCAAAAATATTTAATAATAATATTAATAATAATATTAGAAATACTAATAATTAATACAAAACACTAATGTTATTTAATCATAAAATATGGGTTTCACAATCTTCCCTCCTTAGAAAATTTTGTCCTCGAAATTTAAAAGCAAGGTTAGGGATTACCTCAAGTCTCAAACAGGTACGGGTACTGCTCCCGTATCTGGTCTTCTCGCTCCCAGGTCGACTCGCCTGGTGAGTTGTGCCGCCACATCACTCTGACTATTGGCGTCACGGTGTTCCTGGTCCTCTTCTCGCCTCGGTCCAAAATTGCCACTGGTTTCTCCGGCACTGTGAGGCTAGGTCCAATCTCCAGCTCTGAATGGTCCAAGATATGGCTCGGGTCTGTGATGTAGCGTCTCAGCTGCGAGACGTGGAAGACGTTGTGGACGCCTTCGAGACTTGGGGGTAGAGCCACCCGATAAGCTACTTCTCCAATCCTGTTAAGTATTTTAAATAGACCAATATACCTGGGGCTTAACTTTCCTGCTCTGCCGAAACGAATTGTTCCTCTGGTAGGCGAGATCTTCACAAATACACTGTCGCCTTCTTCAAACTCCAAAGGCCATCTGCTGCAATCGGTCCAATGCTTCTGTCTGTCTTGGGCTATCCGGAGCTTGTCTCTGATCATTCTCACCTTCTCTGCTGCTTCGGTCACCATCTCAGGTCCAAGCAACACTCGTTCTCCGACGTCGTCCCAAGCAAGAGGTGTGCGACAACGACGTCCATAGAGTGCCTCGAACGGTGTCATCCCGATGCTAGCTTGGTAGCTTTTGTTGTAAGAGAACTCTACCAAGTGCAAATGGTCTTCTCAAGACCCTCCAAATTCCAGGACGCAGGATCTCAGCATATCTTCTAGCGTCTGGATTGTTCTCTCTGATTGCCCGCCAGTCTGAGGGTGGTAGGCGGTGCTGAACTTTAGTTGGGTTCCCAAGCTGTCATGCAAACTCTTCCAAAAGTGAGATGTAAATCTGGTATCTCTGTCAGTTACGATACTTACCGGAACTCCATGAATCCGGTAGATGTGCCGCATGTACAGTGCTGCCAACTTCTCGGTGGATAAACCAACCTTGAAGGGAATAAAGTGAGCTGACTTCGTCAGTCGGTCCACTATAACCCAGATGGCATCCTTCTCTCCTTGGGATCGAGGCAGTCCTGATACAAAATCCATCGTTATGTGCTCCCATTTCCACTCCGAAATGTCAAGCGGCTGCAATAATCCTGTTGGTCTCTGTCTGCTAGCTTTAACTTGCTGACAAATTAAACATCTAGCCACATACCTGGATACATCCTTCTTCATTCCGTACCACCATACTATAGTCCGCATATCCCGGTACATCTTGTTGGCTCCATGGTGTATAGAATACTGCGACTGGTGCGCTTCTTGCATCAGCTCGTTCCTCAGTTCGCCAGTTGGTACGCACAGCCTCGTACCATTCTTCAATGCTCCGTCGCTGGCGATTGAGAATCCTTCAAGTGTTCCTGCCAGCACTTGGCCTCTGAGTTTGCAAAGCGTCTCATCTTAGAATTGTGTCTCCTTGATCCTGTCCATAAGACTCGAACGCACTTGCAACTGCATCAATGATGACTCAGCTCCTGGTACGATGGCTTCTCTTCCAAGTTTCTTCATCTCCTCTTCGGGCAGTACAACTTCCAATCCAAGCTTCTCCATGTCCTCCAGCAAATGGCGCTCCTTGGTCAAGAACATTGCCATCGGGTATCGACTAAGTGCATCTGCAACAACATTAGCCTTACCCGGATGATACTGCAGGTTGATATCAAAATCCTTCATCAGCTCCAGCCATCGTCTTTGTCTCATGTTCAGCTCCTTCTGAGTGAAAACATATTTCAGACTTTTGTGGTCCGTAAATATTTCCACTCTCTCTCCATACAGGTAGTGCTTCCATATCTTCAAAGAAAATATCACCGCTGCAAGCTCTAAGTCATGTGTGGGGTAGTTCTTCTCATGAGTCCGCAATTGTCTAGATGCATAGGCAATCACTTTCCCGTGTTGTTGAAGAACACAACCCAGACCCTTTCCGGAAGCATCACTATAGATTGAGAAACCGCCGGTACCTGCGGGTAGCGCAAGTATCGGCACAGTTGTGAGCCTCTTCTTCAGTTCCTCGATAGCTGACTGGCACGCTTCAGACCATATGAACTCCTCGTTCTTCCTGGTAAGCTTTGTCATTGGCTCCACAATCTTGGAGAAATCCTTCACGAACTTCCGGTAGTAGCCAGCTAGTCCCAAAAAGCTCCTGATCTCTGCAACCGAGCTTGGTGCAGTCCACTTCTCAATAGCAGCTATGTTCTTTGGATCCACCGAAATTCCTTTTCCTGTGACAACATGACCCAAAAATTCCACCTTGTCTAAAAAGAATTCACATTTGGATAGCTTACCATAGAGCTTCTCCTTCCTCAAGGTACTCAGCACTTTCCTCAAGTGCTCTTCATGCTCTTCCTCCGTCTTCGAGTAGATCAGTATGTCATCGATAAAGACAACAACAAACTGATCCAGATATTCATGAAAAACCTTGTTCATGAGGTTCATGAATACCGCAGGAGCATTCGTCAGTCCAAACGGCATGACCAAGAATTCAAATTGTCCATACTTGGTGTTGAACGCCGTCTTGGGAATATCCTCCTTCCTGACCTTGATTTGATGGTAGCCTGATCTGAGATCTATCTTTGAAAATACCTATGCTCCACTCAGTTGATCAAACAGGTCGTCGATCCGGGACAGGGGGTACTTGTTCTTGATGGTGATGTTGTTCAGCGCCCGGTAGTCGATGCACATCCGCACGGTTCCATCCTTCTTGGGCACGAACAAAACTGGTGCTCCCCAGGGTGAAGCTCCGTCTCTGATAAATCTTTGCGACTTCAGCTCGTCGATCTGATCCTTCATCTCCTTAGCCTCCTTTGGGTTGACTCTGCAGCATCTCCAAAAAATAGGGGAAGAGCCGGGTACTAGATCGATGTTGAATTCCACATCTCGATCTGGCGACAATCGTGGAAGACTATCTGGAAAGACATCCATAAATTCTGCAATGATAGGGTGAGGAGGCCCGGGTTCTTCGGTGATTGAGGAGTAGGTGATACTCTTCATATCCTCCGGAGCCCGAGAGATTTCAAACTCTGGTTCTCCTGGTGGGCTGAAGATTACACATCCTCGATGACAATCTATCAGCGCATGCTGTTCACTTAACCAGTCCATCCCTAGGACTACATCATAGTTGGACAGGGGCATCACTAGTAAAGGTGTTGAGAACTGATGGCCAGAGATGGTTATGGGACAATTACAAGCCTCAGTGATAGGTATAGGTCCTCCACTGGTCATAACCCTACTAATCACCTTGCTAAGTCCCGAATCTATATGGTGTGCAGATATAAACTTGGATGATATGAAACTATGTGATGCACCCGAATAAAATAATGCTAGAGCAGGATGTGAAAACACATAAATTGAACCTGTAATGACATCTGCGGTGGGTTCCTGCTCTGGCTACTGCTCATCAGCTGCTAGGACAAAAGCTCGCCCAGTCTTCTGCTGGTGCTGTCCAAACTGTTGTTGCTGAGTAGGTAGGGGAGCTCTCTGCTGGTTGGTTCCGGGCCGGTGGGCTGACATGGGGCAGTACTTCACTTGGTGGGTGGCAGACCCATAGACTAGGTAGTGTCCTAGCCTCTTCCTGCAGATGTTCGACTGATGTCCTGGCCTCTTGCAATAGTTACAGACAGGGATCTGCTTCTGGTGTGCTCTGTCATTGGTCCTCGCCTGATGATGATGTTGCTGGTGGTGCGAGGGCCTGTTGTTGTTGTTGTTGGGCCTCTTCTGATTACCCTGAAAGTTGCTAGTTCCAGGGTACTCTCTCTTGGATCGAGAAGGCTGGCTCTTCTCCACGTCCTGAGCTCGGATCAGGATCCTCTCATAGGTCTTAGCGCCACCTGTGATCACAGGGGTGCGAATCTCTTCTCCTAAGCCATACCTGAATTGCTCAGCACGATCCTTGGGGTCAGCTACCAGGTTCTGGGCAAAGCGGCTTAGTCGGCCGAACTCTGCCGCATATTCGCTGACCGTCATGTTTCCCTGCTTCAAGTTCTAGAATTGCCGCTCCATCTCCCGCATCTCCGATGTCGGGAAGAACTTCCTGCGGAACAGCCTCTTGAAGGTGTCCCAATCGAGCTGCTTGTCCTGGAGTCGAGGTTCATTCCGATACCAGGTGCTCGCCACATCCTGTAGTTGGAGTCCTACAGCTTCCGTCTTGAGGTCCTCCGGGAGTCGAGCGACGCTCAAGAGACGCTCCATATGGTCTAGCCATTCATCGGCGTAGATGATACCCTCGGTTCCTTTGAAAGGTCGAGGGTCTTGCTTCTTAAAGCTTTCTATATCTCCAACCTTCATGCAATAATACGCCTCTAGTCAAAAGAATGGCCTTAATGAAATATAACTTAACTCCTGAATCATGCTTACCTTGGCAGGTCGTGGCTCTGATGAAGTGGTTCCTTCTCTCTCGAGGGCAGCCATGGCCACGTTGTGGGCATTCTCCATGCCTTCTCTCATAATCGCGGTCTGCTCGCGATGTGCTTTAACTTGGGCAGCAGTCTGCTCTCTGTGGGCTTCTGCTTGAGCCCTCTGTGCTTCAAGCACTCCTCGTAGCATTCCTACTAGGTCAGTGGGATCTACGGGCACTGGTGGAGCAGCTGGTGCGGGCACTACCGCAGGGATCTGCGGCTCAGCCCGGGAAAGTGCCGGTTCTGTCGCTTGCGCTGTGGAAGCATAAATGGGCCGGAGAGCCGGTGCAGCATGGGGACGGTCTGTCAGCTGCAAGGGAGGTGGGTCCCGACGTGCTTGAGAAGGGGTGTGATCAGTTGATGACACCTCATCGTCAGCAGGGCCGGATCGGGTGGTCTTTCCTTTGGCCATAAACTGGAAGGTTTAGGGTACATACATAAACAAGGTATCCTACCAGTCTATAATCAAACAAAAATATTTATTTATATAATTCGGTCCTATGTCATGACAAATCAATGTTCTAGTGTTCTAATTATTTCTAGGTATGTTTTCCTAAGTTGTTGTACGAAACGACCTGCATGGGCCACCGCTGAAAACATGTCACGACCCGATCCCAATAATCATGGTCTAGTCGGATCATGCCCAGCCTGCACCGTTGTTGAGACGACGGCAGTAAGCTGTTCAGTAGCAGGTAACCATACAACAACACAACTATTTGTCACAACTCAACTTCGGAAATAAACTTTATTAAACTGAAATTTAAATACAAATGAAACTATTCTGAAAGGAAATACAGAAAAAAGAACAATACAGAAATAAAATCTATCTATCGGCCTGATCATCGGTCTCAGTCCCAACGTCCTCCTGTGGAGACTCTGGCAGCACAACCGGGTACAACACAGGGTCGTAGTAGCTGTTGTAAAATCGATCTGTATCCTCAATATACCCTAAAAATATATCTCCAGTTAGGAGGGAGCAAAGTACAATTCAGGCTAATTTTTAAACAGTTAAATAAGTAATAGAATCATGCAGTTTTAAACATGAACAGTTTGTTACAGTAAAAACAGTGATTTGAACAGGCAATGAAATATGACCGGCTTAGGTTTGTTACAGGAAGGATAAGGGGTTTTTGTTACAGTAGTGGTCATAATCATTACGCTATTCCCCAGTCCCCAGTAGTTACAGTACAGTACTCTCGGAGAGAGTTTCGTGTTTGCATCGTGGTTTAAAATTGCAGTAAAGCGATTAAATAAATAACTGTAAACTAACATAAACTATACTTGCCTCAATGAAAATGACTGGAGAGGTAGTCGACTTCGAGACGGGAAGTTAGAGTCGTCCTCGAATTCCTACATTCGAGAGATTGACTCAGCATTAGGTTTAACAACTTAGCTATGCTAATTGTAATCTCTATTTGCGTCCTAGTCCAATTTTAGTTCTTAAATTAACCAAACACAGAAAACACGATTTATTGTGCGTTGATTTAATACGAGGGAAAAATGATCATTTTAACTTTGAATTCGGGAAAACACCGTCGCTGCCAGATTATTTATGAAAACTTGGTAATTTTTATAAATATAATTATAAAGCTAATCTTTCTTATTTTAGTGAGAAATACGTGATTTTTAATTATTAATAAACTCGTCAATTTTTACGTGAGAAAATATTAATTAATTTTTATACAAAATACTTTTTAATCATTTTAATCGTTAATAGCAAAAACTCAAAAAAACCAGAAAATGACAGGAAAATTCTAAGCTATTACAGTTACAGATCACAGCCAGCTGGGCTTATGCCCATTACAATTTATTTACATAAATTGAAATAAGATAAGACTGACGTTAGTCCTAAACTGAAAATATTAAATAATATTTAAACAAAAATAAATATAAAAATAAACTAAATCATAAGTCTCAGATATGGTTCGATCCTCATTTTGGCTAATTACCTCAACGTCCGGGCGGGGCCGGTTTCGTTTGCACTTAGCCGGGTCCATTGACCGATACGGTCGTCACCCAAAATCGAATAAAATTTCGAAAATCATTTTAAATTCATTTTTAAAATAATCCAGGATTTACGGAAAAATTGGGCAGCATCTCCTCTGTTTTTGGTCAACCCAAAAACTGGGAATTGGCGCCGATAATTTCCTGCAAGTCCCAAACCAGGGAAAAACCCGAATATATATATATATAAAATATCCACAACCAATCCACAGCATAATCGGGACGACCCGAAATAATTTCGGAAGTCCGATTCTAATCCCACAAATCACAGAGCGTTCCCAAAAAAATTCGGAAAGCTAAATCATACCAAAAATCCATTCCCGAAATATTCCGGAAATCCAAAATAATTCACAGGACCTTTCCGAAAGTCCCAAAAAATTACGACGTCGCTAAAACCGAATTCCCAAAGGGAATCGGGGACCATTTCATCATCGACTAAAATAATAAAATGAGCAGGACAGGGGGTTATACCTCGGATTGCTCGACTAGAGCTCTCAGATGAAAATAGAAAGAAAATAAGCTCTGAATCAGCGACGTACTCCCGAAACAGTGCTGCAATAGCAACGACGTCGAGGAACGCTGGAAGAATGCAGAACTAGGGCACGACAGGGGGAAACAGCAGGGAAAAACTCGCCAAAGGGGCAGCGAGCTAGGGCAGCAGGCCACAGGGCTGCCGGGGCGCGCTGTCGCGGTTGCCGAGGGAAGCTTGGCGGGGAGACGGGCGACGTCGGCGTCGGAGGGAGCCGACGGGACAGCGGGTCGGCGGTCGGCCGCGAAAAAGGGGGCGGCTCCGCTGGAGTGGGTCGCCGGATGTCGGCGAGGGGCTGGCCGAGGGGGTTTGGGGGAGTGGGTTCTCTGGTGGGAGTTGATGAGGGTATGATGGGAGAAAGGAGTAGGGAGAGAGATGTTTGCTCCTCTGTGAAGGAGTAAGAGAAAGAGTAATTTGTTCTGTGAAGTGTGAATGCAAGCAAATGAGAAGGAAGAGTTTAAGAAGAAGGAGAGGTTGCTGTGTGCGTGTGGTAGAGAGTGAAGGAAGGGAGGAAGAATAGGAAGACTAAGTTTGGCAAAAACGTGTGTACTGGTCCAGAGAGGAAATAGGGGAATGAGAATAGGGAGTGGGAGAAAAAGTCCTACAAGTGGGGTGCTGGTCCTACGGGACCAGCTAGATAGTTATTTTTTTTTTAATAACATTAAACCAAGTCAAACCAGAATTAGGAAAAATGGGATTTGGGTTTGGGCTCAGGCCTGGGTCTGGGTTCGGACTCGGGTCTGGGTCTGAAATCCAAAAGTCCATGTTATTTATTATTTTCGAAATCCTTTTCACTCAAAAATATTTAATAATAATATTAATAATAATATTAGAAATACTAATAATTAATACAAAACACTAATGTTATTTAATCACAAAATATGGGTTTCACACTGACACGGCTTAAAATCTGACACGACCCGTGACGTGGACACGTTTCAGGCACCCTAGGACCTAGCCCTATCCTAGGTGAACCCACATGCATAAGCACGAGACACGGGTCGTCCTGTGTCGTGTCCTAGAGCGACACACACGCGTGCACGATAATGTGTGCCTGTGTGCGTGTCTGTGGCGTTCGTGACCTGAGACACGTCGTGTCATGTTTCCCCAGGACATGAGATGACTCGTGGGACACGGGTACAGGTGGGGGATGGTTTACCAAGATTAACTCATTTACATGTGTATTAGGTTGCCTTAATGTTGGTTACTGATATGGTGTTAGGTTTTGGATTTCGAGAAGGATATTGAATGTTGGACTGATACCATTTTCAGTTCGAATTTCCTGAAATCAGACTCATGTTTTCAAAATAAATTTTTATGTTAATTTCCATGTTAAAATTCTTACACCTGTGAGTTACTTGCTGTCAATGATGGTTGTGATTGGTTAGTTTGGTTTTGAATTAGTTGAATGGATATTCGAATATGGTTGGGCTGTGCAAAGGGTAGCTGATACATTCTTGTTTGTTGAAATGCTGAACCTTAATTCCAGTTTTATAAATGAGTTTTGATCCTATTACACTAGCTGGAATTTTCTGAGAATTATGTGGGGTTATGTTGATGCATGATAGTTTAGGTTACACTTGAGAGATGGAATTCGAATAGGAATTGACTGAATTGATATCACTGTTAGCAATGTGATAACTGCCATTTGGTTCCTAATTTTTGAGATTGTGTGTACTGATTTCCATTTCCCTACCATTTGCATAAGTCCACTTAAACCTGAAATTGTTCACTGTTTCCTTGGAAACACACATTCAGTCACATATATTCACTACACACACAAGCTAAAAACCTGAAAAACCCTACCACTGTTTTGCTCTGTTCCTGAGTATAACCTGAGTTGGTGCACCCATTCACTAAATCTGAGCACTATACAAAACTTAAATGAGTTTGGCTTTGGTATAGCACTGTTATACGCAACTGTCATTGACACACTCTCCATTTGTTTCACTGTCACTGTGAACACACATTGACACATTTGCATTTATTCCAATTTCCCTAACCTGTCACTTATTAAGACCTGAGCTACACTCTTCATTAACCTATTGCTGTCCCTAATACACACACACACACACATTTGTTTTCCTGGCACATGTCCACTCTTCACACATGGTTCACATGTCCTACTCCACACTCACACACACAATTGTAAATTCTTGAGAACACCACACATACATGGCTCTCTCTATATGCACACATATGTTAATAGCCTATGTGTGTGTATATATATATATATATATATATATATATATATATATATATATATATATATATATATATATATATATATATATATATATAATGCGGCCCATGTGTATGTGTATGTGTATGTTATTAATATAATTTAGATAAAAATTAATATAGCATATATGAGTTGAGTGTGTTATTTATATAAATTGAATATATTTTAATGTGCGAGATATGTAGGAATATACCTATGTGTGAAATGTGTGGTATGGACTATAGGTGATTAGCCTATGGCCTATAGCCTATGGCTCATTGCCTATGTGTATGGCATGGATTCCTAGTGATTGTGTTGTTGGCTTGTATAGCCTAGATAGTGTGTGTGCATGCTTGTCTAGGCTTGGTTAGGCCTAGTGAGACTGACTAGACTAGTATTGACCTAGTGGACTAGAGTGTTGACCAAGGTTGACCCAGAGTTGACCAAGTTTGACTTGGACCTAGTTTAACATAGACAGTTGACCAGGTTTGACTTAGAGTTGACTTTGACCTAGATTGGCCTAGAAATTATATAGATTGTATCGTAATGTTCTATATTATCATTCTGGACATGTCATAACCTATACTGCTTTATTTAGGACATTGTGACTCCGGTGCAGACATCTGATATTACATTACTCTTTTCAGAGTAACAGGCGAGTACATTCTCTGATAGTTCTTTCATTTACTTGTCAATTACTGTATTTCAGTTTTAGTTAGTTCTATTTGATTCTCTGTTACAAACATGATTCGATATTGCTGGATCCATTTCATACGACACTCATTTATTCATGTCTGACCTCTACTTCTGGAATCACTACTGGAATCACCTTCTGGAATCACTATTGGAATCACCTACTGGAATCACCTACTAGAATCACTCTGGAATCACTTCTGGTATCATTCATGTTCTGGCTGGACTTGTACTATTTCGTGTCGGGTTATGGATTCACTTGTACTTGTGGGCGGGGAAATATTAGAGTAGACATGTGAACATTACCCAAATACTGGAATCACCTCCCTTGGAATTATATTGGAACGATAGCCATCCCTCACCTGATCAATGTGTGGTGTGCCGTATTAACTACAGCCGTTTACATGTCGATCTCGATATTTTAAAACATACTGTTAGAGTATTGTCTGGACTCACCCTGAAGTCATTGATCATTGTCTGGACTCACCTTATACTGGACTCGTCTTGTACTGGAATCATCTTGTATTAGATTTATATTGTCTGGACTCACACTGGGATTACACTTGACTCATATTATACTGTCTGGACTTATATCATGTTACTCTAGTTCAGCTAGATTATATTTTACAATCTTCCTTGCCATATTTCTCCTCTTGTTTAGTTACCTTACTTTCCTTGTACCTTAACGGTTTCTCTACATCACTACCTGTATAAAACTGCCATGTTCATCAATATAACTGTCTATAAACTGCTTTATAGTTCTCTGTCATTTACTTGGGATTTCTTGATGAATTATACTCGTTCCTGTCCCGACTGGGCCTGTTGAAATTTTACAGATGATTGTCCTGAGGACACATGCCCTACATATTATGGACCCGGAGACGGGATGGCTATCTTTGGTCCCGACACTCAGGAGTGATCGGGATTTAGTTTAGTAGACTAGCATCTGTTTGTTATGTTGAACTTTTGTATTAATTTGAGACTCGTGTAGTTTTTGAGATTGTTGAGAATTGTTATTATTTTAGAGTTGTCTTTCTATTTTTTAGTTAATTCTTCTGTGATTATCTTATCGTGCTTAGACTGTGATTGAGTTACAATATCTTATACTGTCCTCCGTTCGGAGTTGAGATTTGACAAGTACATTATAATTGCGTGAGTTGTTGGTTAGATAGTAACCTAGGACAGCGTTCTACCGCCGATACTGCGGCGTAGGCTGGGCGTTGTTACGTGCTCATACCCTCCCAGTGGGTGCGGGTCGTGACACGTTTTTAGTGGTGGCCCATGCAGGTCGAGAGTCGCATTAGTGCGATATCGCGGTAGTACGACGACTTAGTTGTACTGCTGCGAGCCTGCGATAGGATTGAGAGATAGGCTTTAACGGAGTGGTACTTAATCACAGTTAGGACTACTTGAGAAGATTCCTGGGATGACCCTTGAGAATCTCATTATAAACCATCTCGAAATACGATTCCGACAGTTTTTGTCTACTTCCTTGTTCATCATTGAATTTGATTCTTGGTATTCATTATTGACTTGATTTTCTACCAAGATAACATTATGGGCTAGGTTGCCTCAGTCATGGAATATAGAGTCTTCTACAGCCATATCAGCTAGTTGGGCGATGAGATAGAATCTGATTTTGGATGTATTTTTCGGGTGTGGGAATTTAAAGTTTTCGCAGCCAAGCTAGTGGCAATACGAAAATTTTAAATACCAAAATTCTAGAGGTATGTACATTAGTTACGGACTCTATAGATTATCGCAACCATACTTACTGGTGTGACGAGGATTCTGGTAACATGGTTCTGGATAGACGGGTATGATTATCAGATTGTAGAATAGATACCATATAGATGGTGCCCTAGTATAATTGAGTAGAATATCAGGATGGATATTACTTGAGTGTCATGGATTAGATAGAGGGAGCTAGGTCACCTGTAGTACAGCACCGTACCCCGCAGCATCAAAGGGATACACCCCAGAGGGGCAGGGCTTTGCACTGACAGTCGAGTAGACCGACGCTGCAGGTGATGGGTTATCAGGTTTGTCCTTCTCATTCTTCCTCCCCACTTTCCTGTGTGATTTCCATTAGTACCTGCCAGGATATTGCTTGTAATTGATAGATAGCGTAGCTACCCTGTTCGAGACTGTGGAATCACGACTAGTAAGATTATGTTGCATGATTATCTCTTGACCTTGATTGTTTGGGTTTGACCTGGAAATGGTGCGATCTTTTAATTTCGAGGACAAAATTTTTCTAAGAGGGGTAGGATTGTAACACCCAGTTTTTCAGATGAGGGTAATTTTGAAATTTTGTAATTATAATTATTATTTATTGATATTTATTTCACATTATGATTTTTGGTAATTTTTAATCATTTTTAAACTATTTAAAAACTGTTTTAAGTCATGACTTGTAATTTTGATGTGCTGCCAGTGAAACCCGAGAGACTGCATGACCCAGAGTCTAACCATGTTATTAGGATGATTTATTATCATTTTTAGCCTAGGGGTAATTTGGTCATTTTGGTTTATTTGAATTATTTGATTGATTATTGAATTGGTGAATTCTAGTTTGACTTTGACTTGTTGAGACCTAGTGGACTAGCCTAGAACCTAACCCTAGCCATGGTAACCCTAGTCTAACTTGAGTTAACCCATTTTAGTCATTAGAGATTAGTTTTAGAATGAGGGGATTTGGTTTAGTGAATTTAAGTCATGACTTATGGTTTTACGAAATGACTTATGACTTAATAATTTAAATGATTAGGACTTAAGCCCATGGGCCAATTTAGGAAACCCTAACCCTAATTTTGCAACTTATGACCAGCCATAGGAGAGCCCCTCCCTATTTAATGTCATGTTGAGGAGTTCTTGCCTTTTTTAGAGCTTGACCTAGAAATTGAAGAAAATATTTTTTTTCCCCTTCCAAAAATTCCCATAAATTTATTTTAATTCCTTTTTAACCCTAGTCTTTTGCATTAGGATCTAATTTCTGGTTACCTACTATTTTTGGAGGATCATCTCAGTTTTGTTGTCATTTGGGAGCATTTGGCTAGCAAGGAGGAATCCTACATTTGTAGCTTTTTAAGCTTTTTGTACCTATAGGTAAAACTCCACAAATTGATCTAAATTTCTGTTTTCTTTGCATTTAGGGCTAGATCTAGGAGTACCCTAGCTGTCCCTGAAGTTTGGGTTAATTTCGTGTTCGTTTGGTGTCCGTATCGGACACGTGTCATAGTGTACGTATAGGTGTTCGATGAAATGTCACTTAGGAATTTATTTTCGATTTTTGTAAATCTAATTACATGAATTTGTAGATCTAAATATGTAAATTAATTTTTGTGAAGGGTGTTAGGTATTTCTGTATCATTTTGTGTCGGTTTTTAGTGTTGGACACGCGCGCACTGGACACGTGCACTGTCCTGCATCTCGGGCTGGATAACTCACTGTGTCGGACATGGGGACACGCTACATTTTGGGAGGATGTCAGGGCACTGACTAACATCATCCTCCCAAAAAATGGGATCATATGGTATAGTGTGCGAGGAGTTCTCCTCCTCGCACTGGCCGCGCGCGTGCGCTGTGCACGCGCGATTTTAGCCACTGACACGGCTTAAAATCTGACACGACCCGTGACGTGGACACGTTTCAGGCACCCTAGGACCTAGCCCTATCCTAGGCGAACCGACATGCATGAGCACGAGACATGGGTCGCCCTGTGTCGTGTCCTAGAACGACACACACGCGTGCACGACGTTGTGTGCCTGTGCACGTGTCTGTGGCGTTCGTGACCTGAGACACGTCGTGTCCTATTTCCCCAGGATACGAGATGACTCGTGGGACACAGGTACAAGTGGGGGATGGTTTACCATCCATTTATTGATCATATTAGCATGATTTTGATGTTCGAATTTTGAATTCCCCTATGTGACTGATACGTGCACCACTGTTTTCAAGTTTTTGAAATTTATTTCTCTTTTAAACTGTTTTTAATGTTTTAATTACCAAGATTAACTCATTTACATGTGTATTAGGTTGCCTTAATGTTGGTTACTGATATGGTGTTAGGTTTTGGATTTCGAGAAGGATATTGAATGTTGGACTGATACCATTTTCAGTTCGAATTTCCTGAAATCAGACTCATGTTTTCAAAATAAATTTTTATGTTAATTTCCATGTTAAAATTCTTACACCTGTGAGTTACTTGCTGTCAATGATGGTTGTGATTGGTTAGTTTGGTTTTGAATTAGTTGAATGGATATTCGAATATGGTTGGGTTGTGCAAAGGATAGCTGATACATTCCTGTTTGTTGAAATGCTGAACCTTAATTCCAGTTTTACAAATGAGTTTTGATCCTATTACACTAGCTGGAATTTTCTGAGAATTATGTGGGGTTATGTTGATGCATGATAGTTTAGGTTACACTTGAGAGATGGAATTCGAATAGGAATTGACTGAATTGATATCACTGTTAGCAATGTGATAACTGCCATTTGGTTCCTAATTTCTGAGATTGTGTGCACTGATTTCCATTTCCCTACCATTTGCATAAGTCCACTTAAACCTGAAATTGTTCACTGTTTCCTTGGAAACACACATTCAGTCACATATATTCACTACACACACAAGCTAAAAACCTGAAAAACCATATCACTGTTTTGCTCTGTTCCTGAGTATAACCTGAGTTGGTGCACCCATTCACTAAATCTGAGCACTATGTAAAACTTAAATGAGTTTGGCTTTGGTATAGCACTGTTATACGCAACTGTCATTGACACACTCTCTATTTGTTTCACTGTCACTGTGAACACACATTGGCACATTTGAATTTATTCCAATTTCCCTAACCTTTCACTTATTAAGACCTGAGCTACACTCTTCATTAACCTATTGTTGTCCCTAATACACACACACACACATTTGTTTTCCTGGCACATGTCCACTCTTCACACATGGTTCACATGTCCTACTCCACACTCACACACACAATTGTAAATTCTTGAGAATACCACACATACATGGCTCTCTCTATATGCACACATATGTTAATAGCCTATGTGTATGTGTGTGTGTGTGTGTATATATATATATATATATATATATATATATATATATGTCTATATGCATAATGTGGCCCATGTGTATGTGTATGTGTATGTTATTAATATAATTTAGATAAAAATCAATATAGCATTTATGAGTTGAGTGTGTTATTTATATAAATTGAATATATTTTAATGTGTGAGATATGTGGGAATATACCTATGTGTGAAATATGTCGTATGGACTATAGGTGATTAGACTATGGCCTATAGCCTATGGCTCATTGCCTATGTGTATGGCATGGATTCCTAGTGATTGTGTTGTTGGCTTGTATAGCCTAGATAGTGTGTGTGCATGCTTGTCTAGGCTTGGTTAGGCCTAGTGAGACTGACTAGACTAGGATTAACCTAGTGGACTAGAGTGTTGACCAAGGTTGACCCAGAGTTGACCAAGTTTGACTTGGACCTAGTTTGACATAGACAGTTGACCAGGTTTGACTTAGAGTTGACTTTGACCTAGATTGACCTAGAAATTATGTAGATTGTATCGTAATGTTCTATATTATCATTCTGGACATGTCATAATCCATACTGCTCTATTTAGGACATTGTGACTCCGGTGCAGACATCTGATATTACATTACTCATTTCAGAGTAACAATGTCACGACCCGCACCCATTTTTTTAACGGATACGAGACATGTCCAA
>JANAVB010026199.1:440376-605376 GCA_029216955.1 Iris pallida | reverse complement strand
TCATTTTAACTCCGTTTTTAATTCCGTCAATTCGTATAGAAAGCCCACATGACCCTCTATCATCCCCTTCAAATAGATTTATTTATTCTATAATAAGTTTCATGTTTAATTAAATGTAAAATGCCAAAAAATCAGTTTTTATAAACCTTAAAACCTCTTACAACGTGCGTCCCGCCAATCCGGGCGACGTGGTCGCAAACCGAAAGTACCGAAAGGTCCGTATCGGCTTTGTAGACGTGCGGGAATTGACTGTCACGACCCGCACCCGCCTTTCGGATACGAAGCGTGTCCAAGCCCAGCCTACGCTGCAGTGTCCGCGGTAGTATGCTGTCTAAATACAAGTCACGACAATCTAGAATCACATGGTAAACTAAATCTCATCCACAGAATAATCGAATCAATCAAGATCAATGAAATACCAAAGAAAACTGAATAATATAACTGAATATATCCAATATTCAATGTCACGTCCGGTGGACACAAATCTACTACCAATAGACGGGAAAAAAAATAGAGGAATACAAGAAATGAACCAAATGAGTACAACCTGCTACCAAGTAACCTCAATTGTAAAGCGCCGTGATCTGAAGCTAACTCAAATCTACTCGTCTGCTCCTGACTCAAACTCGACTAACCTGAAGAGATCATCAGGTCCTCAGAGGACTAGCAAGATACATAAAAATGAGCCTTTCTAACAGTTTATTATGCATGGAGAAAATACAGAATAAACAAGTAAAACTGAGCACTGAATAAAGCATGAAACTATACACTATCTACACATAGATGAATTGCTGAACGAGGACGAGAGAACTCATGTCAAGGTGTCGACGGATGACCAGATCGAATACTCATACCCTCGTCCCTAGTGTGGACTCGCAGGTTTGAACTACTAACCCTTGTCCCTAGTGTGGACTCACAGTCGCAAACGTAAACCATATACTACTAACCCTCGTCCTTAGTGTGGACTCGCAGGCTAGCATCACCCTCGCCCCTAGTGTGGACTCACAGGTGTAAACCATATACTACTAACCCTCTTCCCTAGTGTGGACTCGCAGGCTAGCATCACCATCGTCCCTAGTGTGGACTCGCAGGTGTGGACAGATAACTACTAACCCTCGTCCCTAATGTAGACTCGCATGTTAGCTTAACTACTAACCCTCGCCCCTAATGTGGACTCGTAGGTTAGCTTAACTACTAACCCTCGCCCCTAGTGTGGGCTCGCAGGTTAGCTTCAAGGATTCAAGACACAGAGGTAAAAGCAGTTCAGTTCACGACTCACGACACGACTCGATCAAGGCTCAATGAATACATCTGATAAGAAACAAAGCTATCTGTGAACACGGTCTATATAGCAATGATACAAGTATATAAACAGGATATAAAAGGTACATGTCAATAATATGAAAAAAAATGGATAAATAATAAAAAGACAGTGCATGTAAATAAAGCTGTGTAGAAAGGCAAGGTATACTTGCCTTAGGTCCTGTGCTGCTGGCACTGTCAAGTGCTAAATCGTTTCTCCAACCTGTTTATAAATCGACTTGAATTAATAGATATAATTGGAAAACTAACTATTTACATTTAGGAATAGCTTCTAGGTTTATTATTGTTCTCTTATCCTATCTGATTTCCTATTCAGTACAAGGTTGCCAAGCCAAGTACCATGTTGCTTCCTAGTTCCCTGTTATATCGACACTCTAACCAACTGAGACTTCCTGTCTTTGACCCCAGCCCTCATCCTTTTAGATACCAGGCCATGTTCTCCACCAGGATTCCAAGTGAAGATTAGTGTCTCTGTTTACATGACTCAGTTCAACTCTATATGGTAACTAGGTTGCCTACTAACCCTTCAACATCCATCTTTCTTTTCTCCCCATTCCTAGCTGATCTGCTTACTCCAGTATTTTCTATATACTTCAAATATGCCGTCTTCTAAGCCTAAGAATATTGAAGAAGTTCCAAACTAAACAAGTTATTGCACCTCTTATTCTTGTGCACCTGAAGCAAGTAATAGTAAGAAAATATTCAACTACATAACTTAACGACGAAAATATGCTCCTCGTTCCTTTTACAAACTGAATACAAAGAACTGCATAATGAGCACATTGAACTGTTTATACTTTAGAGCATTGGTCATAAGGTAAAACCAATAACAGGTTTGGTATCATATGCCATTTGCCAACATGGTCTGTTCTGTCACAAATGTCAAAACCATATTCCTATTCAACTAATCCTGAAGTCCCATGAGGCTAATCCATATTATCGGAATTTTCTGGAACTAAAATACACCCTTGTATCCGTGTGCTCCTAACACTCAAGCCTCACCCATTCCTCAGTTTGGATGCCTCCTGCTTCATCCAGACACCATCTTCTCGACACTGTCTTACCCTCCATGTTCTAGCTGTAAAACTAAAAAGGCTGATTTGATCTTGACATTACAAACAAAATCAACCATACTGACCAATCATGGTTTTAAGTGTCCCATTGAGGGGCAAAACCATTTCAGCGAAGAATTTGGCAATATCATTGATGTGAAGGAGTTAATTGATAATACAAAAACTACATGGAATGAGGTTGCACCTTGGAAAATGTACTATACTCAATATACAGGACAATGGTGAAGGGAGGCAAATGACAATTGGGCTCGGGACTGAACTCAACCAATTAGACTGATACCATAGGATGTTATGGACTGAAGCATACATGTCCCTCCAATGCACTCTTTGAAAAATAAAATAGGGCTGAATTTATTCCACCTACAGGGGACTGAATAGCAGGTAGTCTATAGGGGCTACTCTTCCTCCATGGCCCTGTACCCCAATATATGTTTGGCTTCCTGTGTGCACCAAGGTTGCATCTGTACACCCTAGTTATCAGTTGTCTCTGCAGTCCATACTCCACCTATAACCTTGATACCACTGGTTTCACCAAAGCCCTACACTGCTTGACTCTCTGACTAAATATGGTATCCCCCTGCCTTCTGTAAAATCTGGACCTTATAGGGATCTGCCGCGGTCTTGGCTTGAACAGAACAGATCAAACAAGTATTCTTATACATGAAATCCGAATACCCCTACCTGGTGCTACCTGCTATATTGGATAACTTGGTACATTGGGTTTCCCTCTTTTTTGATACCCTAGTGTGACCTTCTAAACTATATGGGAACTGATGTGAGCCTGTTTGAATGCTCTGAACTAAGGCCAAAAACTATCAAAGTAAAATCCCCACCAATATCTTTATTGCATAAATTCAAACAAGTCTGGATACCTGAGTAATCCCTCATACGGGTATCCAGATTTCTGACTTCATCCATCAAGCAAAGCGAGAATGAAGTTGGTGATATAGGAATGAACTTCAACAAATTAAGGTCAACAAGTCTAGTTAGCCACACTTGTATTTCAGAAGAACAGAAATAGAAATATATCAGTTGTGATATATGTCAAACTGATACCTAAACATTCCTCTTCCTACCAAGTGTACAAATGTATAATTCGAGTATCAGAGCTGTTCGGTTATGCAAATATGGTACCATGTATCGCCCAATACACCGATATGCTATTAATTTATCAATTTAGATTCGAGGGTTTCAAACATTGTTTCTACTATCAACTCTCATTCAAAATACAAAAGTGTTTTCAAGATTCTTCAACTCCCTATTCCTAATCCCATAACTCGCCTAGGGACGACCTAGTACGTACTGTCAGTTATACTTCCTGACCATGTGCGATTTGCACAACCCCATATACTGGCGGCTATGCCTTTAGTCAGGATACACTTGTATCTTAACATCCAACATACTAGGCCATGTCTACACATCATGCTCTGTGCCTACATAGCAAGTTATGTTTTATTATAAAACTCTGAACACTCCTACCCTTCCTCTTAGGTATTGTTTCGAGCATGAAAGGTATTTAAACACGAACTGTAAATGTAAGAGTAAACATGTACCTATTTGGTTGGCCTTCCTTTTTTGATCGATGCTTCCAATGCTCCTCCTGTCCAATCTCCGAGTGCTCCTTGTGGTAGGGGAGGGGAAATATCGCTTAGGGTTTCTAATAGGTTATAGGCTGGATGCCACCCATATATATATATTCTTGTTCTCGATAGGCCTGATATTCGAAGAGATTTGGAGAAAAGATTTGAACTGGATTTGAATCCTGCTTAGGAGTGATCTGGAAGTTTAAAACTTTAGGGCTCGGTTGAGAGAAGGGTTTAAATGACAGTTGAGATTCAAATCTCAACTTTAATCATTTTGGTCTCTGAAATGTCCTATATTATCCATTGTATCTTCTATGGATATTTAAGTGAAACATAATGTAAAGCATAACAATATCAAGTACATAACTAAATGAAAATAAAATAATAATAAAAAAATAATAGGAGAATTTGGTCAAGGGGTTGACATTGACGGAGTTCAAATTGGTTGCGTGTGCACGACGAATTTGATCCGTATCCGTCGAATTTTTCGTATCGGGCTTTTTCAAAATTTTCCAATTACTTTGTGCACACTCGTCAAATCGCGACGAAACTTGCACCATTGGCCTCAAAATATTTTTTGGTCCTGTATGCCAAGTTTGGTCAGATTCTGAGACCGTTGACCGGGACGCCATTTTGGCGGGCCTACAATCTCACTCAATGGGCAATTTTGTGCACGGCTCATCGGAATCCAAAATTGGACATACCATTGAGTTCATATCGAAAAAAGAAATCTGTAGACATGTAGTTTGACGACTTTAGAGACCGTAGGTTCTGGCGCACTTTTCGGTACAAAGCGGATCTAACGCGGACATCGTTTTGACCCGAAATTATGATTTTGCCTCTGTTCCAGAATTTAACTTTTGGACAGGCGTTTTCTAGGTATATCTTTTATCCTGAGAACATTTTTGATGTTTGTTTCAGCAACCGGAGCTGTTCGTGAATTTTGACTTTTATTGCTGATATTGGGATTCGTGGACTTGCCACTTTTGTTCCACCAGGCAAGATACCTTGCCATCTTGTACTTATATTTGATTCATGATATTTTATATGTTGCTAATATTTTTACAATAGTAAGAGTGTGTCCAAGTATGACTTGGGTGCCATCGATATGTATACCGATGTTTGTATGTGTGCGTGTGTGTGTGGACCATATGTGGTAGCTGACTTTTCTGATGTGTTGAAGTTATGCTTCATAACTTCTTTAACCTGTTGACACGTCTCATACACGACACAAGAGTGAGGATCATGGAGTTGGCACGAACCTAAGTATTCGACTTGCTACCGATACGAGCGGTTCGTGTGTCGGTTCATTTATGGATTAGCGGAGTCTAGATAGCGACTTGCATAGAGATATGGATCGCCAAGCCATGGATATGACTTGTGTGATACATAGGCGAGAAAAACTACTAGGATGTATGAGCTAGCCCAAAGCCTTCTAGTTGCCCGGTTATGGGTTCATGGTTTCCCTGTGATGGGTGTATTGCTAGAGGATATATCTATTGCAGGGCCCTGACCATGCGTCAGATACGATCAGGAGGTATGCTAGCGATGCAAAGTATGGACTAGGGGATATATCCATTGTACGGCCCTTACCACGCGTCAGATACGGTCAGAGATGTATACTAGTTCATGCGAAAGCCTCTAGTGGATGTTATGCTTTATTCCTACCCACTTATACGTTCCAGTATAGTTTTCGACTTGCATTACACCTAGATGGTTAGGTTCCATTGTATTGGAGCATAGGAGTTTTCCCTTATCATGTTTCATTTACAGTTCATTATGGTATTATTTTTATGTATCTTGTTACGTCCCTCTGAGGACCTGGTGATCTCTCCAGGTGTGTGCTTTCATGGTTTACTGCAGGTGTTCTAGCCAAGATTGTAGTTTTCTCCATTCCTTCGAAGATGATCGTGTTTGCCATTGATTATAAAAAAAATATAACAATTATCGGAGGACTGAACTTAGACTCACAATACAAACTTGCTTGTACAAAGAAAGCCTAGCGACGAAAACCTAGGTTCAGCAATCCAAGTACAATTGTTTATGTTAGATTCTGGAGGGTGACGGTAGAGGCTCGGAAAAGAGATGGCAGCTCTGCCTTACTCCTTGGACGATTGGGTGCAGCCTTGGCTCTGTAGAAGAACTGCTTGGCGTTTATGAATAAATGCTTTCTTTACTCTCTCTGGATCCGGGGGGTGTGCTCTCTCTTTCCCCGCTCTCTGCTCTCTGTTTTTCTATTTCTTTCTCTCTCTGTATCTGTGTGTGTTGCAAGGGAATGGCATCTTGCTATTTATAAGAGTGGGGGACATCATTAGGGTTTGCAATGATTGCCTATTCTCAAAAGTCGGCGGTTAAGGATCAATGAATCTGGGCCGCTCGTAATAGATTTGAGCAATTAATATGATTGCATCAAATCTTTATGGGCAATTAATGATGATTGCCATAAATCCTCATGATTTGTCATGCCAAGCTCGGATCTCCTGTTACGTGTCATTGATTTGCTTGATTGCAAATGATTTGAATTGATCCCAATATTTTATTAGGATTTGTTGATGGATTTCGGTCGATTTGATGCCACGTGTCCCATTATCATGCCACGTGTCTTAACTGCGAGCCACTTAGAAAGTCTGAGCCGCATGAGGACTGCTCCCCATTGAGCCGCATAAGGCTGGCCACGTGTCATGGCTGCTTGGGAGTTGCCCCTGAACATTTGAACCGCATGGTGATGATCTGAGCCGCATGAGCGTAGGTGACCGCATGATGGGTGCCTTCTTCGTAAGCCGCATGAAGATAGTCCTCGTGAGCCGTATGGGGTAGCCTCTGCTTGAGCCTCATAGGATAGCTTCGGCCTAAACCGCATGGGGTGGTCTCTGTCTGAGCCACATGCGACTGTCCACGTGTCAAGGACGCATGAAGGTTTCTGGGTTTCGGGAGATTGTGTCACAGATATCCTTCGTTTCTCTAGGAGTCTGCCATTATGGCAGAGTCATTATTGCATCTTTCTGTCATTGGTCAGAGCTGTCAGCCGTCAAGGTATTAAAATGCAGTAGAAGACAAAGGAAAGAGCTGTTGCGGGCCACGTGGCTCCTCTCTGAGCCGCATGGAACTATTCGAGCCACATAAATGCTTGAGCCGCATGGATCCCTGAGCCGTATGTGCTCTCTCAACCGCATGGGGATCCTTAGCCGCATGGATCTTTCTTTATTCTTTTCCATGCTTCTATAAGACCCCCTTCAAAGTTTTCAATTTACAAAATTAAAATACTTTGAATAAGAAGCATGGCTATGTATAAACTATTCTGGCCGCATATGATGTCCTTGCTGCATGGATGTCCCAACCGCATAGCCTCCTCAATCGCATTGGTCAATCAGCCGCATGGATCCTTTGGCCGCATGGGCTGTCTGGCCGCATGAGCTTCTTGCCACGTCATCCTGTCACGTGTGCAAATCTTTTTGTATTAATTGTTGTTTGATTCTAAGGCCGCTTTTTGGTGTAGGATCCCAAGAGTCTAGCCCTAAATAATCAGATCGCCTTGATAACCGAAGAGTCGGTTATACTGCTCGTGGACCGATACGTCGGTCCATTGGGGTTCTGCCTATAAATAGTAGGGTGTTTTGGAAAGACTTTCTTTTACTTTCTGCTATTGCCCTAACCCTCTTGTCTTCGTCCTCCTTCTCTGATCATAGTAATGGCTCCCAAGAAGACTGTTGCGGCGAAGAAGGCAGTGTCTTCATCGGCGGCGAAGGGTAAGAAAGCTGCTTCTACGACGATGGATGTGACAGCTCCTCCGCCAGCTGACGTACTTGTAGTTCACCCTGACGTCCACCCCACTATCGATGGTAAGGACCTTTTGCGTGAGTTTGGAACCCTGACTATCATGGCTATGTCGCATATTTTATGCGCGAGCCTTCATCTTCTTGTGTGTCGCATACACGTCTCGAGCCGCATGGGGTATGTTCCATGTCGGAGCCACATGAGATCTGTTGTTGTGACCGCATAAGCACTTCTCTAGCGGGGCCGCATAAGCTCAGCATAAACTCACTTGATTTGGACCGCATAAGCTCGCTTGAACTCGTCTTGTCGTATGAGCCTTTTAAACTTATTCGAACTCTGTCTTATGAGGCTGTGTTTGAACAGAGCTGTATAACTATGTTTAGTCACTGTAGCATGAGTCTCCACTAGTCGGAGCCGCATAAGCCTTTTTCTGAGTTGGGCCGCCTGAGGCTTCAATGAATCCAAGCCGCATAGGCTTGAGGGCACTAGTCAATCATCTTTTTAACTTATTTCTTTTGTCTTTGTCTCAGTGAATTTGCCAGTTAACGCTGCTGGAGAACCCCTGGTGGGTCGTGCCCAAGCTGCTCTGGACTATAGGTACGACCATATAGTTAGGCATGTGGCTGACCAGTTTTCTAGTGACGAGCCTCCGACGAGATTGAATGCCCTCAAGAACCAGCCTTTCTATTTTCTCAATGCTATGATGAACTCGGGGAAATTAGAAGGAGAGTACTTGAAGCCTGCGTTCTTCTTTGGAGACGCCTTGACTGTGAAGAACAGTCAGGTTCTAGATGTGTCAGAGAATTGGAGTTTTGTTTCTAACGAGATGGCGATCCGCATCCCCCAAATGGAGCGTCACTTCCCACTATCTTGGTTTAATATGCTCCCACTGGACCGGAAGATGGAGGAGTCTTTAACTCCTACCCGAAGTAGGATGTTTGTGGGAGACATCCATTATAACAACAGTATGAAGTCAGTGTGTGCGGGCAAGGTGCACACCAGTCGTTCTGTAATAGGATTGGCCCCGGGTACTTTCTTGAATGTGCCGGGTCCCAATTTCACGTTTTCTGCAACCGATACTTTTATGAACCAACTTGCTCGGAAGGGCTTATATCCCATTGGCCGGTTGACGCTCCCGAGTTGGATACACCCCATTCCCTCATAGACCAATCTGTCTATGTGGATCTTGCGAAAGTATAAGGCCTTTCTGTGTGAGATTGGTCTTTATCATGCTATTCGGGGCACCAGCCATGGCTTGCCCATAAACAAGAGATTATTCATATCTCTGCTGGAGATGTATAACCGCCGTACGGGAACCTTCTATACACCCGTAGGGGAAATGGGGCTTGCGCTCCACGAAATGCACGCGGTCTCTAAGCTTCCTTGGGGGGACGAAGCTTTTGAGGCGTACACTCCCACGAATGAGGAGTTCGAAGAGTTGGAGGGACGGTATCCAGGCTTCGTGGCTATTTATCAAGAGATATTGTGCCACTATAGCACATGTCAGTAGATAGCCAAAAAGGACAGCAGCTCGGAAGAGAATGCTCCCCACACCAAGGACTGGGTGCACTATCTCTTCACGATGGGTGCCTCAGGTCGAGTTACTTCCCGACGTCCTCAATCCCGGGAGGTGGTTCAAACTTTGGTGTCGTCGACCAAGAGGGTAGCCACTACTAGTGACAGATTCGGGAGTAAAACCGACTCTTTTGGTTATTTTTATCAGGATACCCAAGAACTGTCAGAGAAGGCGCTCCTGGCAGGATTCTTGATGTTATGGCTGCAAAATTGTGTAGTCTCGGGAGGAGCTGGTTCTATTGAAAGGATCAGTCATAATTTCATCCTTCCGGTTGTGAAGTTAGTTTCGCGAGTCAAGCTAGCTCTCCTCCCGGCCATGGTGTGCAGCATATACCGTGGCCTTCGTACTTTCACGTCCAAGGTCATCGCCCGTAATGTGACAAAAGATTTTGAACGGACTGAGCTGCCCTATAATTATCTGATGGGGTGGCTGCTGATGCATTATCTGTCTTGGATGAGACCAGGCTCTGAAGATGGCGTAACTGACAATGACGCTTTTATCTTCCGTTATCGTAATGAGTCTTAGGAGTGCGAGACCATGTGCGCTTGCCAAATGGCGCTGGCGAGGGCAGATATGTACAACATTTTCGTATTTGTCCCTCGTTTTACTGCTGAGGAAATAGCGGCTGTACATCTCGATGGTATTGGGCCCCCTCAGCTTCTGGACGGCCAGATGCTTCTGTGGCTGCGTAACATCTGCCCCGCTCATCTGGTGTATCGCAACCGCAATACTGTCTTTCTGGAGCCTTATCTGTCCAGTAGGTTTGCCCGACAGTTTGGATACAGCCAGCTTTTTCTAGATAGTCCCAGCTCTTGTCTGGGTTTTGAAGGTAGCCTTCTTGACGGCATCAGGGCCTGGCACTACTATGATACAATCCATACCCGTACCATTTTCTCGGTCCCTGCTATTAAGGCGCCGGTAGAGATTTTGTATAGGGTAGCTCTGTACCATGTCATGGCGAACAAACCCCCTGTCGATTTTAACCCGGGTGCCAGTTTTATTGTCGGTACCGGCCTGGAGAAGAGGTCCCAGGGGGCCAAGACGAGGAAGAGGAAGAATAGAGTCGAAGTGCCAGATTCGGACTCCACTACTGCGGATGATGAAGGCGACGAGCATGATGCAGATGATTCTTTCCTTCCGTTGGAAGATGTTGGGGCGGATCAGCCGCCTGTTTTGCCAGATGAGATGGCGGCAGATCAGCCACCCGTTGCACCAGGCCCTGTACGAAAGCGTAGCATGCAAATTTCTCCTGTTGGCGGTATTCCTCGCTCCCGGAAACTGGCTGTGACCAGACACCGTAAGTTAACTATCAGGGAAAGAGACGAGGAAGTTGACCCCGCATCAGAGGTAAACAAGTCGCTACCGATTATTCCTTTCTTCTAGCTTTGATTTTAATCATCTTTCTTCCCTCTTGTAGGTGTCAGAAGAAGAGGAATCTCAAGTTGCCGAGGTCGTGACTCGGGATGACGGGGGCTCCGGTGAGCCTGCTCCTAAAATTACTGAATTCCATCAAGATAATGCTGATCGAGTTGCCTCTCCCTTCGAGGTGGCTGGGACAGAGGAGCCGGCCGAATTTAACTTGGAGATCGCGGATGAGGAGACCATGCCAGCTGCGAGCGAGCTGCAGCCTCCATGCTCCTCCCTTGGTAAGATAAGCCGAATCTTAACTTGCGAGGAGGCCTATCTGCTCTATCATCACATCCTTTGGGTCACGTCGATTGATTGTTGTCATGGACTTGCAGGTCATGCCTCTCCAGTGCCGATGATGGCCATTGTTGAGATAGACTCTGCCGAAGGGGCACTGGCGGAGAGGAGCGTACCCCCTCCCCTTCCGGCTCGTCTTGATAGGCCTCCCGCGGGCTCGAGTTCGGCAAGTCAGGTGATGGGACAGCCGGGGCAGGAAAAGATGGTCCTTGCGTCTTCCTCTGCTCGGGCGGCTCCGAAAGTCGATCTCTCCGCCCTGCCAAGTGTCCAGGCTCTTCGGGTGGCGGAAAAAGAGTTAGCCGCTATCCGCGCATCGTTCTGCTCAGAATTTGTCCCCTTGGTGGCAAGTTCTAGCACAACTCCTTCGATGTTGCCGGTCACGCTTTCTCTGACGCCGTCCTCTATAGAGGTCCTGGACGAAGTATTACAGGACGTGGTCGACAGCTTTTATCGTCACTTGAAAAGGGGAATAGAGGCTGATATGGAAAGAGGGACCTCTTTCATCTTGGCCCGGCAATGCGCCCAGGGTCAGATTGATATCCTTAAGGCCCTTCCCGGTGGGGCAGGGGTGGCTGCACTTCTGGAGGCAAAATTGCTGGAGACTGATCAGCTGGTGGCCCAGCTTCAGGTATTGCGGCAGGCTGATCTGCCTACTGCTATAGATCAGGAGCGCGGTTCCTTCACAGCTGCTATAGAGAAGGCAAGGGCTGCTCGGGATAAAACCAGGCCGGCCATACTGAAGGACCTCCGCGATCTGTCTGATCGATATGATCAATTGAGCCACGAGAGTGAAGATGTTACGGCTCGGGAAGCGACTGCCTCCCGCGGGATCACTGACACGCGGGAGCAGATCCTTGAGCTTCAGAGGAAGTTAGCTTTCTTTGAGTCTGAGCTTGAGGCTGCCCGTATCGACAGGGGGCTAATTATCCAGGAGGCTGACAGAGTTAATCAAGCTTCGGCTGACCTGGAAATTGCCCTAAAGAAGTTGGAAGACGACTGGCGGGCATATATGCACTTGGATGATGCGGAGTAGTTGTCCCAGGAGGCTGAACGCCAAGCTAGACAGCGGCTTGAGCGGGGGACTACCTTGGTGAGAAACTGCCTCCTGGAATTGTGTAATGCCGAACTATAGTCGGCCTTTTTCTCCTTTTGTTTCTGTTCTCCTTTTTTTTTCTTTTTTAGAGGGACGTGGTCCCAAAACATGTAATGCTTTTTTTTGCTTTCAAATAAAAGAGTATATTTTATTCCATCCTTTATTTGTACTGCCTGTTGTGCTTGTGGTGTTATGGTGGCGTTTGCCCCGAATGGGGGACTTATTTGTTGACCTGTTACCTTTGGCATACCTTGGTTTTAGGTACGGATAACAAGTTTGATGGGGATACATAGAACAATTCTATGGCAAGGTGATCATGGACGTTTCGGGTATCGGGAGAGAGAATGCCATGGAGCAGCTGGGCTCCCGGGGCATGATGAGGAATGATGGGCCTGTACTAAGAGACTTAGTAAAGGACATTTGTGGGCCTATTATCCTTAGCGTACCCTGTCTTAGGATACAGATAACAGGGTGAAAAGGGAACCAACATACTTACTCAGAGGTAATGAGGACATGGCAAGTATGAGAGTTTTACCGTGGAGTCTTCCTACTCAGAGGTAATGAGGACATGGCAGGAGTGGACTCAACGGAGGATATTTGTGGACCTATTATCCTTGGCGTACCCTGGCTTAGGATATGGATGATAGGATGAAAAGGGAACCAACATACTTACTCAGAGGTAATGAGGACATGGCAAGTATGAGGGTTTTACCGTAGAGTCTTCCTACTCAAAGGTAATGAGGACATGGCAGGAATGGACTCAACGGAGGATATTTGTGGACCTATTATCCTTGGCGTACTCCGATTGTGGGTACGGATAATAAGTCGAAAGGGAATCAACATATTTACTCAGAGGTAATGAGGACATGGCAAGCATGAAGGTTTCTTCGACGGAGCCTTCCCACTCAGAGGTAATGAGGACATGGCAGGAGTGGGCTCAATGAAGGAGGGTACATAAAACGACTCAGAGGTAATAAGGACATGAAAGTTCTATGTAAAGGGGTGATTTGTTTTTGGCGGAAGTGAAACGACTCAGAGGTAACATCGACGTGGTCGTTTTGGAAATTTTGTGGATCCGTTACCCTTTTTGCGCACAGAGAGTGCGGGTAGTGGATCATGAGGGAGGAGCTCTTTCAGAGAAATAAGTTCAGAGGTATGATCATACATGACTTACTACCTAAAAGAGTGACCGAAATATGAGTTCAGAGGCACCTGCGGGTACATAACTCGATAATCTGGGAGATTATGAGTTCAACGGTACGGGAGGGTACATGACTCAATAATCTGGAATTTAGAAATGTGAGTTCAGCGGCACCAGCGGGTACATAACTTGATAATCTGGGGTGTTGTGGATGTGAGTTCAGCGGCACCAGCGGGTACATAACTCAATAATCTGGAATGTTGTGGATGTGAGTTCAGGGACACCAGCGGGTACATAACTCAATAATCTGAAAATGTCGTTTAGACATAATATTTCTTCAGGAACTTGCCGTTGACGGACAACATGAGCAAGTCTCTATTTTGTTTTGTGAGGCGGTAAGCACCGTTGGAGAATACGGTCTCAATGATAAACAGACCTTCCCATTTTGGCTGGAATTTGCCGACGGTTTTGTGAGTCATGACCATCGGCCTCCGGACTGCCAGAACGAGATCTCCCACTTGGAATGTTCTGATTTTAACCTTCTTGTTGAAGGATCCGGAGATACGTGCTTGGTATAGCTCGATCCGTTGCTGAGCCAGGAGGCACTTTTCATCTAAGGCCTCCAACTCTTGTAGTCGGCGACGGTAGTTATCGTCCGTCGTCAATTGGTAAGTAAGGGCGACACGGAGTGAGGGTATTTGAGTCTCCAATGTGAGGACTGCCTCACTCCCGTACACCAGGGAAAATGGCGTGTTCCCAGTGGCTGTTCGGACTATAGTACGGTACGCCCATAAGCATTCACCAAGCTTCTCGTTCCAGTCGTATTTGTTGGATGATACGAATTTCTTGAGAAGTTTGATGATTGTTTTGTTGAATGCTTCTGCCAACCCATTCGCTGCTGGATTGTATGGCATTGAAGCAATATTCTGGATGCGGTGTATGTCACAAAGCCGATAGAAGGCGTGGCTTACAAACTGCGGACCATTATCATGGATGATCCTTCGGGGCAGTCCGAAGCGATAGATGACGTGATGCTTGAGGAAGCTGATCACGTTTGAAGTCTTTACTTCTGCAAGCGGGACAGCTTCCGCCCATTTGGAGAAGTAATCCGTGATTGCGAGTATGAAGCGATATCCTCGGAAAGAGGATGGAGTGATTGGACCAATGATATCCATTCCCCATGCTTCGAATGGCCAGGATGCTACTGTCGGATATAGAAATTCGGATGGTTGGTGGATGAAATTCGCGTAGAATTGACAGGCTTTGCACTTTCTTGCATAGTCTATCGCATCTGCGACCATCGTGGGCTAATAGTAGCCCATTCGACGAAGACGGTCTTGCAATTTAGGGCCAGGCTGATGGGCCCCGTAAATACCATCATGAGCTTCGCGTACGGCTTCTTTGGCTTCTGCGTTTAACAGACATCAAAGCAATAGCCCATCGTAGGATCGCCGATACGACATTTTCGTCTTTGTATCGTAGAAGAATCTGAGAGAACGCCTTCTGATGGAAGTGGCTTCCTTTGGGTTCTCGGGCAGTATGTCGTAGACTACAAAATCTATGAATGGTTGTCTCCTGTCTGGCGCTTCGTCGATCGTCTGAGCGGAATAACTCGCCACGAATTGAACGTTGTTCTTGGGACAGACCAGTTCGTGGCCTATCACCACAACCGAATGATGAGTATGATTTGGCACTGCTAGGGAAGCGGCAAGGCCTGCCAAGGCATCAGCTTCGATATTTCGGAGTCTGGGAACGTGTTCGATGAAGAACCCTTCAAATGAAGAGATGATGTCGATCGCTATTTGGTGATAGGGGATCATGTCTTCATGTCGGACTTCGTATGAACCCCGGATCTGATTAACGATTAACTGCAAATCGCCGTATGCTTCAAAATATTCTACCTCCAGCTCTCTTGCAAGTTGGAGGCCAATGACCAAAGCGTTGTACTCGGCCACATTGTTAGAGCAGGGCTCTGTGAGAGAGTAAGCGCGATTGATCACCAATCCGGAAGGAAAAACCAGCACCACCCCGACTCCGACGACGATGTTGTCCTTAGGTCCGGTCCTTGAGGCACCGTCGAAGAACATTCGCCATATATCATCGTGAGAGGTTGCATGCGAGTCGGCGACCTCATCTGGGATTTTTTTCATATATTTTGGACGACTCCGAGCCTGGGTGGGCTGCTAAAAAGTCTGTCAGAGCTTGACCTTTAACAGCCTTTTGCGGGACGAAGATCATATGATAGGGGGACAGTAATATTACCCATGTAGCGAGGCGAAAGCTGAGTGCCCCTAGTTTAGTCATAAAGACCCTGAGGGTTTGACTCGTGAGATCACATGTATGGTTTGTCCTGTGACATAGTGTCGCGTCTTCTGAATGGCGAACACTAGGGCGAGGCATTCCTTCTCTACGGTGGTGTATCGGTGTTCTGGAACAATCATCATTCGGCTGAGGTAATATATGGCTTGTTCATGGCCTGCATCGTTGTTTTGTGCTAGCAGAGCGCCGAGGGAATGCTCCATTGCTCGTACATAGAACAGAAATAGTTTTTCAGCAACCGGGGCCATCAGGACTGGAGGGTTCGACAAATATTCTTTGATGCTGTCGAAGGCACGTTGGCATTCTTCATCCCATACGAACGAGACGCCTTTCTTCATGAGATGGGTGAATGAACCTCCTGATGTAAGCTAGCCTCCCTTGGAGGCCTCGAAGTTCTCGGAGATTTCTCGAAGGACCCATCTCCATGATTGCCTTCGTCTTCTCAGGGTCTACATGGATACCCTGGCGGTGATGATGAAACCCAAGAACTTTCCGCTGGATACGCCCAAGAAAGATTTTGTGGGATTCATCTTCAGGTTGTGTGCTCGCATCAGGTCGAATACCGTCCTTAGATCCTGGAGATAGTCTCCCTTACAGCGACTCTTGACGGCGATGTCGTCAACATAGCACTCCACCGTCTTGAGTAAGTGGTCTCTGAAGATGATACTCATGGCTCTTTGATATGTAGCGCCAGCATTCTTTAAACCGAAAGGTATAACTGTGTAGCAGTATGTGCCAATCGGTATTCGGAATAATGTATACTTTTCGTCGTCAGGAGACATCTTGATTTGGTTGTATCCCGAGAAGCCATCCACGAATGACATACCTTCTAAGCCGCATGTGTTGTCAATCTTGATGTCTGTGATAGGGAGAGGGAATTTATCTTTGGGACATGCCTCATTCAGATTACGAAAGTCGATGCAGATTCGAATCTTCCTGTTCTTCTTGAGGATTGGCACTATGTTGGTGACCCAATCCGGATGTTGTTCCTCACGAATGAAACTGTTGGCTATCAGTTTGTTGACTTTGGCTTCGATCGCATCCATGATGCCCGGGCGAAAGCGTCGTTGTTGTTGTTTGACCGGCTTGGCATCTGGCCGAATGTTGAGCTTGTGAAGGGCAACCTCGGGGTTTAGTCCTGGCATGTCTTCATAGCTCCAGGCGAACACATCAATATATTCTTTGACAAGTTCCAGCAGCGATTCTCGCTCTTCGTCTGCTAGGCTTTTACTGACGAAGATCGATTTTGGAGAAGATTCGCTGTCGAGATCCACTTGTATGACCTCATCTTCAGTAGGAGGTTCTCTCTGTTCGAACCGCTTTTTCTATTGTGTATCCAACTGTTGGGCCTACGGCTCTAACTCAAGGATTTCAGGAATATCTTCATCTTCTTCGTAAGCGTCGGCGAATGCCATGTTGACTGACAGGACTTGTCTGAATACGTCTCTGATGCTGGTATCTGAATCAGAAGTTGGTGACTCGGTTGAATGTGAATGCCAGTCGCATTCCTCGTCTGAGATTTCAGGGGTTGTCGCGGGCGTGACATAACCTAGCCCACATCTGGTTTTGTTGTAGTAGTCTCGCGGTTTTCCATCTGGGACTGGCGGCTTCAAAGGTAATCGTCGACCAGTACCGTAGTTCAAACCTGGCGTAGTTTCCAGATCATACCCCTATTTTTGCATGAGATATTTGGATTGGGGGCTATACAGGTAAAGAGGCAGTCTTCCGGCATCTGATTCGAGATCGACCTTCTCTATAGTGAAGGGCTATGGTTCGTCCTTCCGGCCAAAGATGATTGGATGGTCCCCTCCCTCGATTATGTGGTAAGCGTCTTCCACTGGGATAAGCTGGTTTGCGGTGTAAACATTCGTCACCTGTGTGTGTAGGTGAGTGCCTATACCGTGTTCCATAGCATACATTGTACAAAGCTTATTAAGCTCGAGGTAGTTCAAAGATAGCCCTTTATTGATGAAGTAAGGTATCTTTTCTAGCGGGATTATATCATCTGCGGAGGGAACATCAGTGTGGACAGCCACATACTTGGCTAGTTCTGGTTCTTCTTCGGCTACCCCCTGTATAAATGAAGACTGAGAGGACGACCTGGGCAGCTTGATTGTCAGGGGTTCAGCTGGTGGAGCCGAACGGGGAGTTGTTGGCAAACTAGCGACCCCCAGTTTGGTACCTGATGTTGGGCGGGAAGTTGTTGGCTTGCTAGAAACCCCAGACTTTATATCAGGGTGATGACTCTTCTTGGGAAGGCGTATCGTCATTGGCTTGTCGGAGGGATTGAACTTCTCCATTTGTGGCTGGCCAACCCTAGGCAGTCTGATTGTTAGTGGCTCCGTTGTGGGTCACGGCACTTGGCCAGACCTTGGCAGCCAGATTATCATTTGCTCTTCTTGTGCCGAGAGGCTGATTGTGTCCTTACGCAGAGTGGCTGTAAGGGGTGCGGACTTGCCAGGTTTGCGAGCTTGGAGGTGGATCGTTAGGGGTTCTTCTGATCCTGTGGCTGTCTCGGTACAAGCTTGCACATCTCCTTCACCAAGGTACCTCTTCGACTTTTCGTATAGGTAGGAGTCTGAGTAATAAGATTCGACCCCTTTGAAGGGATCGATGTCGGCAAATTCTGTCCTCACGAAGCCGTGTTTGTCGACATACTTGAAGCATTGGTGCAGCGTGGAAGGCACGATCATATAATCGTGTATCCAAGGGCGCCCCAAGAGGATGTTGTAAGAAGTGTCTGCATCTATGACGTAACAGGTGACTTCCGACTGGAGATTGCCAATTTGGCACTTCAAACGAATCTTCCCAATTGGGTAGCTCCTGCCCGAATTGAATCCGCTGATGGCGGTACTTGTTGGCGTCAGACGATGCATAGGGATGCGGAGATGATGTAATAGACACTTCGGGATGATACTTATGGAAGAACCAGGATCAATGTGCATCCGATCCACCTTTACGTCGCCGATGTATCCAGTGTAATATAACGGGCGATCGTGCAGGTTCGTTTTGATGAGCATATCCTGCAGAGTGAAGACAATATTGGGCATCGCTCCCGTACAAGCGTTGTCTTGGAGATCTGCAGGCGGGTTCTCTCCCGTGAGGTTGACCTGAGCCAGGTACGCGTCGGCATTTTGGAGTGCATCGTTCAAAGCCGCACGAACATCCTTTGAGAGTCTCAGAAGCTCGTATAATAACAACTTGGCCGGTGTGTTGGCCAATTGCGCCAAGATGTCGAAGTTGTAGGGCTTCTCCAGCCCCTGCGGTGCCTCTTTTCGGAGGGATTTGTCAAAGCGAGTCTCCTTCGGCCTAGGCTTGTCGGTCGTCGGAGGCTGAGAAGGTCCCGGAGCGTCAGTTGTAGCGGGCTGATGATCTTCAGCCGAGTTATCAACCACAGGTTGGGATTGTGCCCCAGACCGAGTGACGACGGCTGTGACTTCTTCGATATCTGTCGAGATTGTGCGGCAGGATCTGACTTTTCCACTCTTCTTCTTGCGAATGGAAGATGGTGTAGATTGGGTCACTTCAGATACCAAGTCTGGATGGACCCACATGACCTCCTCTCATGATGTGGTGAGGGGCACTAGACCAGCAGCCTGATCCCGAGGAGGTGGAAGATTAGCAATCTCTATTTTTGCCAGAGGGATGGGGATCACACCGTCTTGAGCCTCTGTTGGAGGAAAGGTGCCAAATTGTACTGATAACATATTGGCTGCCACAGTTACCTCTTCGAAATTGATGGCCAGAGCGTTCGAATCGATGAGATATTGGATGTTCCGTTTCAGTTGGTAGCAGTCGTGTGTAGCATGGTGAACGTAGCGGTGGTAATGGCAATACTTTGAGCTCTCCATTTCTGCCGGCCGGGGTTCCCGTCTTGGTGGAGGGAGCTGAATTCTGTCTCCTTGTATGAGCATGTCCAAGATGGGCTTGACGTGGCCGTCTTCGAAGGAGTAGGTCATTTGTGGCCATTGTTTGTCTACCGGTTTTGGCTCAGGTTTCTGTGCTGTATCGGCCACCATAGCCTGCTTGCCCTTATTGTCCCGATTGTTGGTAGAGCTACCCCCATTGTTGGTGTTGGCGTTGGGACGCCTGCCCTTGTCTTCTCCCTCTGAGATGTGCAATCCCAGTTGGCGAGCCTTCTTCAATCGTTCTTCGGCGCTTATGGCACTGATGATAAACGTCTTCCAGTTCTTGAATTGACTTTTACCCATCCAGAGGCTGATTGTTGGAAGCAGTCTCTTTTGGCAAATTTCAATTAAGGAGGAATTCGGGTTACCAGACGGCAGCTTTATTGCGGTTTGGCGAAACCGCTTAATATAGTTCCTTGTCAGCTCTTTCTCCCCTTGGACGACGTCCATAAGGGTGGACATCGTGATGTCCTGTACTACTTCATAAAATTTCTCCAAGAATATGCGCTTGAAGCTGGCGAAGGAGTGGATGCAGTTGTCCGGCAGGTTGTGATACCAGTCGAAGGCGACTCCTTCTAATGCCCCGATGAATAATCGTGTAAGGATGGCCTCGTCATGGGGCAGATGGTCGGTGGTGACCTCAAAGTAAGTGATGTACCGACTTGCGGAGGTCTTGCCATCATAAGGATTGATATTGAACGGCTTATATCTTGGTGGGAAGGGGACATCCCTCCATGCAGCAGGATATGGTTGCCGTATTCTGAGGTCTTGAGAGGTTTCTCGAGCGTGAAACATGGCTCGAAGCTCCTGGACCTCTCTTCTTGCTTCCCTGTCCTCATCCACAGCGGTGGGGCCGTTATTTCAGGAGGATTGTTGCCCGGGTTCGGTGCCGCTGAGTTCGAGTCCGCATTGACCGTGGGACCCGTGCTTGTTTGGCCGGGCGTCCCTCCTTGGAGAGTTGGAAGGGCCACTTCGATCTCGTCTACAGACTTGACCAAGGCATACAGTATAGCCTCTAGAGTGTCGATGCGTTGGCGATCACTGGAACCACCTTGGTTGCTGTCCGTCATGAACATCATCTTTATATGAGGATAGATGGAAGGAACGGTGGAGGACGTGCCCTCCGAATCATACCCCTGTAGCGAGAAGTCATCGGGGTATGTGGGAATGTTCTCCTCTGGTTCGGACTCAGAAGGGATAGTACCCCCAGCTTCAGAGTTTGCTTCATCATGGGAGTCATGGACGTCCTCGGGGACGTCGGCCCTTGCTGTATCTGATGGAAGAGTTGTTTCATCGGGCTTATCTCCTTGGAACATCGGATTATCGTGGATGTTCTGAGGAGTGCTACCCCCTGTCCCAGTAACCTCCAGTAGTGTGGACGATGAATCTTCCATTGTAGCATATTTCGTCTTTGAACGGGTACCTTGGAAAACTTCGGTGGTGGGCACCCGTTTAGACGATAGTCTCTTAGTCATAGTGGTTGAAATCTTCGGGCTGGAAACATTGGTCTTCTTCCCTCTCCCATCGGCGGGGATTTTCTGAGCAGAGTTGCAGGAGACGATGGGAGGTGCCTCATCCTCTGAACATAGTTGTTGCAGTCTTTGGAAGACGGACTACCGGTCTTCTCGTATCGTCGCGTTATTGTAACAGCAGTTGACGATAATTTGGGTACAGTGACGCCCGTGGGAGGACTTTTTGCACCCCGAGGCCCCTTCTCTTTCCTTGCGTTTGTGGAGGATGGCCTCACGCAAGTCAGATGGGTCCGGATCGACCATGTTTGCTCCCTGGATTTTGGGAGACTTTTGGAAACTTCTCTGTCCGTCTGCCGCCGGGGGCTGGACTCGAGTGGTTCTGTATAACTTCCCATCAGAGGCCCACATAATATTATGTGGGACGCTCGGATGGTCAGAGGTCGGATCAGCGGACCGAGCTTGCCAAGCTCGTACTGCCCTAGACTTTTTCGCTCTAGTGCGTGAGGACACATAGTAAGAAGAGTCTAAGTGGTGCTGGAGAGAGTCAGACATGTCTTCTTGGGAGCACAAGAGATCAGGACCAAAGGAGAGGCGGTCGAAGACAGAGCCGCGTGGAGTAGGCGTCATGCGGCTGGAATCAATAATCTTTATGCGGCTGGCAGGCGTAGCCGCATAGGTCTTCTCCATGCGGCTGGAAATCCTGGCCGCATGAGTGTTCTTCATACGGCTGGAAATCATGGCCGCATGAGTATTATGCATTTGGCTGGCAGTCTCAGCTGCATGGTCATCATGCATGCGGCTGGCAATCTTGGCCGCATGAGTCTTCATTTTGCGGCTAGTGCCCTTGTTCGATTTCTTCCTGGAGCACATAGAATCGCTCTTTGTCCCTGCAAGTCCAGCATCGTAGTACTTTCCTCTGCCGGACTTGGGGACAACAGAGTCCTCTATGGTGGGGCAGCACGAGAGTCGCCTTTACCGTCTTGGACAGCAGAGAGTACTCCGTCCAGAGCTTGGGAAGGAGCAAATGACTTTGGCCTCCACTCGCTGCGAGCTTTCTTTATGCGGGTTTGCTTCTGGACCGGGCCAGCGCTTCCCTCATAGAGCATTTCTTCAAATGCCTGTTAGTCGAAGCGGACGACCATCTTCTGTTGCGTGGAGCCAAGTTTGGCTGCATCCGATTACGTCACCAACTCCTCAGCCATGGAGAAGTTTGTCCCCAGCAGAGTCACCATCGTGTTTGCCATTGATTGTAAAAGAATAGAACAATTATCGGAGGACTGAACTTAGACTCACAATACAAACTCGCTTGTACAAAGAAAGCCTAGGGACGAAAACCTAGGTACAGCAATTGTTTATTTTAGATTCTGAAGGGGTGACGGTAGAGGCTCGGGAAAGCGACGGCAGCTCTGCCTTACTTCTTGGACAATCGGGTGCAGCCTTGGCTCTATAGAAGAACTGTTTGGCGTTTATGAAGAAATGCTCTCTTTACTCTCTCTGGATCCGAGGGGGGTGTGCTCTCTCTCCCCGCTCTCTACTCTCTGTTTTTCTATTTCTCTCTCTTTCTCTCTGTGTGTGTTGCAAGGGAATGACACCTTACTATTTATAAGAGTGGGGGGCATCATTAGGGTTTGTAATGATTGTCCATTCTCAAAAGTCGACGATTAAGGATCAATGAATCTGGGCCGCTTGTAATAGATTTGAGCAATTAATGTGATTGCATCAAATCTTTGTGGGCAATTAATGATGATTGCCATAAATCCTCATGATTTGTCATGCCAAGCTCGGATCTCCTGCCACGTGTCATTGATTTGCTTGATTGCAAATGATCTGATTTGATCTCAATATTTTATTGGGATTTGTTGATAGATTTCGGTCGATTTGATGACACGTGTCCCATTATCATGCCACGTGTCTTAACCGCGAGCCACATAGAAAGTCTGAGCCGCATGAGGACTGCTCCCCATTGAGCCGCATAAGGCTGGCCACGTGTCATGGCTGCTTGGGAGTGGCCCCTGAACATTTGAATCGCATGGTGATGATCTGAGCCGCATGAGCGTAGGTGACCGCATGATGGGTGCCTTCTTCGTGAGCCACATGGAGATAGTCCTCGTGAGCCGCATGGAGTAGCCTCTGCTTGAGCCGTATAGGATTGCTTCGGCCTAAACCGCATGGGGTGGCCTCTGTCTGAGCCGCATGCGACTGTCCACGTGTCAAGGACGTATAAAGGTTTCTGGGTTTCGGGGGATTGTGTCAGGGATATCCTTCGTTTCTCTAGGAGTCTGCCATTATGGCAGAGTCATTATTGCATCTTTCTGTCATTGGTCAGAGCTGTCAGCCGTCAAGGCATTAAAATGCTGTAGAAGACAAAGAGAAGAGCTGTTACGGGCCACGTGGCTTCTCTCTGAGCCGCATGGAACTATTCGAGCCGCATAAATGCTTGAGCCGCATAGATCCCTGAGCCGCATGTGCTCTCTCAGCCGCATGGGGATTCTTAACCGTATGGATCTTTCTTTATTCTTTTCCATGCTTCTATAGAACGCTCTTGGTTCGTCTTGATATTTTTATGGATCATTTTCTTGTATACTTTCTCTCATTTTGATAGTTGGTAGTGGACTTTGTCTCCGCCCAACGATTGTACCATAAATATTCAAGTTGATTTTATATTATTATTCTTTTCATTGTGGATAAGATTTAGTTTGTCTTGGATCACTGTATTTTATAGCTTATGTATACATACAAGGTTTCCATATATTGGAGTGTGCTTCGTATGTATGCAGCTGGCATGATTACGTTACTAGTCCTTATATTTTGGGACTGGGGCGTTACATGTTTTTGTGGTGGCCCATGCAGGTCTGTTTGTCACTTCGGTTACGTAACTGTACCGATGTGAGCCTGCAATATAGGATTAGAGTCTAGGAATCTCATCCACGTACTTGATCACCTCCTTTGATTTATAAATTTTGAACTCTCGTTGCCTCACTTGATTTTTGCATCTTGCTTGAACTCTTTCTTACCTGCACCTTATCATCTTGTGCTTAAACATGGTTAGAAAGATAACTACACTATTATATACTTATTGGTCAACCATATGGCTAGAAGGATGACATTTACAATTAGAATACAAGGAGACTTTAACTAAGTTGTAAGGTCATTTTGCTAAAAGGATGATTTAATGATTAGTAGGTTACTACCAAAGAAAGTTTTAGTCTTGAGATTTCTAAGTAGTAATTACCAGAGAATTGATAGAATTTTATTTTGGTACTGGAGGAAAATAGTTAGAATCTCTATAAAAATCGATTTAAGAAAATTTATGTGAATTTTTATTTGATATTCATAAGTTATTGGATTATGGTTATACATCTTTGAGCAGATAAAAACTTGGGTTGGAAATGATCTTAAGATTGTAAAAGTGGCAGTATAAACTATGTAAATTGAGTCGTACAAGTTACGATTAATATGTTAATAAAATTTTAAATTTTTAAGTAGAAGTAATGATATTAAAATTTTGGGTTAAAATATTTGGAAGGTATGAAAACAATTCTTGAGGAAAAGTTTCAATTTTGAAATCGTGTCCTTTGATTGAAGATTTAGAAATCTATTTAGATTTTGGGATTAAAAAGTTGTGATTATGTTTGCATGACTTAGAAGTAGATGTTATGGTTGGTGAGTGCGTTAAAATATTGAGCTGTAAATTTTAGATTTGCTCGTGATATGCTAAGGGTTATCTTGAGGATTATTTGAGAAAAAGTTTGGAGCTTTAAAGTTATGAAGTGATATAGAAATTTTATGGATTCATGATTTATGAACTGTCGAGTTTAAAAGTTGGAGTGAAAGTGTTAAATTTTGGAAAAGTTAGTAGTAACGTGATAAAATTTTACTTTGAGATTTATGAAAGAGATTAGATTTTTTGTCATGGTTAAATTTAACGGCTTGGAGTGAATATAAAATTATGGTAGTTTATTTTTGAGAATTTTATTAAGAATCTTTTTGGAGGAAGCTTGAGTTAAAAATTTTAAATGGTAGGCTACCAAGATAGCCCTAATAAGTTGGAAGTATTCTGTACTAAATGCCATGTCACTCATAACCATGATAGTAGTATATACACAAGTATTGTTAGTCATCTACCAAACTATGCGACTATATCTCAATCTTAACTTACTCAACTTTCTTTCGAATCTTGATCTTTTATGGTGACCTTCTAACCCAATTGCAATTTGAATAATGAATTAATTGTTCCTTAACTGTATTCATCTAGGAGACTATATTCCCTCTGGAACTGTGTTCCTAAATTATTTTACTAGATTTTTAATTAATTTTATTGCATGCTTTAACTTGATCTTCTTGATTTTTTGTGCATTAATTATCACCTCATGAATTCCCACTTTCTATTTTAGATATTTTGGCATCCCTTACCATGACTTTAATATTTGGAGCACAACACTAGACTTTTTCTTCCAACAAATTTCATATATAAGACCTAGAAGAGTCCACATTCATGTAGATATATCATGTCCCACTAAAACACGTCCCCTTGTACTCTATTTTCTTGATATGACTTTCTGGTCAAAATGTCCAAACTATAACCTCCACCATGACACCAAAATGTTTTCTGACTTCAATTAGAGGTCCAACCTTGACTCAATTCTTTCGACCCGATATGTGATTGTGTTCCACTTAATTTCTTAAATGCTTAACTTTGTACTTCATCTAGATTGCTTGACCCATGGTCCCGTCACATTATTAGTTTAACTCTTGTAAGTTGGGTAGAATACCTCACCACTTAACAAATCCTTGTCCTTATGAATCTTGTTGATGAATTCACATAGACTATAAATTTAGAGGCCCTTACCTTATCTAGTCTACCAAGCCATAAATGAAGAAAAACTATGACAACTGTATAGGCTCAAACTTCGGGCAAGTCTTAATTTTAAAAGATCTTGGACTAATTAAATTCCTTCACCACTATCTCCCTAACTTATATTTCAACAATCTGAAGCTGCTAAATTAAGCCTTAGTTTTGCAAGCTTATCCTTTCGAGCTTGATCATGACATATTTTATTGGGTGCACCCACTAACATATTGTCTAATCAGAACCGGTATGTGATGGTCTGATCAACCATATTGCACTTTGGTTCGCTTTTCGTATACTATTCGACGCGGATGGAGACATAGTTAAACTTGTCTTAGAGTCTTACCCGCGACAACTTTGACAATTCTCTTTCGAATTATTTTCGTCGCCTATGAACCTCGTATTTCGTACTAGATAGCATCGTCTTTGAAACTCTTTATTGTTGTTGTATCACCTTTGGTTGCCCTATCAAGTTATTTATACACAAATGTAGATAGCCACCGACTGACTCATGTGGCTATATTCTCGCCTTTAACTACTACTCATTCCCTCAACCCCATCTACCATATCCCTAAATTTCGAGGACAAAATTCTTGTAAGTTGGGTAGGATGTAAAATTCCTGAATTTTTAAATTTTTTTTATTATTTAAAAAGACTTAAAGAAATGATTTTTTTTGCAATTTATGATTTTTATTAATTATTTAAAATGACTTTAGCCATTATTGAGTTTTGGAGCACAAGACGACCATGAATTGTGGCACGGAAGATGTAGCAGTGTGCCTTGACTAGTGTACTAGCCATGCTGGGGGAAGCCTAGCCATGGTGAAGACCGAACTAGGAAAACCATACCAAGTTGCGACTTAACCTCTACCAATAAATAAATTATTTATTAATTTAATTTTTGACTTTTATGTGACCCAGTTTGACCAGTCCAGCCCGAACTTGGCCCGGACCGAACCCAAACCCATGTAAGCATGTAGTGTGACCAAATGTGGCCATGTAGGCATATTTTATGTATGTACAAATTTTTCTTGAATTTCATGTACAAATTCTAATTATTTGATTATTGGTACAAAAATTGGTATTTTATTATTTAAATAATGTTCCCAACATTTGTAAAATTTTTGTACCCGGATAAGAGGTATAATATATGTCCACCCAAAAATTATTATTAGATTATTTTATTACTTTAATTTGTTATTAATGTATTTTGAGAATTAATTCTTTATTTAGTTAATGGTGATCTTCTTGCCATTAAAAATATATAGATACGTAAATATATTTAAATGCATTATATATATATATTTTATTATATATATATATATATATATATATATATATATATATATATATATATATATATATATATATATATATATGCTCAAATATATTAAATAATTGGATAGTTGACTTTTAAATGGTATTTGGATTTTAAATAGATTTTTTGGTGTATTTATGGATATATATATATATATATATATATATATATATATATATATATATATATATATATATATATATATATATATAGATAGATAAATATATATTGAAGTTTTAGTTAAGAAAAGAATAGAACAACCACTTTAAGTGGTCGGCCAACAAAACCTAGCAACAGCAGCTTCATTATGGTCGCCCCCTTTTAGCTCATGGTGCTAAACCAAGCACAGCACTACATTATAGGTTGGCCGACCCTATTATAAATCTAACTATATTTTTGTGTGTAAACCCAAGTTTTAAACCCTAACCCATTCTCATCTAACTCCTCCTTCCTTTCCCTCCTCTCTCCTCCATCCTCCTCCCTCTCCTCGGTGAGCGTGTTGTAGGAGCGTAAAAAGTGCTTCATGGAATGAGTCAAAAGGATAGAAACATTCCACTCAATATGATCTATTGTTACAGGCTAATCGCTTTACGCCAGAGTCAAGCCAATGGTTTTACGCCAGGGTCAAGCCAATGGTTTTACGCCTAAGACAGGCTAACCACTTTACGCAGGGCAAAGCTGTCAAGTCTTGCATTTAATGCAAAGTCTGACATGAAGATTTAATGATGACATATATCACAGAATTCAAAGGGATTTGTTTTACACAGAGACCAATGTTGTCGTATAGTATGTGGATTGAGCTATTTTACGCTCACAGTATAGCTTCTTTTACGCATGGAGACTGTATGAGTTTTTATGCTCAAAAGTTGACGTGTGCATAAAGTTTATTAGGGCTACTTTACGCTCAAGGTTGTTTAACAACCACTTTACGCGGGAAGTCTGTGTCAGGGCTATTTTACGCCTAGTCTACTACTTTACGCTCAGAGTATTTTGGGTTGTTTTTACGCCCTATTCTTCTTCACCAATTTGGAACGTGGTTTGCCTACATGGCTTTCATGCCACACATCTCGAAGAACGTGTGTACGTGCATCCTATTCTTATTGAAATGATGGGACACGTGTCAACGTATGCAGAGGGTGACTTCGGTCATGGGTGGCAGTTATTAGCGTAAAGACAGAACTTTTGCTGAGTTTTTACGCACAAGAAGCCAAGTCTATAAATAGACTTATTTTTCTCATATAAGAGAGACAGAGAGAGAGAAGAGAATACATAGAGATCAGAGCCCAGAGACTTTGATTTTTCGGAGCATTCTTCTTCAACTATTCTTCCAGAACAGAGTGAAGCAAAGCAGGAAAGCATTCGGCCTCGCCATCAGTGCCCAAGTGCGTCGATACCTTTCTGGTGACTTAGTTCTTCCAATTGTTCATCTTCTAGCAGTGATCTTCATCATCATCGTATGGTCCAAGGAACAAAGTGATCATTTACAGATCAGACTTCTATAGCAATACTTCTTAGAATCAAATTTGTACTTCTTGTACTTTTTCTCGTTTTATTTTCAAAATCCGATTTCCAGGCATTTTGTTAAGTAAAACAAAAATAGCGACTCTGCTGGGGACGACCTTCTCCTCTGACGAGGAGGCAATTGCTCAATACGATGATGTGTCGATTGGATCGACAAAGAAAACTCTGGTTGTACACTTCGACCAGACTGCTTATGAAGAGATGCTCCGAACTGGGGGTGGTTCTCGCTGCTCCAATGTTCAAAAATCTCGCAAAGTACGAAAAGTTTGGATTCCTAAATCCAAAATAGCTTCTGATCTCTCTGTTGCTTCTGATGGCAAGGGAATTCTTCCCACTCCTGTCATAGGGGCTTCCGTTCGTAACGAGGCAGTCCTTACTTCAGTGTTGCACTCTAAGTGTGGTAAGTTATCTTCCGTCTGTGACAGTAAAGATAATCAGGTTTTACGCCCAGTGGGTAAAAACCAAATTTTACGCTCAGTGCATAAGAACGAGTCTCCCATTTGTAATGAGGCAGACTCTAATGCTTGTGCTTCTAAGTGTAAAAATAAGTCTCCCGTCTGTGACGTGGTAGACACACAAAAATTATGCTCTTCGCGTAAAGAAAAATCTTTCGTCTGTGACGTGATAGATAATCAATTTTTACACTCTATGCATAAAGGTAAGTCTCCTGTCTGTGACAGTATAGATAAAATTCGCAACGACGTTTTTACATCTAATGTGAATGTACCTAAATGCATACAGCATAAAAATATTGTTGGTAAAGCTTTAGTTCTACACCAACAGCCTTCTTATACTGCTTTACGCAAAGTACCAAACCTACAAATCACACGCAATAAAAATAGAGTCCTTCGTGCTCAAAAATCTCAAAATTTACGCACACAACTCCAAACACGTAGAAATGTACAGTTTGGTTCTGCAAATGCAGCCAGTTATCTTCTTTATACACAAGGGACTAAACGTTTTGCTACCCCAAATGTAATAAAGAAGATTACTCCTTCTACTCCTTCTGATTTACGTGAATTGCTAATACAAAAGCGTAAAAATAGACAATCTCTCGTGACACTCCCCCAAGAAAATCATCACTGTGAGTGTCACCAGATTGTGATCAAATGTTGTTGTTCGGCTTCCAGACGGTCAGTTTTTGATCGATTGAATTTTAATGCACCCAAACAACAAGCTGATGAATTGTCATATGTATCAGTCAACATGGCATCTCACACCAACAGAGGACGACGTCCTAGACGGAACACGTCCCAAACCCCAAGTCAACAACAATTCAACAGACTTCTTGATTCTTTTGAAGGAGTATATCAGAATACTCGATCAAGAAGACAAAGACAATTGCAGACTTCTGATTCTGAAGCTGGGGGTACTCAGTCTCTTGAGTCTGAAACTGATAGTGTTGATTCATACTTCTATACTAATCCTTTTGTATCTTCAAGAGAGGTTGAATCCTACGCTATTGGAGACGAACCAGAGACGGCATCTGTTAATACAGAACAACGTCTCACTGCCGTTGAGCAATCATTGAAAGACATGCTTAACATGATGCAAAGCATGCACCAGATAATAACGGCTCAGCAAACTGCTCAACCAGCAATTTTAATACCGGTTCAAGTAGCAGCACCAACTCAAGATAGCCAAGGGGTCGATATACCTTTGAATATCCAAGAGCCTGCTGTTAATCAAAATTCTGCATCTCCAGATCCCATCATTCCAAAAGATGTACCATCTCCGGTGGGGATTACGGTACAAACCAACAACTTTTCAATCAAATGTGCTTCCACAAACCAGCAAAGCCATTCAAACAGTGCGTGAGCTCAAAGCACAGTTTGAAGTTTTGAAGCAAAAGGATCAACTCCAGAGGTTAGGGATTAAGCAACCTTATCCTCCTCATTGGAATGATGTACCTTTTCCACCAAAATTTAAGCCACAGTCAATAGTATTGTTTGATGGAAAGGCTTCTTCTAGTCAGTATATCAATTACTTTGATATTATGATTGTACATTTGCAGAAAAATGATGCTCTTCTCACTAGAGTATTCATTGGATGCTTGACGGGTTCAGCTTACGACTGGTATCATAGTTTACCCGACAATCGCATTTCGTCTTTTGACGAATTTAAGGCAATGTTTCTCTTCCGTTTTTATGAAGGAGATATGGACATGAACATGTCCTCCTTAATAGAAATCAAGTAAAAGGAGAAAGAAGATACTCGGACGTTCATTGAACGTTTCCGACAGGCGACTCTAAAGATGCCTCCTGGTATGCCATATTCAGCGCTGATTGATACATGTAAGATGAATCTGCGACCATCCATCGCTGTCTTCACGGGTTCCTAATTCACAGATTGGGCTTCGTTTATCATAGCAGCAGTTTCTGCCGAGACCAATGGTAGGTTGGCTCGTGAACATGGGATGATTTTCGCCTCTGAGGATAAAGGAAACAAAAGTAATCCTGGTAATAATTTTGGCAATCGTAATATGAAAGGAAAAGACACTCTTATGGTCAATCTTTCCAAGAATAAAACAACGCCGAATAATCAGGAATCTTCCAGGCCAAAAGAAGAATACTCTTTTGACGAAAGTGATATCCCAGGGATATTCCAATGTCTGGTAAAGAGTGGCAAACTCCAGATTCCGGAGCCAAAGAGGCCTAATGAGGTGAATATGACTGACAATCCTAAATATTGTATCTATCATAGATACATTAATCATCCTACCAGTGCTTGCTATGTTTTGAAGAAGAAAATCCAAGAGCTGATAAATGGTGGTGCTATTGCTTTAACCAATGATGACCATACGGTTACAACCAATATAGTTTCTCTTCAATTTGGATATTTTCCTCCACAGCAAGTACCAGATGGAATTGTCCCAATTCCGAAGGCGACGATGAAGATTGTGAACATCCCGCCTGCCAGGGAGAAAAATGAAGGATTGTTGCCTCTTACATTAAAAAATGGTGAAATTATGTGGGTACATCCTGACTTAGTACCTGAAATGGAAGATGAAGGTAAAACTTCAAAATCCAAGAAAGGTAAGAAAGTCAAAACCTGCAACATGATTTCTCATGTTATTCCAGATCCTGATGATTTGGATCATCTATGGGATGGCATTCCTTTGGAAGATAGACTGAGAGGATTGAACATATGTCCTCCAAGTCTGGCTTCTCCTGCCAAGCTCAAGCTTACTCATCAGCAGTGGCTAGCCATGAATAGTATTTCCTTATACAGGGCACAACAAGTCTTCGTTGCTTATGAAAAAGCTCCTACAGGGATTTTTCCTCGTCTCCCGAATCTTTTTCCTCCTGTAGCTATAGAGACGTTTATTCCTCATTCTCCTATAGTCACAGAGATCTCTTCTTCTTCCTCTATGGAACCACCTGTTGAAAGTCCACTACCTACTCACTTGTACAGTCAGCAATCTATCCTTCTCATGAAGAAGATGGGTTATGACTTTCAAAAGGCAGAAGGTTTGAATTATGATAAAAGAATATGACTTCCTTTACAAATTTAAAGTCAAAAATCTACTGTTGGATTGGGTTCTGAGGTTCCTCATAACAATCCTCACAAGAAGAAGGCTAAAGAAAGGAAGATTAAATCCTGTAAGATGGTACTTCCTTTTTCTGAGTCTGAAGAAGAAACTTTTACTGGTACAAGATCTGGAAAAGAGTACCACAAAGATTATGAGGGATCCTCCAAAGAAGCTGAGAATGTTGAAACACCATCAACTCAACCGTCTCTTGCTCCTGCTATGGTTGAAAAGGGGAAGCAAAAAGCGGTACGCTTTGACGTCCCGTTGAAGTCTACTTCCAGTCAGGGGGTGGTGATGAAACCCTATAAATTTGATATTCTAGCCCAGTTAGCTAATACTCCGGCTAGATTATCTATCTTCGAGTTGCTTCGCCTTTCTAAAGAAAGCCGCGAAACTTTGAGTGAAGCTTTGCTGCAAGCTGATTCCTGCTTAGCTCAACTCAAGACTCCTGACAATATACCAGTATCATGCCCACAATGTCATAGTATGATGGAAGCAATTCCCAACATCACCTTTACACAAGAAGATATGTTGTTGAAGCATAACAAGCATGATAGGCCTTTGTGTTACACTGGGTATATTGAATCCATTGAAGTTGACAGAATTTACATTGATCCTGGGTCTTCCATTAGCATAATTCTTCAAAGTATGCTAAGACCATTGAGGATTCCTACTAGTGATCTGACTTACACTAGTACCACAATAGTTGGTTTCAACTCTGGAAAGAGCAAACCACTGGGGAAGATTCGTCTGAAGATTCAGATTGGTGATCTTCGAACTATGGCAACATTTTATGTTATTAACTCAGATGTTTCCTATAATATTCTTCTTAGAAGACCATGGTTACATGAGCATAACATCGTGCCTTCAACTCTCCACCAATGCTTCAAGAATGTGGATCCCCAAGGGGTTGTAAAGACTGAGTTTGCTGATATTAACCCTTTCAAGGGTGTTGAAGCCTATTTTTCTGACTCAAGGCTTTACAAACAAGAGCAGGTGAAAGAGATATCAGATATGGCTGAAGAGCAATCATCTGCTGAAGATCAATCTATTAACAAAGATCCACCAGAAGAGCAACCTTTGAATATCAAAGTCAAAGGGCGAATCCAACCCCAACCTGTCAACAATCAACCTTGATGATCAAGGTTAAAGGAAGAACTCAAGCTTCATCTGAGGAATCAGTGAATGTTCCTGCTAAAAGCCAAGTTCAACCTCTTGTGATCAAAGTCAAAGGGCGTACATTTCGTACGAATGATCCAGAACCTCCTTTGATTGTCAATCTTGGCAAATCTATGCAGAAGACGGATGATAGTCCACTAGTGATTAATCCGAAGCGTAGCAGTCAAATTATAAATAATGTAAATATTGATCATTCTGTACTTTTCGATATCAATAAAGATTTTTTTCGAGTATATGGCTGTCAAGTTTATTGAAAGAATGACTTTATCTTCTGATAATCAAAGTCATCAATATAAAGACGACATAGACACAGAGGAAACCTTATACATTGACAATAAGGAAAATTCTTTTCCTTCTCATGTCGATGTTGGACCTTATGCTCAAAGGTTTCTAACATCTTCTCCCTATCTTCTTCCTGTAGCCGCTTCATCACAAGCTTGTGTAACTTATAGGCGTCACAAAGAATCTTATTTTGTGGTTCCGTCTGATAAGAAAAACAAGCGTCAAATTGTGTTTGGCTTGGCTAGAAATATCCATGTTGCTCAGACAGATGATTTGAGAGATAAAGATAAAGGAAGAATCTGAATTGACAGATATAGTCAATAATCTCTCAAGATTATCCAGAACATGGGATATGATTTGAAGACTATGCAAGGTCTCAATCAAGGCAAAGGTAGACGACTACCATTATGTGGTGATCCATTTTACCAAAAAACTCGTCATGGATTGGGATATGATCCGTCCTACATGTTTAATGATGATATACAAGAAGAATTCTCTTCTAGCTCTTCACAATCATCAGATTCAGAAGAAGTCCAATTTATCGAATCCGATATTTCTCACTCCTCGTGTGTTAAAGGAGACTATTATGATGAATCTGAGCAAATATTTTTCAGCTTACATGGTTCAAACTGATGGTGAATCCGAGCCATTTGAGAATGATCCTTAGGCCATGTTGGTTCATTCATTCTTTCATCAATATTGTCATATATCTTCAATGACAACTGTCCTCTTAATCCCTAGCTACCAAGGTTTGGTTAAGCTGATTACTCGTCTCTTCGGAGAGAAATTTTGATCTTCTATCTTATCAGTTGATTAAAAAATTGGATTTATTATTTATCATGTTCTCAAGACCTCTGGATAAATGTTAAATCTACAGTAGAAACTCTATAAAATAATACACTTGGGACCACCAAAATTTATTAATTAAAAGAGTTATTAATTAATCGATAAATTAATAATTATTAATTTATATATTAATTAATATTTTATTAATTTATAGTAAAATACTTACGTAGTTTACAAACACCTTTCAAGCTTCCACTTAATTATTGTATACAATGCATGTGTATATCAAATGAAGGACCCAATTTGAAAGAAACCTTCAATCTCCCACCTTATTATGCTTCTTGTGTTCAGTGTATCACTTTATGGACATTAAAAATATTTTCTATATAGTAGTTTACAAACACCTTTCAAGCTTCCACTTAATTATTGTATACAATGCATGTGTATATCAAATGAAGGGCCCAATTTGAAAGAAACCTTCAATCTCCCACCTTATTATGCTTCTTGTGTTCAGTGTATCACTTTATGGACATTAAAAATATTTTCTATATTACTTTGTTTTAGCGAATTATTCAAGAAACCTTCATAAATCATTCATGTAATATGCTATATATAAGGAATTATTAATTTATATTTTATATGGGGTCTGAAGAAATTATCAAAAATGTATTATCTTATAATTTTAGCGAATTATTAATTTAGCACCCTATCCCCGAGTCGGGACCGGCCAAAAATATTATCTTAGAGAGTTTATTAAATAATCGAGTATTAATTTATAGAGTTTCTACTGTACTTGCTTTTCCTATCTATCATGTTCCTTCGACCTCTGCATAGATATTAATCTACTTTTCTTTGAGTTCTTACATACTGTCATGTCCATATTAACTCTGATAGTATTGCATACTCTAAAAACAGAAAATAAGATTTGATTATCTATCATGTCCATATTACCTCTGGATATATACAAACTATTGAGTTTAAAAGACTTGTCATGTTCATATAACCGCTGATAAGTATTTTCTGCCTCATACCTATTGTTTATTCTAAATAAATGATAGGATCACAAAATAAATATTTCATTCATTTCTTGTGAAGACATTACAAAAATGAATAAGATAAAAGATGACAAGGAGCTCTTCTAAGGTGGAGCAGAAACATCTTGAAGCAACTTCTGTAGTTCTTCTAGTCGCTTGTCACGAGAACTCATAACTTTTTTAGTAGCTTCAGCACGTCGAGCTTCGGGAGTACAAATACGAGAAAGTCTAGCGAAGCTGATTATCAGATTGTCCTTGGCTTCATCAAGGGTTCTGATAGTTGATTCAGCCCCGAAGGCTTGTTCTTCTAAAATGGAGCTCTGAGTGAGGTGCAGATTTCGAGTGTCGATCATCTTTTCCCTTTCAGCCTTCAAGCGAGCTAACTCAGCCTCGACTTCGCGGATTTTATCATTTTTATTCTGAATATCTATATTCAAAGCATCGTAAGCTACTCTGTGACCATGCAGTGCGGGCTTTATTCCAGCCAAAAAAGCTTTCTCTTTGGCAACTTTCAGACTATGTTCATAAAGAGCTTCATTATATGTGGTCTCCCGAGCAAGATAATCAGCCGTTAAGGCGTCATATTCCTCCTGGATGAGACTTTCAACAGTCTCACTTGATAGCTTGAGGTATTCGTTGATCGGCTGTTCAAGGCCCTCTATAATTTTCTCCAATGTTGTAGCTCTCCCAGCATCATTGAACATAGCAACTTTCCTAATGGTCAGATCCATCGCTGCCTTCAAAATCTCATAACTGAGGCCCTTATTCAGGACCATTTTTATTAGGGTTGCTAGAGTTTTGTAAAAGGTTTCAGTATAAATCTCAACCAGGAGATTCATCTCTATGCTGGAGCTTGGTGTGGCAGCAATATCTAATAGATCTCTTCTTTGGAGACCAAAAACAGATACCATTGGTGTAACAACAGGCTGAGATGGAATTGTTGTTGTTACTGCTGCCATAGCCAATTGATTCCTAAGAGCTTCGGGAGCAATGTATTCAATATTTGTTACTCCAGCCGTTTCTGGAGTTCTGGTGGCGGTAATATCGGTGGATGTGGTGACAATTGCGGGAGCCGGTTCAGGTTCTGGCATTGGCTCATCAGAAACTGGTACTGAATCAGTAATAATAATAGAAGATGTTATTATAGCTTTCCCAGTTTCAGTTGGTGATTCAAGAATGCTTTCAGCATTTTCTTCAATTGTTTGCTCCGCAGATTTTCCATCGCTTCAATTGCAGTGAAATTTTCTACAGCTACTTCTTTATTCAAATCTGGTTCTCCTCCAGCAGCTCTATCATCACCTACAGTGAGGCCTATTGTAGGTTCTTCTTTGTGCTGGTCTTCAGCAGGAGAGGACATTTCAGGTTGTGCTTGTTGTACCTCTAATGATAGAGGATATTCTTCTTGAAGCTCCATCTCGGGTTGTTGAATTCCCTCCTCATCAGCGTCTTCTTCTTCTGAAAAAGAAGTTTCATCCTCAGATTCCTCATTTTCTTCATAGATATCTTCTTCCTGAGGAGGAGGAGCCACAGGCTTTGGTGCAATGATGATATCTACAAAATAAACAAAATAAGTTAATATACAAAATCATGGTACATAATTTCATATAGGTTTTGTATAATACCTGGAATATGTGCGTTATGTTCAAGATATGAATCATAATCACCATCCCAGTCATCATCATCGAAGTCGAGAGCCGGCTCATCTAATGGAATACGGTCTCGATCAGCAGTGGATACAACAGTAGCATCCCCCGTAACTTGTGCCTTGGTTGTCAAAGATAAATGGAGCGAGGAGCTAAGACGTCCAGGAGACAAAAGTGTTACAGCTTTTGGTGCTACTACTGGTGGAGGGGCTGAAGATCCTTCTCCTGGATGAACTAGGAAAGAACCAATAAAATAATCCTCTTCAACCAAGGTGTCATCTTCTGGAGTGAGGGCTCTTGGTTGGGAAGGCCCTTTATTGGTAGACTTCTTCTCCTTTTCCTGAGTTTTCTCTGGAAATGTGACGGTTGCACTTTGTTTTCTCTTTCGGCCTTTGCCAATGATGATAGGTTCTGCAGTTGGTTCCCCAACTCCTGTAGGGATAACTTCCAGATATGGATCTGTAATGCCAGTATCGTCAGGGATGTCTGCTGGCACCCTGACCGGTTCCTTAATATTTCCTTCTTTAGGCCATCTTAGACTACCTCTCATATTGTAGCCATGGGCAAAAGAACGAATTGAAGCATAAAAGTGAGCATACGTATGAAGTATACGTAGATCTGTAGTACTGGTGGCGGTTGAGACTCTAAATTTGGCACTAGTATGAGCAGTAATGAAATATCTCCAACCCCTAGCACCGTCAAGTAGTTTCCCATGGTGACGGAAATTAGTAGAGGGGTTACCAACATGAAGTTGGTCGTATCCAAATTGGCGAGCGAACCTACTGGGTAGATATGGTTTAAACGCACAATTATCTTCATTTCTGTACATCAGGTGAGAAGGTCTGATGCACTGAAGCCATCTGAAAATTGATGATGGCAATGCAGCTCTTCCTTCGACTTCATCTTCAAACTGAATGCCAAAGCAATCTGCTGGAACTTGTGGCCGAGTGCAGAAGAAGTTCCAACCATAAGAATAGTTCAGAACTGCCCGGGTATCCGCCACAGTCGTAGTGGTCCATTTAGCTTTGCAAAATTTTGGAGGAAGACCTCCTCATTATCTCTCGGGCCTGTGGCAACAGATTGCAATTGTGGTGCAACAACCAGCCCATCAAATAAGTATAGGGCATTTCTACCCTGGGGAAAATGTTTCGATGAGGAGCATTGTTGATTAATTCCTCACCGAAAGTCCTTAAACCCGCATTTACTCGGCACACCATGGCTGATAGCAGATTAATTCTGATTTTAAAAACCAAGCGTACTGCTGGACATAGTACACTGCGGTGGATTCTGTCAATAGTCCCAGTACCCGGCACGACCCATCTTCTCAACCATAAAGAAAGGAAGCCGGCCAACAAAGCTCTCCTAGAGATTTTCTGATTGTCGTATCTAAGGAAGCTCAGGGCTTCAGTTCCGGCAGGGAATTCTCCAGTCTTTGTAGACAGATATTTATTCGGGAATTTGTAGGCAATCATCATATCCCGAATTTTGTTAGAGGGAATTGTCGAATCTATATTGATTGCCGGAGCTTTGTTTTCCTGAAACCTTTCTTTGTCATCTTTGGATATCTTATCCTTATGGAAGAAGAGATAAGTCGTCCACTTGTTGATATATGCTAAATGAGATGTACTTTCATGTATTGTAGTACAAATCAGATAGTGACACATCAATTCTTCATATACCTCAATCAACTGAGGGTTAGTCTCTCTGATTTCAGCCAGTTCCCTATTGGAGGGAACGTACTCCTCATATGGGGCTTCCCCCATTGGCAGCTTCGAGATAAACTGCATCTCATGAAGAGCAAGGCCCATTTCGCCTTTCGGGGTTGCAAAAGTTCCAGTTGAACTTATATATATCTCCATTAAAGCCATGAATAGGTTTTCGTTCGGAGGAATACCCTGACTGGTGGAAGCTATCGCTTTAAACAAGCCAATATCTTTCAGCTCTGTCTCAAAGTTCTTCATCATCCAAATACTTATCTGGATCCAGTTTTGGTTAAATGGAGTTAACCATCCCGCCAGCCTGGGGTTTGTTTGGGGATATAATACAGCAGCCCTCATAAATTTGTTGACGAACATTTGGGTTTGTACTGGTTGAATTAAACCCGAGTCTTCACTAGGATTAGCTCCTGGCATGAGGCCAAAAATAGAAGTGACACCGCCATTGGGAAGGCTAGCAAAATACCCCATATCATTAGCATGCTCCCTCTTGAAAACAATTCTACCTGGTCTTCCATGACTGTTAGGAGTCAAGTTCCACAGCATTTGTCGATGATGAGTAGCATGGAAAAATGCTGACAAAGGATAATCTCTGTCCATATCCGGGAGATACATGGCTCTATCTCCAAATTTGAATACCCAAGACTCCTTCTTGGGGTGTGTCTGGAACTTACAGTCAATTGCATCCCCAAACAAGAAGGCCAATTTTGCAAATTGTTGTGCATCTAGTGAAGTCAACAAATCTCCATTCATCATGGATAGCAACATCCTATCCCTTTGGACTGCTATCAATTGTGCTCTCTCTATAGGGTAATCGGGGTTTGACTGAGGAAATGCCACGTGAGACAGATTCTCCAGATAATTCGAACCCACCATGCCAACTGACGAGCCAAAGACTTCTGCCAGAGGGTGAATTTGCAAGTCCACTGCAAAAAGAAAAAGAAATCAAGTTAGATAAAATCTAATTTGATGTCATTTATGCAGATAAATTGCTCTGTAAAAAGTTTTCTAAATGTAAAAAGTCTTTTGTTTTTTACACAAAGTCTTTTTCATTTTTTGGGAGATTTACGCTGACACATTAGATGTGGGCGTATTTCAGTTTTTACGCTGGTACATTTGTGAGCATATTTTACGCTGACACGTATAAACGTGGGCGTATTTTTGAGCTTTACGCTAACACGTATAACGTGGGCGTATTTTGATTATCTCAGTTTCTACGCTAACACGTATAACGTGGACGTGAAACAAAAGATCTTTTTCTTCTCCGATAAAGTTCTACAGCCATAAGGGAGTGCTTTACCCCTCATAGGCGGAGCTACGGCTGGGTTAGGCTGTCGGTGTGGTGTTGACGATCGAACGGGGGTTTTCACATGTTCTGCTGATGACGAATCGATGGCGGGTTTCTTCCCTTTACTACTGCCAGCGGCGAACTTCTTGGGGGCCATCGAATGGAATGCAAGAGGAAGAAGAGAGTTCAAGAAGAATCGAGATTACGAGAGTAAGGAAACAAATTAAAGTTCTCTCTCTCCCCGAAAAACCCTATTTATAGGGAATTTTCAAATCGATCCGAATTCCAGATTTTATGCCAACTGTTCCATATTCCCACTTTTACGCGGATGACTGTTACGTATCCCGAATTTTATGCTGGCTGGTTAAATCTCGACTTTTACGCTTCTATTCAAAGTGTTTCAAATTTTGAAGATATTTGAAAACTTTGAAGGGGGTCTTGTAGAGCGTAAAAAGTGCTTCATGGAATGAGTCAAAGAGATAGAAACATTCCACTCAATATGATCTATTGTTATAGGCTAATCGCTTTACGCCAGAGTTAAGCCAATGGTTTTACGCCAGGGTCAAGCCAATGGTTTTAAGCCTAAGACAGGCTAACCACTTTACGCTGGGCAAAGCTATCAAGTCTTGCATTTAATGCAAAGTCTGACATGAAGATTTAATGATGACATATATCACAGAATTCAAAGGGATTTGTTTTACACAGAGACCAATATTGTCGTTTAGTATGTGGATTGAGTATGGCTTCTTTTACGCATGGAGACTGTATGAGTTTTTATGCTCAAAAGTTGACGTGTGCATAAAGTTTATTTGGGCTACTTTACGCTCAAGGTTGTTTAACAACCACTTTACGCGGGAAGTCTGTGTCAGGGCTATTTTACGCCTAGTCTACTACTTTACGCTCAGAGTATTTTGGGTTGTTTTTACGCCCTATTCTTCTTCACCAATTTGGAACGTGGTTTGCCTACATGGCTTTCATGCCACACATCTCGAAGAACGTGTGTACGTGCATCTTATTCTTATTGAAATGATGGGACACGTGTCAACGTATGCAGAGGGTGACTTCGGTCATGGTGGCAGTTATTAGCGTAAAGACGGAACTTTTGTTGAGTTTTTACGCACAAGAAGCCAAGTCTATAAATAGACTGAGTTTTCTCATATAAGAGAGACAGAGAGAGAGAAGAGAATACATAGAGATCAGAGCCCAGAGACTTTGATTTTTCGGAGCATTCTTCTTTAACTTTTCTTCCAGAACAGAGTGAAGCAAAGCAGAAAAGCATTCGGCCTCGCCATCAGTGCCCAAGTACGTCGATACCTTTCTGGTGACTTAGTTCTTCCAATTGTTCATCTTCTAGCAGTGATCTTCATCATCATCGTATGGTCCAAGGAACAAAGTGATCATTTACAGATCAGACTTCCATAGCAATACTTCCCAGAATCAAATTTGTATTTCTTGTACTTTTTCTCGTTTTATTTTTAAAATCCGATTTCCAGGCATTTTGTTAAGTGAAACACGTGCCAGCTACAGTAGCCGCCCACGACAGCAGAAAGCAACGACAACAACAAACACCCACATCAACGACAGAATTTAACACCGAGGTATCCGATTTCTCCAATTGATTTCTCCTTCATTTTAATTTTGTTTTTAATTCTGTCAATTCGTGTAGAAGGTCCACATGACCCTCTATTATCTCCTTCAAATAGATTTATTTATTCTGCAATAAATTTCATGTTTAATTAAATGTAAAATGCCAAAAAATTAGTTTTTATAAACCTTAAAACCCCATACAACGTGCGTTCCGCCAATCCGGGCGACGTGGTCGCAAACCGGAAGTATCGAAAGGTCCATATCGGCTTTGTGGACGTGCGGGAATTGACGGAGTTCAAATTGGTTGCGTGTGCGCGACAAATTTGATCCGTATCCGTCGAATTTTTCCGTATCGGGCTTTTTCAAAAAAATTCAATTACTTTGTGCACACTCGTCAAATTGCGACAAAACTTGCGCCATTGGACTCAAAATATATTTTTTTGATCCTGTATGCCAAGTTTGGTCAGATTCTGAGACCGTTAATCGAGACGCCATTTTGGTGGGCTACAATCCCACTCAACGGGTAATTTTGTGTACGGCTCATCGGAATCCAAAATTGGACATACCGTTGAGTTCGTATCGAAAAAACAAATATGTAGACATATAGTTTGATGACTTTAGAGACCGTAGGTTCTGGCGTACTTTTCGGTGCAAAGCGGGTCCAACGGCGGATATCGTTTTGACCCAAAATTACAATTTTGCCCCTGTTCCAGAATTTAACTTTTGGACAGGCATTTTCTAGGTATATCTTTTATCCTGAGAACATTTTTTTATGTTTGTTTCAGCAACCGAAGCTGTTCGTGGATTTTGACTTTTCTTGCTGATATTGGGATTCGTGGACTTGCCACTTTCGCTCCACCAGGCAAGATACCTTGCCATCTTGTACTTATATTTGATTCATGATATTTTATATGTTGCTAGTGTTTTTACATTAGTAAGAGGGTGTCCAAGTATGACTTGTGTGCCATCGATATGTATATCGATGTTTGTGTGTGTGCGTGTGTGTGTGGACCATATGTGGTAGCTGACTTTTCCGATGTGTTGAAGTTATGCTTCATAACTTCTTTAACCTGTTGACACGTCTCATACATGACACAAGAGTGAGGATCATGGAGTTGGCACGAACCTACGTATTCGATTTCTACCGATACAGGCGGTTCGTGTGTCGGTACATTTATGGATTAGCGGAGTCTAGATAGCGACTTGCATAGAGATATGGATCGCCAAGCCATGGATATGACTTGTGTGATACATAGGCGGGGAAAACTACTGGGACGTATGAGCTAGCCCACAGCCTTCTAGTTGCCCGGTTATGGGTTCATGGTTTCCCTGTGATGGGTGTATTGCTAGAGGATATATCCATTGCACAGCCCTGACCACGCGTCAAATACGGTCAGGAGGTATGCTAGCGATGCAAAGTATGTACTAGGGGATATATCCATTGCACGGCCCTGACCACGCGTCAGATATGGTCAGAGACGTATACTAGTTCATGTGAAAGCCTCTAGTGGATGCTATGCTTTATTTCTACCCACTTATACGTTCTAGTATAGTTTTTGACTTGTACTACACCTAGATGGTTAGGTTCCATTGTGTTGGAGCATTGGAGTTTTCCCTTGTCATGTTTCATTTACAGTTTATTATGGTATTGTTTTTATGTATCTTGTTACGCCCCTCTGAGGACCTGATGATCTCTCCAGGTGTGTGCTTTCATGGTTTACTGCAGGTGTTCTAGCCAAGATTGTGGTCTTCTCCATTCCTTCGAAGATGATCGCTCTTGGTTCGTCTTGATATTTTTATGGATCATTTTCTTGTATAATTTCTCTAATTTTGATAGTTGGTAGTGGACTTTGTCTCCGCCCAACGATTGTACCATAAATATTCAAGTTGATTTTATATTATTATTCTTTTCATTGTGGATAAGATTTAGTTTGTCTTGGATTACTGTATTTTACAGCTTATGTATACATACAAGGTTTCCATATATTGGAGTGTGCTTCGTATGTATGCAGCTGGCATGATTACGTTACTAGTCCTTATATTTTAGGACTGGGGCGTTACACTAGACCCCATAACTAAAGCAGACATTTATCTTTCATACTGTCCTCATCAAATACGTCATCAGAATATATCTTAATTTAGTCCATAAAGGCCATCTCGATACAAAATCAAAGTCAACAACGAACATCAAGATTCAATCAACGAACAAGGAAGAGTAGACGGAAACAAGTGGAAACAGATTTTGATATAGGATTTAGAGCGAGATACTCAGGGGTCGTTCCAAGAATATCTCAAGGAGTCCTAATATGTGATTGAGTACCAAACCTGCTAAAATATTCTATGACTCAAAATCCTTATCCTAGGGCAGGCTCGCAGTAGTACGACTAAGCCTACGTACTACCATGACTTCGCACTAGTTGTGAAGACTAACCTACATGGGCCACCATAAAAACGTGTCACGACCCGCACCCGAATATTTTTGTACGAGTACGTGGGCCATGCCCAGCCTACACCACAGTGACGGTGGTAGAACGATGTCAAGTACCCAGCAAAATATCTCAACAGTTATATGATCCACTAAATTAATATGTACTCAATCACATACCGCTAAGGAATATATGAAGGAAAGATAGCAATAACTCAAAATCATCAAGAATCTATAAATGTTTATACATCTCAAGAAATGTATCGGAGACATATCTGATGGACAAGACATAATCTAGCTAAGAAATATGGCATAGAGCTCTCAAAAGGTCAACTCACGATCCAAATTACGTCGAGATCTGTCATCATGAAGTCCAAAGTGTGGGACATAACATTACCTAAAAAATAGTTATCCAGTCAGGATTGGAGCGAAGTACATCCCTAACAACAGTTCCAGTAAATGATATGGACTATGTAGCAGTAAATAGAAAGAATATACAAGAATAAGTAAAGTGTACATGAAAGTATCATGGCATGGTAAACTGTAAGCAATAGTAAGAACAAGTAAAGCAGGTTATATCATGTACAAGAGTTAAGAATCCATACTATCTATGTGAGTGAGTACTAGCTTCGACATATGGCCAGCTTCGAAACTTGCACAAGATTTTATGGCCTGGTTAATCATATGTGCGATGTATGATTAACACTCACAAGAAACAAGACATGCACAATGAGGGTATTGACAACATATCTATACTACTACTCTCCGCCCCAGACTGATACAGTGGATCCAACCATAGTATGTTATGACACGGGATTCTCTGAGAAGATCGCGAGCCTTCGTAGGAATCGGTGTCTATACAATATACAAGAACAAGACTTGCATAAGATATACAAAGACAGGAATAACATCTCATGACGGGATCCAGCCAATACCAATCCGTGTAACCAACGTGCCATAAAATCAAGCATATCTACACTAAATACACGAAACATAGAAAATATCATAAACGGAAAATTATCAGAGAAAGTACTCGCCTCAATTTGTTGGAGTCGATGTATGCGACACAAACGTGTCAACACGGAATATGTACGATGCTATGCTCCACAAGATGGTCCCAAACAGTGACACAGGCGGTTCCATTAAGTCCAGAATAGTCCAAATAGCCTAGTTTGGTATATAAACGTCCAGAATCAGGGTTTGGCGATAATCAAATCGAGAAATAGGAAATGACTATAATAGTCGCGATTTATGATTTAAGGAAAACATCACTAAATACAAATAACTATTTCTTGAAAATCATTCATAATATTTAGAAACCTTATTTTTATTAATCATAATATTTTAGATATTAGTTTTGAACATATATGTATTAAATCTCCAATTTGTCAAAATGATTTTTAAGCTAAAAAAAACTTGCTAATAATATCTTAGAAATATTATTATCTATTTTATATATATATATATATATATATATATATATATATATATATATATATATATATATATATATATATCTCCAAATAAGTAATACCATTAATGCTAATAATAAAAATAGCAATACATTGCATGTGTTTTTACCTTCACATTATACATACATATATCTATACATTATATATATAATTGTATACATTTTTTTTTAATTGTATACATATATATATAGCCCAAGTAATAAAAATCCTTATCATAAGATGATAACCAATATATCCCCCTCAGAAATCAAGGCCCTAAATCCATTGCATATACATATCACAAAACCTATTAATGCATAAACCCAACATATATATATATATATATATATATATATATATATATATATATATATATATATATATATATATATATATATAAACAAGCCCATTGATTATGTATACTCAAATTATTAGCCCACAAAAATACCCAAATGGGCCTTAACCCATGTAGCCCATCACTAATCTCTTAAGTAGAGGTTAAAAACCAACTCAATTAACACAAAATAAGCGAACTAAATTAAAGGGGAGAGAGCTGTTGGCCACTCATCCCTAATTTCTAAATTCACACATAGAAAGCAATCGAAGGGAGTGAAAGAAAGGGGGCTCACAGGGGGTTCTCGTCGGCGGCTGGCCACAATCGTGGAGACGGAGTCAGAACAGCGCCGAGGTCACAGGAAGGGCCCGCTCCAGGGCGACGGACGTCGGCTGGCTCGTGGAGGTGTCCGATCTTGGGTGCGTCGGGCGCAGCACTGCGGATCGGAGGTGGCGATGGCCCACTGATGGAGATGGGGCTGAAGGTCGCACGAAGGCACGAGAGGAGCACGCCTGGCCAGGCGTTGAGGTCATCTTCCTTCTCTCACTCTCTCTCTGGTTTTATGGCATGATAGATGTTTTGGACGGCGACGGTTGGGTTAACGGGGTGTCGGAATTGGTAATAGTGGTGGTGGGTTGTGGATTGGATGGTCATAGAATGGTGATGGTGGCCGCAGTAGGAGCAGCGGTGGTGGAGCACTGTGATGATGGTCGATGGGGACTCGGGTGGAGGAGGAAGTCGGGTCGGGGCTACGGTAGGGCCGATGGAGACGGTGGTAGTGTTGGCAGTCTTGGAAAAGTGGTGGCAGGAGGTGAGGGTGATTGTGGTGGTGACGGGGTGTAGCTGTTGGGTGGTCGGACTGTGGAAAGAATGGCCAGGAGGTAGTCGGAGACTGTGGCAGGGGAGGGGGTCGCCGGATGGCATGGTAGGGAGGAGATAGTTATGTTGGTGATGGGTGTTGGATCAGGGTGGCCGGAGAGGCTGGTCGAACACTGGCCAGGAAAAATAGACAAAGGAGAGGCATTGGATGGGGAAGTTGGTTGGGAACAGAGAAATGGCGGCTGTAGGAGTATATGATTTAGGAAATTATTTGTTATAAAAATATTGGGGGGTCCCCAATATTTATAGGATAGGATAGAAAACCCTAATGACAAAAACGTAATTGTAATAGAAATAAGAAATATAGTAGAAAATACTAACCACTAACACTCAGTTGCTAACCACTAATTTAATTAGTACTAATTAAACACTAGCTAATTACAATTTAGCTACTAACCATCCAAATTCGTAGCCCACAATCCAAGCCTAGACTTGGTAGGCTAGAATTAGGACCAAAATGGTCTAAACCCAATACGAGGGAAAAATATAATAACTTGAAATCATTATAACTATCAGATTTCAAAATAAATATTTATCAGGGATAAAAGCGTATTTAATTAAAATTATATTTTGACAAATTATTTCTTATATAAAAGAAGTGTTTATATCTTATGAAATTTTAGAAAATGGACAAAAAAAATTACATAGGATATAATCTCACATAATGTAGTTTTGTTAGAAAATCAAAAGATCTAACAAAAGTATCGTTAGCATATTATGATCGAAAATATTTTCAGTATTAAAAATCATGATTTTTCCAAGTTCTAATAAATTTAGTAAAAGTAGAAATTTTAAAAAAATTCGAAAAAAATCCAAAATTCGGTTAACAGAGGTTACAATCGAACTGTACTGACTGAGGAGGTAATGGTGGGCGAGGTGCTCCTACTGCTGGTGTTATAAGCCTCGGCAACTGCTAAGCTGGTCAGGGTGCCGGAAGAGTAGGAGATGTCGTCCTAGGGGTCTGCTGAGCATAAACTATGGCCTGCTACTCGGGACAATCTTTTACCTTGTGCTGCCCTGATCTGCATCTTAATCATAATCCAAGCCGAGTTCGATAATCCTTCATGATGTGACCCTGCTTCCCGTGTCACTGTCACTTTTCTAGCTTGAGGGTATTTTGGTCATTTTCAAAATTTTAGAATTTATTTGGGATTATTATTATTAATTATAATTAATGTGATTTTTAGGTGATTTTTAGTATAATTGTTTGGTGCTAGTTTTAGATATTGACTGGTGTTGACTAGGAGACTGCCCTATAGGCTAACCTAGGTTAGGACATCTTGGTTAGGTTAAGAAGCCCTAGTATGACTTAAGTTAGTGAATTCAAGTCCATTAGAATTAGTTTGGGGTAGATTGGAATTAGATTGGTTAAGTTATGACTTGTGAAGTCATAAGTCATGATTATGACTTAAACCTTAGAAGGCTCAACCTAAGCTAGCCAAACCCCAACCTAGCCATCATGGCCGGCCAACTAGGTCAGCCCCCTATAAAATCCCTCCTAGATTTTAGGGCTAGCCTCTTTTAAGGTTTATCCAAAGTTCTAAGGAAAGGAGTGAGTTCCATCTTCCAAAATTTATTAAAAATCAAATTTAAATCCTTTCTTCCACAAACCAATTTCATTAGGACCTAAAATCAATCCTCTTGCTACTGGTATTGGTTGTTTGCAGGGAAACAACAATTTGTGAGATTTTGGGTGGCTTGAGGAATCTCTCTATTGGGTTTTTTTTAGGGCTTGTTCATCTATAGGTATAACTTCATATACTCCATTTAAATCCTGTTTAAAATTATTTTAGGAAGGCCCTAGCCCTACCCTAACTATAGGATAGGCTAACCCTAGGTTTTGAATCCGTTTCGTGTCCGTATCGGACACGTACCAGTGGGTTGAATATGGTGTTCGACGAAATGTCTCAAAGGACACTTCGTTCGAATATCAGGGAAGTTTTTGAATAGAAAAATAGTACTAGGGTTTGCTTAGAGGTTTCAAGTGTCGTATATTGTTTTCTGTGTCGTGTCGAGTCGTGGGAGACTCGTGCACACGCGGGTTCGATGCGCGCGCACGAGCACTGTAGCTCTCCTGCTACCAGCGTGCTCGTGCGGGCTGCACATGACACTAGAGCGCGTGGGTTTTGACACTGAGCAAGGGGCAGTGTCTGTCATGACACTCCCCAAGCCTCGTGTCATATGGTGTCGTGTCGGACACGAAATCTCATGTGCACGGGAAAGGTTCTGTGTGTTGCAGTGTATTGTTTTTGTTCTGTTTTAAATTCGATTCTAATGGTTTAAGTTGTATTTTAAATTGTTAATTTAGATCCTAAAATGTTGTATAATGTAGGTAGATTTGGTTTACATGTTAAGTTGGGTTTTTATGTGGAATATTGGATTTGGAATGGGTAAATGAACTATTTTATTATACACACTGACACTGTGATTTCCTAATATTTTTTCCAACTTGTTTAATTCCCTGTTTGCTAAGTTTTTCAATAAATTTTGATCCCTACATATCACACTACATGCCAGTTAAGATTTTACATTCAAAATGAACTTTTGGTAGTGTGTATGAGCTTTTGACTCTTGGATTCATATTCGAAATGGTTGAACTGGGTTGTGTTCAGAAATGAACCTGAGATTTCCAAGTATTCCTATATTGAACTGTGGTGAACTGCTTACCTGAGTATGGGATGATATTCCCAGTTTTGTGCAACCTGAATTGGTTACTGTCCTTTCCCTGTAACTGATTTCCTTGTTCTTTGATTTCTGAGTTAGAATCCTCCTTGATACAGGATATGTTATGTTCTTTTAACTGTGGAGGTTCAACAGAAAACCTGGGTTTTAGTTGTGTTCATTTCTTCCTAAAACCTTAAACTCCTGCACATTGTTTCCTTTTCATTTTGATAACCTGGGAACTCATTTGCTAACTGTGGTTCAAATTTTGTGTTGATTGGTGTCTTGTTGATTTTGAAATGGAGTTGGGAAATGTGGGGACTAAAGCTTGGTTCAAATTTTATATTGTTTTGAACAAATTAAATTCTTCCTTTCCTTACTGCAAATTCTGAACTGTTGGTGAATACATGAGTTGGTTTTCCTTTTGTCTATTTATGTTGAAACCTGAGATGGGATTCATGATAGACTAATATGGTTTTGGGTTAAGTTAGCCGAAATCTGATATTATGGACTGATTGAATTGGCATGCCATGCCACTGTTGTATTGGCTTCACTCTCTTACACTGTTCTTTACTAACATTTCACTGTTTTCTTGATAACACAGCACACCCTATATCACACCTACCCTTTATGCATTGGCACACACATTTTCCCTCTTTATTTCCCTGTTGCATTGCCTGCAAACACAAAGTACACACACACACAATATTTTCCTTCTCTTGACAGTTACACTTGTACACACTTTATTCACTATTGTAATTCCTGCACCTTGTTAACTGTCCACACATAGCTACACCTATACACACAATTCATGTTTCACACACACACAAGCACCCTCTCTCTCATTCTCTATATTCCTAGTCTTTACATGTGTAGGCTATGGCTTGTATGTAGGCACATATAATATATGTGTAAATTGTATGAGTATATATATACTTCTATGTTTAGCTAATGTTGCAGGGTTTATACTTGGCCTAGAGATATGTATGTATAATTATGTGGTGCTTAAATCAATGGGTGTAATGGTGAGGATGTAGACTTGTTAAAGTATTCTAGTATTAGCTACTAGCTATGTTGTGATATAGCTAGTATAGGCTTGCATAGCCTTGTTAGGGTTGTGCTAGCTAGTGTAGATTGGTATAGCCTAGTTTAGACTTAATTAGACTTGGTTGACCTAGTTTGACTTCTAGGGTTGACCAGAGTTGACCAAGAGTTGACTTTGGCCTAGATTGACCTAGAATCATGTAGAATGCATAGTAGGACTCCATTTTACTATTTTGGACTTGTTGTGACTTGTGCTGTTCTGATTAGAAGCCAGACACCACTCGTCGGACAGTACGTTTCATATTGGACACTCAGATACAGGCGAGTACATTCTCTGATCATTTCATATCCTGCTTAGAATTATTTCCTGCAGTAGATTACTTTACTTGTACTGTCACGTTGGTCACACGGATTGGTACTATATGGATCCCTTCTTGAGATGTTATCCTTAGGGAGCATCGGGTACTACATGTTCTATGCGTTTCACTTACATGGCGTATCACTATGCTTCATTGGTTCTTTGATCACTTATGATATATACTCTTATGATCGTAGAGTCTTCCTAGAATCCTTATCCCATTTATGGGACTACTATGTATCACCTTTGGGGTCTATCACCTTCGGGGTCTATCACCTTCGGGGGCTTATCACCTTCGGGGTCTACTACCCTTCGGGGGCTGTTACATAGCATCATATAACATAACCTGGCTGGATCCTTGTGTATTGATTGGGGGTACGGGGGAGTAGAATTGGACATGTGAATAATGCACCCATAGTATCTTATCAGAATCATTCCTTAGTGTCTTATCAGAATCATCCCAGGCCATTTACATGTTCATATTGTACTCTGACTCACTAGTCACTGCTAGTTCTCTATTTATAGTAGATATTTCTATTACAGCTTACTTTCTCTGTTTACATACTACACTTCTTTCAGTACTTGTATCTTACTTTACTGCATGTTTATATTTTCTAACCTGCTATGATCTGTTGAGATGTACTGTACTCGCTCCTGTCCTAACTGGACCTGTTGAAAATATTACAGAGGACGAGGAGGCTTGCCTGGACACTTACTACGAGGCAGCCTTAGATGACACCTGCGAGCTGGACCCTCAGGAGGACCCAGCTCTAGCTGAGGAGATCACCCCGATTGTCTAGACTAGACTAGTTAGGCTTATCTTACTTTATGCAGTCTTGAGACTTGTCTTAGTTAGACTTTATTTGGAGTTATGAGTTGTATATATTCTTTCATCTGAGACCTTGTACTGTTGGATATTGCTGGAATTATCTTAGACTGCTTTTATCTATTTTATTTCTTGAGTTCTATTTCATATCGTGCTATCTCTTTCTTAGTTGTGATTGAGTTTACTATTGCTATGTCACCCCCATTCGGGGAGTATAAACTGTTTAGAGATATATTGTTAGATGTTGTGACCTAGGACACAGCGTAGGCTGGACGTACCCACGTCTCGTGCCCTTACTCTAGGGTGCGGGTCGTGACACGTTTTTAGTGGTGGCCCATGCAGGTCTAGACTAGAAGTGTAGTGGTACTCGAACTAGAGTATCACTGCAGCCTGCTATAGGATATAGGACATTAATTTTAAGATACTCAATCACTTTAGGAAAATTTCTTTTATTGCCCTCTAAATCCTTTGTCAGCTGATCCTTTGAATTATAATTGTCCGCCTTTGTTATTTTGCTTCTTTCTCAGAAATTGATACTCTTGTTTGTCTATCTTCAGGATGGTAGAGACTAGATCGCAGCGTGCCATTCATGAGGATGCTATAGAGGGGACTGCTACCTTTCAGCCAGCACGGCGAGGCCAGGGGACTGCAGCTCCTGCCACCTCAGTTCGTGTTGAGACCTCGGCAGCCGCAGCAGGGGATATGCATCCACCGACTGGAAGGCAGGACTCGGTCATTCCAGAGGATCCCTTCCAGCCGCCACTGCCTCTAGGACATGTGGACGCAGCTCAGATGTTCGCGTATTTCCAGCAGTTCATGGACCGACAGCAGGCTCGGCAGGACAGAGGCATGGAGTTGGCCGTCACGACAGCCGCAGCTCGACCAGTGGTGCAGCAGCCGAGGACACCGGGGATCGAGCAGTTTCAGAAGATGAGCCCCAGAGACTTTCTGGGGACAGAGGGGATCCTATATACCGATGAGTGGATCGAGCATATAGAGGAGATCTTTCGCTTGGCCAGGATTCCAGCAGACCTTCAGATCGAGGCCGCAGCTAGCCGGATGCGAGATCTTGGTCGCACCTGGTATCAGTCAGACCCCAGGGTGGGGGTACCAGGGCAGACTTGGGAGCAGTTCAGGGGCTTCTTCAAGAAGAAGTTCTTCCCAGATTCAGCAGTCAGAGCCTTAGAGTCGCAGTTTGAGAGCTTGGTCCAGGGGAGCCTCTCAGTAGAGGAGTATGCTGGAGAGTTTGGTCGTCTCGACAGATTTGTAGAGGGTTTGAGCGAGACGGCGAAGGCCCAGAGGTTCCGGAAGGGTCTGGTCAAGGAGGTCAAGTCCCTGACCAAGGGCAGCAGAGATGCTACATTTGAGGAGATCGTGACGGGAGCCTTGCTAGCAGAGGATGATCTTGAGCTTAGGCTCAAGAGGGGGAGAGACCCAGTTGGAGGCAGCAGCAGCGGGGGCCATGCCAAGAGGCCCCACTTTCAGCATCAGCAGCTGAGGCAGTTTCAACCGCAGCCGATCCAGCAGAGGCCAGTCCAGCAGCAGCAGCCGAGACAGCACCAGCAGGGCCAGAGGCAGGTTACCACTTGTGGATACTGTAGGAGGTCTGGGCATGTTGCCAGTGAGTACAGGAAGAGGCTAGGCCTGTGCCTATTGTGTGGTTCAGCAGACCACCAGATGAGGGAGTGCCGCATAGCACGAGCAGGCCCGGGAGGAGGAGCCAGAGCTCCAGCAGGCCAGCAGAGGGGACCAACCCTGCCGACACAGCAGCAGAGGTTCGTCCAGCACCAGCAGCAGGCCAGGGAAGGCCAGCAGGGACGAGCTTTCGCCATGGCAGCTGGGGATACAGAGGTGATAGGAGAGCTGATTGCAGGTTCGATTCTTCTTGACTCCAGTCCAGCATTTGTATTATTCGATTCCGGTGCTTCGTATAGCTTCATATCAGTATCTTTTGCGATTAGACACGGTATCGTAGCTGAATCATTGCCTAGGACTTACAAGATCACGACCGAGGGCGGTATTATCCTCGTGAGTGATGTTTGTAAAGGTCGGAGAGTAGTTTTGGGAGGCCGTGAGTTGGAGGTGAGCCTGCTCGTAATGCCATTGCCGAACTACGATATAGTACTAGGCATGGATTGGTTGAGCAGGCACCACGCCAGCATTGATTGCAGAGGGGGTAGAGTTCTCTTCAGAGCGTCGGGGGAGCCAGAGTTCGAGTACTCCAGACGTCAGGCAGAGCAGAGCAGCGGAGTCTTCTGTAGAGTCTCGGTCGAGGAGCAGACGATTCCACATCCCTTGATAGCAGATTATATGGATGTTTTCCCAGAGGAGTTGCCGGGACTGCCACCAGACAGGTACATAGAGTTCTCGATAGACTTGGTTCTAGGAGCAGAACCCATCTCTCAGCATGTCTATTGGGTGAACAACAGCGAGCTGGTGGAACTGAAGAAGCAGGTGGATGAGCTACAGGACAAGGGCTTCATTCGCTCGAGTTCGTCGCCATGGGGTGCACCAGTATTGTTTGTGCCGAAGAAGGATGGGTCAGTACGTATGTGTATTGACTATAGGGCACTCAACAACCTCACGATCAAGAACAAATACCCACTGCCGCGGATCGACGATCTATTTGACCAGTTGAGCAGAGCTCGGGTATTTTCCAAGATTGATCTGAGGTCGGGATATCACCAGGTGAAGGTGAAGGGGGAGGATATTCCCAAGACCACTTTTAGGACGCGGTATGGACAGTTCGAGTTTTTGGTTATACCGTTTGGGCTAACCAATGCACCAGCAGTGTTTATGAACCTTATGAACAAGGTGTTCCACCAGTATCTGGATCAGTTTGTAGTGGTGTTTATTGACGATATCTTGATATATTCCAAGACTGAGGAGGAGCACGAGGAGCATCTTAGGATCATGCTGGAGACTCTCAAGAGGGAGCAGCTTTACGGAAAGCTCTCCAAATGTGAGTTCTTCCTAGACCGGGTGGACTTCTTGGGGCATGTGGTGACTGGAGATGGTATCTCAGTTGACCCCAAGAAGATTGTAGCAGTTGAGGCATGGGCGGCGCCGACTTCAGTTGCAGAGATCAGGAGCTTCCTGGGGTTGGCAGGATATTACCAGAGATTTGTGCAGGATTTCTCCTGGGTTGCAGAGCCGTTGACTCGGTTGACCCGGAAGGATGCTGAGTATGTTTGGCCAGAGGAGTGTCAGACAGCTTTTGATGAGTTGAAGAAGCGGCTGACGACAGCTTCGATTCTGACGTTGCCTTCAGGATCAGGTGGATTCACTATTTATAGTGATGCTTCAGGGAAGGGGCTGGGTTGTGTATTGTAGCAGCACGGAAAGGTGATTGTCTATGCTTTCAGGCAGTTACGTCCCCATGAGAAGAACTACCCTACCCACGACCTGGAGCTGGCAGCAGTGATATTTGCTCTGAAGCTGTGGAAGCATTATCTGTATGGTGAGAGGGTGGAGATCTTCACAGATCACAAGAGTTTAAAGTATGTGTTCACTCAGAAGGAGTTTAACATGAGGCAGCGCAGATGGTTGGAGTTGATAAAGGACTTCGACATTGTACTGCAGTATCATCCAGGGATGGCCAACGTGGTTGCCGATGCCTTGAGTAGGTATCCGACAGCCATGTGTTTGACCATGGATCGGCATTTGCTTGCTGACTTGGAGAGCCTTGGGATTGAGGTGATCGTGCCCGGAGTGCAGATACAGCTATGGGGGATGCAGATTCAGTCGGACTTGATAGACAGGATCAAGGCGGCCCAGTTCGAGGATGTGGCCCTGCAGTGTATCAGAGAGCAGATCAGTATGGGAGTGGGTGATGCTGAGTTTTCACTTGCAGAGGATGGTGCCCTGAGGCACGGTGCCAGGTTATGTGTGCCTAGCGGGGAGCTCAGAGAGCAGGTTATGCAGGAGGCCCACAGATCTCAGTACTCTATACACCCGGGTGCCAATAAGATGTACCGAGATCTGTGGGAGCATGTTTGGTGGTCAAGAATAAAGCGAAAGGTGTCCCACTTCGTAGCTAGGTGTTTGGTCTGTCAGCAGGTCAAGGCAGAGAGACAGAGGCCCGGTGGATTGTTGCAGCCGCTGCCCATTCCTGAGTGGAAATGGGAGCATATCACTATGGACTTCATTTTAGGATTGTCGCGTACTCCAGGAGGGAAAGACGCGATTTGGGTCATCGTTGATAGGTTGACCAAATCGGCCTACTTCTTGCCATTCAAGGTGGGTACGTCTACAGAGAGGCTGGCGGAGATGTATATGCGGCAGATAGTCAGGATCCACGGAGTTCCGGTCAGCATCGTCTCAGATCGGGATAGCCGTTTTACTTCTCATTTTTTGAGGTGTCTGCAGACCAGCTTGGGCACTCAGCTCAAGTTTAGTACTGCATACCACCCCCAGACGGACGGACAGTCAGAGTGGACTATTCAGACCCTTGAGGATATGCTACGGACGTGCGTCCTGGACTTTGGAGGTTCCTGGGAGGATCATCTTCATTTGGTGGAGTTTGCCTACAATAATAGTTTTCAGGCCAGCATCGAGATGTCACCTTTCGAGGCTCTGTACGGGCGTAGGTGCCGTACACCCTTATCCTGGGATGATGTTGGTGAGCGAGCTTTGCTGGGGCCAGAGATGGTTGTTGATGCAGCCGAGAAGGTGAAGCTCATCAGGGACAGACTTCGTGTGGCGCAGGACAGACATCGGCACTGGACCGATAGCCACCGAAGGCCCTTAGAGTTTGAGGTACAGATTAGAGTAGAATTAGATTTAGGTTGTTGTTTGTGATTTTTGATCATGTTTATTTATTATAATTAATTGAGACCTTGCTTGTGATTAGGTCGGAGACCAGATTTTCTTGAGGATATCTCCGACTCATGGTACGATACGTTTTGGTGGAGGCGGGAAGCTTAGCCCGCGCTTCATCGGCCCTTTCGTTATCAGCGGGAGAGTCGGTGACGTGGCTTACAGGCTAGACTTGCCGCCTGCACTTGTGGGGGTCCACGATGTATTTCATGTATCACAGTTGAGACGGTACGTGGCTGACCCTAGCCATGTGCTCGATCATTCAGAGATAGAGGTTGGGCCTTCTCTCAGCTATCCAGAGCAGCCAGTGGAGATTCTGGATCGACGGGAGAAGGTTCTGAGAAACCAGGTGATACCTTTGGTACGCGTCGCATGGAGGCATCATTCTCCAGGAGAGTCTACCTGGGAGCGGGAGTATGAGATGCGCGAGCGCTACCCTTATCTTTTTGGACCGAGAGGTATGCTTTCTATCCTTCGCATCAGTTGTATTTCGTCTTTCAATTTCGAGGACGAAATTCTTTTAAGGAGGGTAGATTTGTCACTGCCACTTTTCTAGCTTGAGGGTATTTTAGTCATTTTCAAAATTTTGGAATTTATTTGGGATTATTATTATTAATTATAATTAATGTGATTTTTAGGTGATTTTTAGTATAATTGTTTGGTGCTAGTTTTAGATATTGACTGGTATTGACTAGGAGACTGCCCTATAGGCTAACCTAGGTCAGGACATCTTGGTTAGGTTAAGAAGCCCTAGTATGACTTAAGTTAGTGAATTCAAGTCCATTAGAATTAGTTTGGGGTAGATTGGAATTAGATTGGTTAAGTTATGACTTGTGAAGTCATAAGTCATGATTATGACTTAAACCTTAGAAGGCTCAACCTAAGCTAGCCAAACCCCAACCTAGCCATCATGGCCGGCCAACTAGGTCAGCCCCCCTATAAAATCTCTCCTAGATTTTAGGGCTAGCCTCTTTTAAGGTTTATCCAAAGTTCTAAGGAAAGAGGTGAGTTCCATCTTCCAAAATTCATTAAAAATCAAATTTAAATCCTTTCTTCCCCAAACCAATTTCATTAGGACCTAAAATCAATCCTCTTGCTGCTGGTATTGGTTGTTTGCAGGGAAACAACAATTTGTGAGATTTTGGGTGGCTTGAGGAATCTCTCCATTGGGTTTTTTTTGAGGGCTTGTTCATCTATAGGTATAACTTCATATACTCCATTTAAATCCTATTTAAAATCATTTTAGGAAGGCCCTAGCCCTACCCTAACTATAGGATAGGCTAACCCTAGGTTTTGAATCCGTTTCATGTCCGTATCGGACACGTACCAGTGGGTTGAATAGGGTGTTCGACGAAATGTCTCAAATGACACTTCGTTCGAATCTCAGGGAAGTTTTTAAATAGGAAAATAGTACTAGGGTTTGCTTAGAGGTTTCAAGTGTCGTATATTGTTTTCTGTGTCATGTCGAGTCGTGGGAGACTCGTGCACACGCGGGTTCGATGCGCGCGCATGAGCACTGTAGCTCCCTGCTACCAGCGTGCTCGTGCGGGCTGCACAGGACACTAGAGCACGTGGGTTTTGACACTGAGCAAGGGGCAGTGTCTGTCATGACACTCCCCAAGCCTCGTGTCATATGGTGTCGTGTCGGACACGAAATCTCATGTGCACGGGGAAGGTTCTGTGTGTTGCAGTGTATTGTTTTTGTTCTGTTTTAAATTCGATTCTAATGGTTTAAGTTGTATTTTAAATTGTTAATTTAGATCCTAAAATGTTGTATAATGTAGGTAGATTTGGTTTACATGTTAAGTTGGGTTTTTATGTGGAATATTGGATTTGGAATGGGTAAATGAACTGTTTTATGATACACACTGACACTGTGATTTCCTAATATTTTTCCCAACTTGTTTAATTCCCTGTTTGCTAAGTTTTTCAATAAATTTTGATCCCTACATATCACACTACATGCCAGTTAAGATTTTACATTCAAAATGAACTTTTGGTAGTGTGTATGAGCTTTTGACTCTTGGATTCATATTAGAAATGGTTGAACTGGGTTGTGTTCAGAAATGAACCTGAGATTTCCAAGTATTCCTATATTGAACTGTGGTGAACTGCTTACCTGAGTATGGGATGATATTCCCAGTTTTGTGCAACCTGAATTGGTTACTGTCCTTTCCCTGTAACTGATTTCCTTGTTCTTTGATTTCTGAGTTAGAATCCTCCTTGATACAGGATATGTTATGTTCTTTTAACTGTGGAGGTTCAACAGAAAACCTGGGTTTTAGTTGTGTTCATTTCTTCCTAAAACCTTAAACTCCTGCACATTGTTTCCTTTTCATTTTGATAACCTGGGAACTCATTTGCTAACTGTGGTTCAAATTTTGTGTTGATTGGTGTCTTGTTGATTTTGAAATGGAGTTGGAAAATGTGGGGACTAAAGCTTGGTTCAGATTTCATATTGTTTTGAACAAATTAAATTCTTCCTTTCCTTACTGCAAATTCTGAACTGTTGGTGAATACATGAGTTGGTTTTCCTTTTGTCTATTTATGTTGAAACCTGAGATGGGATTCATGATAGACTAATATGGTTTTGGGTTAAGTTAGCCGAAATCTGATATTATGGACTGATTGAATTGGCATGCCATGCCATTGTTGCATTGGCTTCACTCTCTTACACTGTTCTTTACTAACACTTCACTGTTTTCTTGATAACACATGTCACGACCCGCTCCCGAATAATCGGACACGAGTCGGACACGCCCAGCCTTCGTCGTTAGACACAACGAAGTAAGCTGTACCAAGCTAGGGAAAACTAACCAGATAAACATGAAAGTATAGAATCACAGCATCTAAAAACGTATCCCAGAATGATCACCATAATCCACAAATCCAGATATCATAATGTACCAGAATCAACAGGAATGAAAAGTGCTATGAACTCTAAAGTCAATATCTCAAAGTAAAGCTAAGTAATCTAAACCTGAAACCTCCAGCTAAGCCTCATCCTGCTCAGCTACATCCTGGGCTCTGGCCCATAGAGTAGATCAATGTCCTGCAAGCATACCTGCAACATATCCTATTCAGGAGCGGAGCAAAGTACAGTTCTAGGTAATGAAACATGAACATGATATGAACAGGGTACAGGAGTACAGGAAATGAAATACAGGAATGAACATGAAAGTACAAAAAAGTAGTACATGAAATAAGTACAGGAACTATAGTACATGAATGTAAAGTACAGGAACATGTAAAGTACAGGAATGAAACTATAATCCTGAAGTACCAGACATGACAAGTGCACAATATCGAAATACATCTAGTCCATGTGACCGGCTGGGGTGAGTACAGGAGCATGCACAGGAGTACATGAATATGGTACGACTTAGGACCCGCGTGCACAGTGCGAGGCCTAAGCTAGGAACAGGAATATATAGTAACCAGAATTGGTCACATGGCTAGTGTATTTCCCCACCCGACACTAAATAAGTACAAGAACAAGGGTACAGGAATACAGGAGTACATGATATCGTGCTATGACGTGTCACAAGAAAGCGTACAAGAATGTAAATGCACAAAACCGTAAAAAAGTACTTGCCTTGCTCCGAGAAGGTACGGATAGGCAATAAAGCTGGTTGTCTGTAGGTCCACCTGAATTATGGGTACAAGTCTGTTAAGATCGATTACTTAGATTTTGTATCTATATTAACCATTTTTCTTTACTATCTTAGATATTTTAAGTAAAACTTATCAACGCTATACTTATTCTATGGATAAAATCATTTATAAAGAGATAGCTTAGACACCATACTCTATTGGTAACCAATTATAACAATAACTGTAATAATAAAATAATATCCAAAAATAATATTTGTTCTCAAGTAATCATATTGATTAAAATTGCCTTGCCATATTTCACCAAGAAACTCACACAGCCATAGTCCAATGCACTCAAAACTAATCTTAAAATAATTCTTTTTACACAAATATCACTACTCCATAAGAACCAGCTATACCATAACCCAAGTGTGACATGAACCATTGCCACTACCACCACATTAAAAATAAGATGAAGCATGACCTCACAGAATCCCATTAAATTCCCCAAGGTATTATACAGAGATTACACTCAAGTCTAATTGAAATTAACTTTCCTCCACCAACACAATATACAAAATGAAACAGGAAAAATTTAGGAATCAATGGAAATTGCAACTGCACTCTAGCTAGTTGTTCTGCAATCTTCCTTCTAGTATGAATCCATACACCCAGGTATGACTAGTACAGGAGCTTGGACACAGAGACTGATAGGACACAAGCCAACAATTTAGAAAATACGGCTCCATCCAGGTACACACACTAAGAAAAATGGAGCTAGAGCTCAGAAGCAACATTCAGTAAAATATACAACTGAAGTTACATTCGAACTACTGCTTCCCACTGAGACACCTAACTCAGATTCAATCAACCTACAGATTTCCTATTTGCCAGTACTAGGAAATAGTAAAAAGAACATATGAACTCAACTCCAAACTCTTCACTGTCAACAAAAGAAAAACGACAACAAAATAACTCAACTCTCAAACCCAGTTAAGAATCAACTTCTCCTCCAACACTCATATATTCAAATGAAAAGAATAGTCCATCCAGAGACTCAACTAAAAATAATAATCCCACACTTAACCTGAATATACATCAATAAGAATTTAAATTCAAAAACAGAGCAGAGGGAAAACACAACACAAAAACTTGCTAAAACTGATTAACCATACTGCCAAGACTACTGCTATTGGCTAACCATTCAACCCAATCTACACACTGAACCAGAAGAGAACTGAGAATAGACACAATAGTTTAATTACAAATGAAAATAGAATAGAAGATCATAAATCTACACAAAACAACAGCAGCTTCCGCATCGATACAATCCAAACACGAACTAAACACTGTCACCAGGTTCAGAAGCACCCGTCGACTCCTAACATCTCCCAGGTTCATCTGCTCAAGGCACTGATGTTCCGAAGTAGATACGGCTCATCCGAGTCGTATCAACTCAACACACACCCACCACAATTCCAACGGATTACGAACACAAAGCAACACGAACACTGAACACAAAAGAAATACAACCGACATTACCCGTCCCAAAAGCAATTTAAACAGAGTAACTTGATTGGAGGAGTTACCTGAAGGATTTCGAACTGTAACAGGACACGAATCAGTAGTAGACACGTCCCAAGTGTCAAATACAATCGTCAACAATCCGATCTATACACACGTTAAGTCCAGCCATCAATTCCTCTAAAATCTGTTCAACAAATCAAACAACCGTAGACACAAACGATTGTTACACAAGAACTTCCTAATTCGTCAAAATAACAATAATTCCCGAGCTAAACTTACCAAGAGATTGATGTGGAATGATCGATCGCTTCCTGGATGAAGAGCTGGATAGACTCGATCTAGGATCTCAAGCCAAAAATGAAGAAACATTCAATTTAAAACGAATCGAACAGAGGAAAATATTTCGAGGGAAAAAAATCAAGGACTCACCAAAAATTTGACTGGCCGGTCAGGAGGCAAGAAAATGGTCTTTGATCGTCGCGAACGCTGTCGAATCTCGTTGATCAAATCAAAGACCCATTTCCCGAATCACCAACGAAGAGGAACTCAATTAATTGAATTTGAAAACAAATCAAACGATTTAGGGAAGAATTGTTGAGATCTACTCACGAGATCAAAGCCGAGTTCCTTGTCCAGAGCTCTTCTCTCGTCAACACGAAGATCGCCGGAGAACTTCATGGTCGTCATCGGACGGAGGAACTCGTCGTCGAGAGGTGGTCGCCGTCGCTGCACTGGAAACGCACGCCGCGTGCTCAGTTCTGGAGGATGACACGGTTGCTCATCCTTGCTGAAGAGAACCGCCGCCTTCTAGTTCGTCGGAGAAGAGGAGCTCGCCACCTCCGCCATCGATTTGGCTAGGGCTCACGAATTGAAAGAATGGGGAAAGAGGAAATGAAAGCTCAGCTCTCACGAAAGCCAAGGAAGAGGGAAGAGTGAGCAGCAGTGAAATGCTCTCTCTCTCTTCGTCAACTAAAATATAATGGTTGGCATATTTGCAACAAGCCCCTCCCGCTAAGGAACAATTACACTATAGCCCACCCGCTCTAAACATTTTACAGAAAACTCCCTTTCCTTTTCATTATTACAAGATCTGTTAAAAATCAGTTAGAAAATTAAGTGGTAGGCCCCAAAGTTTGTTGTAACAACTTTTCAAATTTGAAAAGTAGTCCAAAAATTAATTCCCTCCAAAAATATATCATCCAATTTATTATTTAAAAAAATCATTTATTATTTAAAGCTAATAATATCAATTATATAATTTTTAGAAATCTCACTATTTATTTTAAAAACTGGGAAGTGGAGTTACAAATCTCCCTCCCTTAAAAAAAATTTTGTCCTCGAAATTCAAAGGACCAAAAACAATCTCAGCAAATCAGAAAGATCCAACCACCAGTCATTTATTGAAAATAGAATTCCATAAAAAAACAGAGTACAACCAAATCAATCAACAGAGTGGGATAGCGCTCCCGCATCTCGTCCTCGCGCTCCCATGTGGACTCTCCCGGAGAGTGGTGTCTCCTCATGACGCGAACGAGAGGAATAGTCTGGTTCCGCAAGTGCTTCTCCCTCCGGTCCAGGATCTCTACTGGCTGCTCCTCGTAAGTCAATCTCGGCACACCTCCAGCTCGGAATAGTCCACCACATGGCTCGGGTCTGGAATGTAGCGTCGAAGCTGAGATACGTGGAAGACGTCATGCACTCCCTCCAAATTAGCTGGAAGCGCCAGTCGATACGCCACCTCACCAATCCGGGCCGTCACGTCGAAAGGTCCGATGAATCTCGGACTGAACTTCCCGCCTCTGCCAAAACGAATGGTGCCTCTGGTCGATGAGGTTCTTCATGAACACTCTGCTTCTAGCTGCGAACTCCGGTGACCATCTGCTGTTGTCCGCCTAGTGCTTCTATCGATCCATGACGCTCTGAGCCTTGAGTCCAAGTACACATAAAAAGTTTGGGATATCACGCTTTGACAAGGGTCGAGGATCAAATAGTCACGAAATGGAAGGAATTTCAATTACAACTTAGAGGAGCAACATCATGAAGACACAAATATTAAGTACGACCAAAAATTGATAGTTCAACACAGGTGGCTAGCACAAGACAGGAAAATCATGGTCAGATAGTCATGATTTAAGATCGATGTTTAGACAAGACACAAACGAAGTATGGAATCAAACTCTGGCAATGTATAATTTTAAGGAATTCAATGATCTAACGATAAAATGCTAAAGGAAAGTTAGCAAGGTTTGATTGAGGAAACGTACGAGATACTCAGAAGATACAGTATCAAATCAGGATGAACATGCCAGGATCTGTGATTCTCGAAAACCAATAATCATATAAAAAGGTTATAGTTTCCATGGTGTCCGGGAACATATAGCTATTTAAAATCACTTTGCCTAGAATCCCTACCCCGCCAGTATATGTCTGACTGCAGTAGACTTTCGGCTCCGTGACTCAAATAACAATATGTCACCGAATAATCTGTCAACCTTATCCATTTTTCAACAATCATTGACGAAGCAACCCAAGAGATCAAGGTATGAAGAATATGACAAGTCTCGACAGTACTCGAAAACCCATGATTGTCTGAAGTTACTTCAACTTAAAGTTCCTGCCTCGCCAGTGCACTACTGGCTGCAGTGAACCCTCAGTCTCCATAATCCAGCTAATGGCTGCAGCGCGCAACTGTCATGCCATAGTAGGTCATCGAATAGCCTCTCAACTTTATTCCTAGAAATTTTAAAAGAGTTTCAAGGAATTCAAAATGAGTTTCAATAGTCCAAGTCATGGAAATGGTGAAATTACCTGACTGTTAGAATACAAGGATTTATTAGGTACTAAAAGACGACAAGGGATCCCATCGATGAATACAAAAGGGCAACCAGGGAGATTTTTAAAATTTCATACAGGGCAAAGTTTCAAATTATGACGGAATATCAACTGATATCTGAAATGGTGTCAAGATTCCATATATTGGACGTTATCCCGAAAGGATAACAGAGTCTCGAAGGATGAGCTGAGGCAAGGTATTAGATAGGAGACAAGTTTAAAAATAAATAAAATTCCGTACAAGTTTCAATAAAATCTCGAATAACAATGAAATCTCGAGCAAAACTTGAATTGAAAATGAATTCTCCAATAAGGTACATAGTGAAAAATAGAAAATCAAGTATTAACAAGGTCGCGGATAGGACAAATCACGAATAGAAATCTCAGATAAAAAGCTAGGTTACGAAGAGTGAATGGAAAGCATGTATCATTTAGTGAATGGAATACAAGGTATTGGATCGTAAATATGCGACAAGCAAATTTCAAATAAGTTGGAAACAAAGCCGCAGATAAAGAATAATCTCGAATAGAAAATAGAATCCCAAACAAGCATCAATAGAAGCGAAGGTTCAAGCAAGGTTTCAAAATGATATTTCGAGTAGGAATAATTTTCGAATAGTACACAGTTCAATTAGGAAACAAAATTTCAAGTAGAATCCAATAATAGAAAATAAAGTCGTAAAAAATGAATATAAAAACATGGTATTAAATAGCGGATATGAAACAAGTAAAATCTCAAAATACGAGGCAAGATCAAACAAGATCGTGAATAGAACAAAAAAAATAATTTACGAATGAGAAATAAAATCTCATAGGGAACGAGTCAAAGTTTCAAAGTTAGAAAACGAAATCTGCAAATGAAATCTCGAATAGAAGCAAGATTCAAACAAAATTTTGAATGGCATAAGTTTGAATAAGAATGTAATCCAAAGTAAAGTCTTAAATATCAACAGGGTCTGAATGGGGAACAAAATTCGAGTAGAACCAAATCTTGAATTAGCAAACATCGCCATAGGAACAAGTTATCGAGCGGAAAGAAAATCTTGAATAAGAGCAGAGTTATGAACAAGAATGGAAACAACTTTCCAAATACATTTCGAAAGCGATCAATGTTTCAGAAGAGGAGATAAAATATAATAATCCTTAAATAGGAAATAAGGAGGTTTTTAAGAAACAAACTAGGTGCAAGAGGAATCTAAAGCAAAACTTAATTACGAATCATGATCCATGGTTTTCTCCAACCATGCAAAGAATCTTCTGTCTTCAGTCTATCTTCAGTATTCGTCCGGGACTGGAATTTCTTCAATGTCTTTAGCTGTCCTGACTTAGGCTGGTCCCTACGATAGTGCTTCACGTGCTTGCTGAATCTGGAGAGGCTGGTCCTTCTTCTGTGATACTGGTGCTCTTCGTGCTTGTCCTTCGGCAGTGTGATCAGCGGTCTCCAGCAGTCCTTGACTTGGTGGGCAGGCGAATACCAGTACAAGCATAGCCTTCATCTTTTGCGGTACTCCTCGAAGCGATGTCCTGGATGGCGGCAGAAAGCACAATTGGTCATTGTCTGAATCTGATGATGCGATTGAAGAAACACTGTTTGAGTCTGATGACGCTTTGCGGATCCATAGTAGTTGCTGTCTTCGTCCTAAGTCTTCATGTCTCTCCTGGGCTTTAGCTTCCTGTCTTATGTCCTATTGTCTGTGCTACATTCTGGATCTCCTGACTGATGGCTCCAATCTTCAGAGAAGTTGGATCCTCGGGAACTTGGGTGGTCTTCAGCGGCGGCTCCAGGTTCTCGATCTACTTCTCGGGCAAAGTATGCGCTCGGTGTCGGGGAAGTCCAAGGTCTGAGAGTCTGGAAGTCAGAAGTCCTCTCTAATTCGGGAAATGCATTTGCAAGTCTGGATTGGAAAAGGACGGCCTGCTGGTGTCAAGGAACTCTTGAAACGTCTTCGGCAACTGCGTACTACCCATGGGGATAGTAGTGGCGATAGAAGGTAGTGGAAGCTCGAAACCTTCAAGTGTAGGTGGATCGACATTTCTGGTGTCGCATGCTTTAGAACTATCTGAAAAACAGAAAACTGTTAAAATAACCTAGACCTAAATACAACAAGTTTTTATAGAATATCAATATACCTGATATACCCTTATTTCCCGATTTTCCTATGCTGTGATCAAGTTTTCCTAGTTAATCAAGTCCCCCAATAGTACGCTAAGACCTAGGTACCATTAGGATAGACCTGCATAGGCCACCACTAAAAACATGTCACGACTCGCTCCCGAATAATCGGACACGAGTCGGACACGCCCAGCCTTCGTCGTTAGACACAACGAAGTAAGCTGTACCAAGCTAGGGAAAACTAACCAGATAAACATGAAAGTATAGAATCACAGCATCTAAAAACGTATCCCAGAATGATCACCATAATCCACAAATCCAGATATCATAATGTACCAGAATCAACAGGAATGAAAAGTGCTATGAACTCTAAAGTCAATATCTTAAAGTAAAGCTAAGTAATCTAAACCTGAAACCTCAAGCTAAGCCTCATCCTGCTCAGCTACATCCTGGGCTCTGGCCCATAGAGTAGATCAATGTCCTGTAAGCGTACCTGCAACATATCCTATTCAGGAGCAGAGCAAAGTACAGTTCTAGGTAATAAAACATGAACATGATATGAACAGGGTACAGGAGTACAGAAAATGAAATACAGGAATGAACATAAAAGTACAGGAAAGTAGTACATGAAATAAGTACAGGAACTATAGTACATAAATGTAAAGTACAGGAACATGTAAAGTACAGGAATGAAACTATAATCCTAAAGTACCAGACATGACAAGTGCACAATATCGAAATACATCTAGTCCATGGACCGGCTGGGGTGAGTACAGGAGCATGCACAGGAGTACATGAATATGGTACGACTTAGGACCCGCGTGCACAGTGCGAGGCCTAAGCTAGGTACAGAAATATATAGTAACCGGAATTGGTCACATGGCTAGTGTATTTCCCCACCCGACACTAAATAAGTACAAGAACAAGGGTACAGGAATACAGGAGTACAGGAGTACATGATATCGTGCCATGACGTGTCACAAGAAAGCGTACAAGAATGTAAATGCACAAAACCGTAGAAAAGTACTTGCCTTGCTCCGAGATGGTACGGATAGGCAATAAAGCTGGTTGTCTGTAGGTCCACCTGAATTATGGGTACAAGTCTGTTAAGATCGATTACTTAGATTGTGTATCTATATTAACCATTCTTCTTAACTATCTTAGATATTTTAAGTAAAACTTATCAACTCTATACTTATTCTATGGATAAAATCATTTATAAAGAGATAGCTTAGACACCATACTCTATTAGTAACCAATTATAACAATAACTGTAATAATAAAATAATATCCAAAAATAATATTTGTTCTCAAGTAATCATATTGATTAAAATTGCCTTGCCATATTTCACCAAGAAACTCACACAGCCATAGTCCAATGCACTCAAAACTAATCTTAAAATAATTCTTTTTACACAAATATCACTACTCCATAAGAACCAGCTATACCATAACCCAAGTGTGACATGAACCATTGCCACTACCACCACATTAAAAATAAGATGAAGCATGACCTCACAGAATCCCATTAAATTCCCCAAGGTATTATACAGAGATTATACTCAAGTCTAATTGAAATTAACTTTCCTCCACCAACACAATATACAAAATAAAACAGGAAAAATTTAGGAATCAATGGAAATTGCAACTGCACTCTAGCTAGTTGTTCTGCAATCTTCCTTCTAGTATGAATCCATATACCCAGGTATGACTAGTACAGGAGCTTGGACACAGAGACTGATAGGACACAAGCCAACAATTTAGAAAATACGGCTCCATCCAGGTACACACACTAAGAAAAATGGAGCTAGAGCTCAGAAGCAACATTCAGTAAAATGTACAACTGAAGTTACATTCGAACTACTGCTTTCCACTGAGACACCTAACTCAGATTCAATCAACCTACAGATTTCCTATTTGCCAGTACAAGGAAATAGTAAAAAGAACATATGAACTCAACTCCAAACTCTTCACTGTCAACAAAAGAAAAACGACAACAAAATAACTCAACTCTCAAACCCAGTTAAGAATCAACTTCTCCTCCAACACTCATACATTCAAATGAAAAGAATAGTCCATCCAGAGACTCAACTAAAAATAATAATCCCACACTTAACCTGAATATACATCAATAAGAATTTAAATTCAAAAACAGAGCAGAGGGAAAACACAACACAAAACTAGCTAAAACTGATTAACCATACTGCCAAGACCACTGCTATTGGCTAACCATTCAACCCAATCTACACACTGAACCAGAAGAGAACTGAGAATAGACACAATAGTTTAATTACAAATGAAAATAGAATAGAAGATCATAAATCTACACAAAACAACAGCAGCTTTCGCATCGACACAATCCAAACACGAACTAAACACTGTCACCAGGTTCAGAAGCACCCGTCGACTCCTAACATCTCCCAGGTTCATCTGCTCAAGGCACTGATGTTTCGAAGTAGATACGGCTCATCCGAGTCGTATCAACTCAACACACACCCACCACAATTCCAACGGATTACGAACACAAAGCAACACGAACACTGAACACAAAAGAAATACAACCGACATTACCCGTCCCAAAAGCAATTTAAACAGAGTAACTTGATTGGAGGAGTTACCTGAAGGATTTCGAACTGTAACAGGACACGAATCAGTAGTAGACACGTCCCAAGTGTCAAATACAATCGTCAACAATTCGATCTATACACACGTTAAGTCCAGCCATCAATTCCTCTAAAATCTGTTCAACAAATCAAACAACCGTAGACACAAACGATTGTTACACAAGAACTTCATAATCCGTCAAAATAACAATAATTCCCGAGCTAAACTTACCAAGAGATTGATGTGGAATGACCGATCGCTTCCTGGATGAAGAGCTGGATAAACTCGATCTAGGATCTCAAGCCAAAAATGAAGAAACATTCAATTTAAAACGAATCGAACAGAGGAAAATATTTCGAGGGAAAAAAATCAAGGACTCACCAGAAATTTGACTGGCCGGTCAGGAGGCAAGAAAATGGTCTTTGATCGTCGCGAACGCTGCCGAATCTCGTTGATCAAATCAAAGACCCATTTCCCGAATCTCCAACGAAGAGGAACTCAATTAATTGAATTTGAAAACAAATCAAACGATTTAGGGAAGAATTATTGAGATCTACTCACGAGATCGAAGCCGAGTTCCTTGTCCAGAGCTCTTCTCTCGTCAACACGAAGATCGCCGGAGAACTTTATGGTCGTCATCGGACGGAGGAACTCGTCGTCGAGAGGTGGTCGTCGCCGCTGCACTGGAAACGCACGCCGCGTGCTCAGTTCTGGAGGATGACACGGTTGCTCATCCTTGCTGAAGAGAACCGCCGCCTTCTAGTTTGTCGGAGAAGAGGAGCTCGCCGCCTCCGCCATCGATTTGGCTAGGGCTCACGAATTGAAAGAATGGGGAAAGAGGAAATGAAAGCTCAGCTCTCACGAAAGCCAAGGAAGAGGGAAGAGTGAGCAGCAGTGAAATGCTCTCTCTCTCTTCGTCAACTAAAATATAATGGTTGGCATATTTGCAACCAGCCCCTCCTGCTAAGGAACAATTACACTATAGCCCACCCGCTCTAAACATTTTACAAAAAACTCCCTTTCCTTTTCATTATTACAAGATCTGTTAAAAATCAGTTAGAAAATTAAGTGGTAGGCCCCAAAGTTTGTTGTAACAACTTTTCAAATTTGAAAAGTAGTCCAAAAATTAATTCCCTCCAAAAATATATCATCCAATTTATTATTTAAAAAAATCATTTATTATTTAAAGCTAATAATATCAATTATATAATTTTTAGAAATCTCACTATTTATTTTAAAAACTGGGAAGTGGAGTTACAAATCTCCCTCCCTTAAAAAAAATTTCGTCCTCGAAATTCAAAGGACCAAAAACAATCTCAGCAAATCAGAAAGATCCAACCACCAGTCATTTATTAAAAATAGAATTCCATAAAAAAACAGAGTACAACCAAATCAATCAACAGAGTGGGATAGCGCTCCCGCATCTCGTCCTCGCGCTCCCATGTGGACTCTCCCGGAGAGTGGTGTCTCCTCATGACGCGAACGAGAGGAATAGTCTGGTTCCGCAAGTGCTTCTCCCTCCGGTCCCGGATCTCTATTGGCTGCTCCTCGTAAGTCAATCTCGGCCCACCTCCAGCTCGGAATAGTCCACCACATGGCTCGGGTCTGGAATGTAGCGTCGAAGCTGAGATACGTGGAAGACGTCATGCACTCCCTCCAAATTAGCTGGAAGCGCCAGTCGATACGCCACCTCACCAATCCGGGCCGTCACGTCGAAAGGTTCGATGAATCTCGGACTGAACTTCCCGCCTCTGCCAAAACGAATGGTGCCTCTGGTCGATGAGGTTCTTCATGAACACTCTGCTTCTAGCTGCGAACTCCGGTGACCATCTGCTGTTGTCCGCCTAGTGCTTCTGTCGATCCATGACGCTCTGAGCCTTGAGTCCAAGTACACATAAAAAGTTTGGGATATCACGCTTTGACAAGGGTCGAGGATCAAATAGTCACGAAATGGAAGGAATTTCAATTACAACTTAGAGGAGCAACATCATGAAGACACAAATATTAAGTACGACCAAAAATCGATAGTTCAACACAGGTGGCTAGCACAAGACAGGAAAATCATGGTCAGATAGTCATGATTTAAGATCGATGTTTAGACAAGACACAAACGAAGTATGGAATCAAACTCTGGCAATGTATAATTTTAAGGAATTCAATGATCTAACGATAAAATGCTAAAGGAAAGTTAGCAAGGTTTGATTGAGGAAACGTACGAGATACTCAGAAGATACAGTATCAAATCAGGATGAACATGCCAGGATCTGTGATTCTCGAAAACCAATAATCATATAAAAAGGTTATAGTTTCCATGGTGTCCGGGAACATATAGCTATTTAAAATCACTTTGCCTAGAATCCCTACCCCGCCAGTATATGTCTGACTGCAGTGGACTTTCGGCTCCGTGACTCAAATAACAATATGTCACCGAATAATCTGTCAACCTTATCCATTTTTCAACAATCATTGACGAAGCAACCCAAGAGATCAAGGTATGAAGAATATGACAAGTCTCGACAGTACTCGAAAACCCATGATTGTCTAAAGTTACTTCAACTTAAAGTTCCTGCCTCGCCAGTGCGCTACTGGCTGCAGTGAACCCTCAGTCTCCATAATCCAGCTAATGGCTGCAGCGCGCAACTGTCATGCCATAGTAGGTCATCGAATAGCCTCTCAACTTTATTCCTAGAAATTTCAAAAGAGTTTTAAGGAATTCAAAATGAGTTTCAATAGTCCAAGTCATGGAAATGGTGAAATTACCTGACTGTTAGAATACAAGGATTTATTAGGTACTAAAAGACGACAAGGGATCCCATCGATGAATACAAAAGGGCAACCAGGGAGATTTTTAAAATTTCATACAGGGCAAAGTTTCAAATTATGACGGAATATCAACTGATATCTGAAATGGTGTCAAGATTCCATATATTGGACGTTATCCCGAAAGGATAACAGAGTCTCGAAGGATGAGCTGAGGCAAGGTATTAGATAGGAGACAAGTTTAAAAATAAATAAAATTCCGTACAAGTTTCAATAAAATCTCGAATAACAATGAAATCTCGAGCAAAACTTGAATTGAAAATGAATTCTCCAATAAGGTACATAGTGAAAAATAGAAAATCAAGTATTAACAAAGTCGCGGATAGGACAAATCACGAATAGAAATCTCAGATAAAAAGCTAGGTTACGAAGAGTGAATGGAAAGCATGTATCATTTAGTGAATGGAATACAAGGTATTGGATCGTAAATATGCGACAAGCAAATTTCAAATAAGTTTGAAACAAAGCCGCAGATAAAGAATAATCTCGAATAGAAAATAGAATCCCAAACAAGCATCAATAGAAGCGAAGGTTCAAGTAAGGTTTCAAAATGATATTTCGAGTAGGAATAATTCTCGAATAGTACACAGTTCAATTAGGAAACAAAATTTCAAGTAGAATCCAATAATAGAAAACAAAGTCGTGAAAAATGAATATAAAAACATGGTATTAAATAGCGGATATGAAACAAGTGAAATCTCAAAATATGAGGCAAGATGAAACAAGATCGTGAATAGAACAAAAAAATAATTTACGAATGAGAAATAAAATCTCATAGGGAACGAGTCAAAGTTTCAAAGTTAGAAAACGAAATCTGCAAATGAAATCTCGAATAGAAGCAAGATTCAAACAAAATTTTGAATGGCATAAGTTTGAATAAGAATGTAATCCAAAGTAAAGTCTTAAATATCAACAGGGTCTGAATGGGGAACAAAATTCGAGTAGAACCAAATCTTGAATTAGCAAACAGCGCCATAGGAACAAGTTATCGAGCGGAAAGAAAATCTCGAATAAGAGCAGTGTTATGAACAAGAATGGAAACAACTTTCCAAATACATTTCGAAAGCGATCAATGTTTCAGAAGAGGAGATAAAATATAATAATCCTTAAATAGGAAACAAGGAGGTTTTTAAGAAATAAACTAGGTGCAAGAGGAATCTAAGGCAAAACTGAATTACGAATCATGATCCATGGTTTTCTCCAACCATGCAAAGAATCTTCTGTCTTCAGTCTATCTTCAGTATTCCTCCGGGACTAGAATTTCTTCAATGTCTTCAGCTGTCCTGACTTAGGCTGGTCCCTACGATAGTGCTTCACGTGCTTGCTGAATCTGGAGAGGCTGGTCCTTCTTCTGTGATACTGGTGCTCTTCGTGCTTGTCCTTCGGCAGTGTGATCAGCGGTCTCCAGCAGTCCTTGACTTGGTGGGCAGGCAAATACCAGTACAAGCATAGCCTTCATCTTTTGCGGTACTCCTCGAAGCGATGTCCTGGATGGCGGCAGAAAGCACAATTGGTCATTGTCTGAATCTGATGATGCGATTGAAGAAACACTGTCCGAGTCTGATGACGCTTTGCGGATCCATAGTAGTTGCTGTCTTCGTCATAAGTCTTCATGTCTCTCCTGGGCTTTAGCTTTCTGTCTTATGTCCTATTGTCTGTGCTACATTCTGGATCTCCTGACTGATGGCTCCAATCTTTAGAGAAGTTGGATCCTCGGGAACTTGGGTGGTCTTCAGCGGCGGCTCCAGGTTCTCGATCTACTTCTCGGGCAAAGTATGCGCTCGGTGTCGGGGAAGTCCAAGGTCTGAGAGTCTGGAAGTCAGAAGTCCTCTCTAATTCGGGAAATGCATTTGCAAGTCTGGATTGGAAAAGGACGGCCTGCTGGTGTCAAGGAACTCTTGAAACGTCTTCGGCAACTGCGTACTACCCATGGGGATAGTAGTGGCGATAGAAGGTAGTGGAAGCTCAAAACCTTCAAGTGTAGGTGGATCGACATTTCTGGTGTCGCATGCTTTTGAACTATCTGAAAAACAGAAAACTGTTAAAATAACCTAGACCTAAATACAACAAGTTTTTATAGAATATCAATATACCTGATATACCTGATATACCCTTATTTCTCGATTTTCCTATGCTGTGATCAAGTTTTCCTAGTTAATCAAGTCCTCCAATAGTACGCTAAGACCTAGGTACCATTAGGATAGACCTGCATGGGCCACCACTAAAAACATGTCATGACTCGCTCCCGAATAATCGGACACGAGTCGGACACGCCCAGCCTTCGTCGTTAGACACAACGAAGTAAGCTATACCAAGCTAGGGAAAACTAACCAGATAAACATGAAAGTATAGAATCACAGCATCTAAAAACGTATCCCAGAATGATCACCATAATCCACAAATCCAGATATCATAATGTACCAGAATCAACAGGAATGAAAAGTGCTATGAACTCTAAAGTCAATATCTTAAAGTAAAGCTAAGTAATCTAAACCTGAAACCTCAAGCTAAGCCTCATCCTGCTCAGCTACATCCTGGGCTCTGGCCCATAGAGTAGATCAATGTCCTGCAAGCATACCTGCAACATATCCTATTCAGGAGCGGAGCAAAGTACAGTTCTAGGTAATAAAACATGAACATGATATGAACAGGGTACAGGAGTACAGGAAATGAAATACAGGAATGAACATGAAAGTACAGGAAAGTAGTACATGAAATAAGTACACGAACTATAGTACATGAATATAAAGTACAGGAACATATAAAGTACAGGAATGAAACTATAATCCTGAAGTACCAGACATGACAAGTGCACAATATCGAAATACATCTAGTCCATGTGACCGGCTGGGGTGAGTACAGGAGCATGCACAGGAGTACATGAATATGGTACGACTTAGGACCCGCGTGCACAGTGCGAGGCCTAAGCTAGGTACAGGAATATATAGTAACCAGGATTGGTCACATGGCAAGTGTATTTACCCACCCGACACTAAATAAGTACAAGAACAAGGGTACAGGAAAACAGGAGTACAGGAGTACATGATATCGTGCCATGACGTGTCACAAGAAAGCGTACAAGAATGTAAATGCACAAAATCGTAGAAAAGTACTTGCCTTGCTCCGAGAAGGTACGGATAGGCAATAAAGCTGGTTGTCTGTAGGTCCACCTGAATTATGGGTACAAGTCTGTTAAGATCGATTACTTAGATTTTGTATCTATATTAACCATTCTTCTTAACTATCTTAGATATTTTAAGTAAAACTTATCAACTCTATACTTATTCTATGGATAAAATCATTTATAAAGAGATAGCTTAGACACCATACTCTATTAGTAACCAATTTTAACAATAACTGTAATAATAAAATAATATCCAAAAATAATATTTGTTCTCAAGTAATCATATTGATTAAAATTGCCTTGCCATATTTCACCAAGAAACTCACACAGCCATAGTCCAATGCACTCAAAACTAATCTTAAAATAATTCTTTTTACACAAATATCACTACTCCATAAGAACCAGCTATACCATAACCCAAGTGTGACATTAACCATTGCCACTACCACCACATTAAAAATAAGATGAAGCATGACCTCACAGAATCCCATTAAATTCCCCAAGGTATTATACAGAGATTACACTCAAGTCTAATTGAAATTAACTTTCCTCCACCAACACAATATATAAAATGAAACAGGAAAAATTTAGGAATGAATGGAAATTGCAACTGCACTCTAGCTAGTTGTTCTGCAATCTTCCTTCTAGTATGAATCCATACACCCAGGTATGACTAGTACATGAGCTTGGACACAGAGACTGATAGGACACAAGCCAACAATTTAGAAAATACGGCTCCATCCAGGTACACACACTAAGAAAAATGGAGCTAGAGCTCAGAAGCAACATTCAGTAAAATATACAACTGAAGTTACATTCGAACTACTGCTTCCCACTGAAACACCTAACTCAGATTCAATCAACCTACAGATTTCCTATTTGCCAGTACAAGGAAATAGTAAAAAGAACATATGAACTCAACTCCAAACTCTTCACTGTCAACAAAAGAAAAACGACAACAAAATAACTCAACTCTCAAACCCAGTTAAGAATCAACTTCTCCTCCAACACTCATACATTCAAATAAAAAGAATAGTCCATCCAGAGACTCAACTAAAAATAATAATCCCACACTTAACCTGAATATACATCAATAAGAATTTAAATTCAAAAACAGAGCAGAGGGAAAACACAACACAAAAACTTGCTAAAACTGATTAACCATACTGCCAAGACCACTGCTATTGGCTAACCATTCAACCCAATCTACACACTGAACCAGAAGAGAACTGAGAATAGACACAATAGTTTAATTACAAATGAAAATAGAATAGAAGATCATAAATCTACACAAAACAACAGCAGCTTCCGCATCGACACAATCCAAACACGAACTAAACACTGTCACCAGGTTCAGAAGCACCCGTCGACTCCTAACATCTCCCAGGTTCATCTGCTCAAGGCACTGATGTTTCGAAGTAGATACGGCTCATCCGAGTCGTATCAACTCAACACACACCCACCACAATTCCAACGGATTACGAACACAAAGCAACACGAACACTGAACACAAAAGAAATACAACCGACATTACCCATCCCAAAAGCAATTTAAACAGAGTAACTTGATTGGAGGAGTTACCTGAAGGATTTCGAACTGTAACAGGACACGAATCAGTAGTAGACACGTCCCAAGTGTCAAATACAATCGTCAACAATTCGATCTATACACACGTTAAGTCCAGCCATCAATTCCTCTAAAATCTGTTCAACAAATCAAACAACCGTAGACACAAACGATTGTTACACAAGAACTTCCTAATCCATCAAAATAACAATAATTCCCGAGCTAAACTTACCAAGAGATTGATGTGGAATGACCGATCGCTTCCTGGATGAAGAGCTGGATAGACTCGATCTAGGATCTCAAGCCAAAAATGAAGATACATTCAATTGAAAACGAATCGAACAGAGGAAAATATTTCGAGGGAAAAAAATCAAGGACTCACCAGAAATTTGACTGGCCGGTCAGGAGGCAAGAAAATGGTCTTTGATCGTCGCGAACGCTGCCGAATCTCGTTGATCAAATCAAAGACCCATTTCCCGAATCTCCAACGAAGAGGAACTCAATTAATTGAATTTGAAAACAAATCAAACGATTTAGGAAAGAATTGTTGAGATCTACTCACGAGATCGAAGTCGAGTTCCTTGTCCAGAGCTCTTCTCTCGTCAACACGAAGATCGCCGGAGAACTTCATGGTCGTCATCGGACGGAGGAACTCGTCGTCGAGAGGTGGTCGCCGCCGCTGCACTGGAAACGCACGCCGCGTGCTCAGTTCTGGAGGATGACACGGTTGCTCATCCTTGCTGAAGAGAACCGCCGCCTTCTAGTTCGTCGGAGAAGAGGAGCTCGCCGCCTCCGCCATCGATTTGGCTAGGGCTCACGAATTGAAAGAATGGGGAAAGAGGAAATGAAAGCTCAGCTCTCACGAAAGCCAAGGAAGAGGGAAGAGTGAGCAGCAGTGAAATGCTCTCTCTCTCTCTTCGTCAACTAAAATATAATGGTTGGCATATTTGCAACCAGCCCCTCCCGCTAAGGAACAATTACACTATAGCCCACCCGCTCTAAACATTTTACAGAAAACTCCCTTTCCTTTTTATTATTACAAGATATGTTAAAAATCAGTTAGAAAATTAAGTGGTAGGCCCCAAAGTTTGTTGTAACAACTTTTCAAATTTGAAAAGTAGTCCAAAAATTAATTCCCTCCAAAAATATATCATCCAATTTATTATTTAAAAAAATCATTTATTATTTAAAGCTAATAATATCAATTATATAATTTTTAGAAATCTCACTATTTATTTTAAAAACTGGGAAGTGGAGTTACAACACAGCACACCCTATATCACACCTACCCTTTATGCATTGGCACACACATTTTTCCTCTTTATTTCCCTGTTGCATTGCCTGCAAACACAAAGTACACACACACACACAATATTTTCCTTCTCTTGACAGTTACACTTGTACACACTTTATTCACTGTTGTAATTCCTGCACCTTGTTAACTCTCCACACATAGCTACACCTATACACACACAATTCATGTTTCACACACACACAAGCACCCTCTCTCTCATTCTCTATATTCCTAGTCTTTACATGTGTAGGCTATGGCTTGTATGTAGGCACATATATTATATGTGTAAATTGTATGAGTATATATATATACTTCTATGTTTAGCTAATGTTGTAGGGTTTATACTTGGCCTATAGATATGTATGTATAATTATGTGGTGCTTAAATCAATGGGTATAATGGTGAGGATGTAGACTTGTTAAAGTATTCTAGTATTAGCTACTAGCTATGTTGTGATATAGCTAGTATAGGCTTGCATAGCCTTGTTAGGGTTGTGCTAGCTAGTGTAGATTGGTATAGCCTAGTTTAGACTTAATTAGACTTGGTTGACCTAGTTTGACTTCTAGGGTTGACTAGAGTTGACCAAGAGTTGACTTTGGCCTAGATTGACCTAGAATCATGTAGAATGCATAGTAGGACTCTATTTTACTATTTTGGACTTGTTGTGACTTGTGTTGTTCTGATTAGGAGCCAGACACCACTCGTCGGACAGTACGTTTCATATTGGACACTCAGATACAGGCGAGTACATTCTCTGATCATTTTATATCCTGTTTAGAATTATTTCCTGCAGTAAATTACTTTACTTGTACTGTCATGTTGGTCACACGGATTGGTACTATATGGATCCCTTCTTGAGATATTATCCTTAGGGAGCATCGGGTACTACATGTTATGTGCGTTTCACTTACATGGCATATCACTATGTTTCATTGGTTCTTTGATCACTTACGACATATACTCTTATGATCGTAGAGTCTTCCTAGAATCCTTATCCCATTTATGGGACTACTATTTATCACCTTTGGGGTCTATCACCTTCGGGGTCTATCACCTTCGGGGGCTTATCACCTTCGGGGTCTACTACCCTTCGGGGGCTGTTACATAGCATCATATAACATAACCTGGCTGGATCCTTGTGTATTGATTGGGGGTACGGGGGAGTAGAATTGGACATGTGAATAATACACCAGTAGTATCTTATCAGAATCATTCCTTAGTGTCTTATCAGAATCATCCCAGGCCATTTACATGTTCATATTGTACTATGACTCACTAGTCACTGCTAGTTCTCTATTTATAGTAGATATTTCTATTACGGCTTACTCTCTCTGTTTACATACTGCACTTCTTTCAGTACTTGTATCTTACTTTACTGCATATTTATATTTTCTAACCTGCTATGATCTGTTGAGATATACTGTACTCGCTCCTGTCCTGACTGGACCTGTTGAAAATATTACAGAGGACGAGGAGAAGGCTTGCCTGGACACTTACTACGGGGCAGCCTTAGATGACACCTGCGAGCTGGACCCTCAGGAGGACCCAGCTCTAGCTGAGGAGATCACCCCGATTGCCTAGACTAGACTAGTTAGGCTTATCTTACTTTATGCAGTCTTGAGACTTGTCTTAGTTAGACTTTATTTGGAGTTATGAGTTGTATATATTCTTTCATCTGAGACCTTGTACTGTTGGATATTGCTGGGATTATCTTAGACTGCTTTTATCTATTTTATTCCTTGAGTTCTATTTCATATCGTGCTATCTCTTCCTTAGTTGTGATTGAGTTTACTATTGCTATGTCACCCCCATTCGGGGAGTATAAACTGTTTAGAGATATATTGTTAGATGTTGTGACCTAGGACAGCGTTCTACCGCCGACACTGCGGCGTAGGCTGGACGTACCCACGTCTCGTGCCCTTACTCTAGGGTGCGGGTCGTGACATCCCGTAATAGTTGCAGGTGGGCTTCTGGTATGGCACAACTCTCTGCTACTGGTATGCTAGAGGTCTTCTGATAGGTCCGTCCTGGGTCACTCTAGCTGGTGGAAGCTGTTGGAGTGGGGCATCTCTGTGTCTGCTGTAACTCCTTGCGAAGGAGCTCCTAGCTACGAACCTCTTCCAAGACAGCTGCATGAGAGACTCGAGACTGGGTGGTGGTACAAGTCTTGAGCTCTGGTGCTAGCCCTTGGTGGAACCTCTTCATTTTTTCTCGTTCGGTCGAAAGCAGTGTTGCACCAAATATGCTCAATCGATTGAATTATGTGTCGTATTCGTTCACCGACATATTCCCTTTCTTAAGATGGTGGAACTAGTCGTATAGGACGTCTCGAACATGGACTGGAAAGAACCTTTCGTTGAATAGATCATAGAACTCCTTCCATGTCTGTTTAGTGCCCAGGCGTATCAGTTATGCCTTCCACCGGTGGTGAGCCTTGTCCTTCAAGAGTAAGTCAACTGCGGTCATTCACAAGTTTGCTGGCAACTGTGACGCCTTCAGTAGCTTCTCAGTATTGATAAGCCATGCTGAAACCTCTAGAGGTCCCTCGGCAACCTTGAAAGTCTTGGGCTTCATTTCGATGAAGTTCTTGATAGAAACCTTATAAGGTTGTGGAGCTAGTGCTGGTACTATGGCCAAAAGTAAAGGTGGAGGTCTAGCTAGTGAGGTCATCATGCTATGTCTTAGCAGCTTAGTCTGCTGCCACTGAGCCTGCATTATGGCATACATAAATTGGGTAACGGGGTTTCTAACAGCTGGTGGCAGAGGCATCTGTGGTCCGAACTAAGGTGGAAACTGCTGAGGGAACGGTGGAGGAGGGGTGGCACATACCCACCTGAAGGCACTGCAGTAGCCTGTTTATTCTGGTCGACCGGTGGTACTTGAGTCTGAGTGTTCTGCAGTACCGTCGGTGGGGTCATGGTAGCCTGTTGTTGTCCTTGTTGGTATGGTATAACTGGGGATGCCACTGGAGATTGCAATGGAATATGCTCCTCTTGGGTTTCTAAATCACCAGATGTGATAGCAAGGGTGAAAACTCTTCCGCTGCATAGGTGCATTTTACTGGCATGAAGGTAAGGATACGTTAGAATAGATTCAAGCAAGAGGCAATTCAAGCAATCAAATGAGAGTTCAAAAATTTGAAGTCAAAGGAGATGAATAGTCAATAAGTTGTGGATGAGATACTATTTCTTATTTTTATATGCAGGCTTGTTTGGTACAGTAATGTAACCAAACAATACTTTCGTTGACCTGCATGGGCCACCACAAAAACATGTAACGCTCCAGTCCCAATATACGTAGGACTAGGCATACGTAACATGTCAGCTGTATGCATACGAAGAATACTCCAATATATAGAATCCCTGTATACACACATAAGCTGTAAATAACTAAACCACTGGTTATTACATGTAATTCTATATCTCATTCACGGAACACAATATAAAGGCAATAGTCCAAATAAATAAATTTAAGAGTCAAATGATATAAAACGGGTGGAGATAAATCCACTACCAAACAACTATGAAAAAGAGCCTGAGAATACTGGGGTCCGACCTCCTAAATGAAACAAACGAAAGGAAAAATATAGTAAACTCAAATGTAGCAATGTCATGTCCACTAAAGCAAAAGATAACTAGATCTCGGAAGGTGAAACCTCCTCAACTGAGAATAATGGATCCAGTACAGAGCCATACTCCTTAGGGTAGTCCTGGTCATCTAAGCTTGGAGAGATCACCAGGTCCTCAGAGGGACGTAACCAGATACAAAAAATGTGTTATATCAATTGAGTATATAATAAAGAATGAATACAGCAGGGTGCCAAACCAATCTACTGTGAATATGTAGTTAAGAACAAACCTTCAACGCATGGGCACTCTGACTATAATAGGATTGGCGTAGCCCCCTCTCTGGGCACCAGAGGCCTCAAAGCATGACATTTCTCGAACATAATAGGCCAACAGGAACAGTAATAAGGGGTAATCAAGCCCGTATCTTAGCGGAGCTTCAGGGTACAAAAGAAAAGTACATACTTGGCCCATATATTAAGAAACTGTTCTCCCGACCCCATCCCTATCTGTGTCATTTCCATGACACATATAAACCTCTAATAACTGCCAAGTCTACTAATCATGTAATTTTTATTAGTAGTTATACCCTATTCGTCGCACATCCCATACGTATCGGTGGCTAGCCAACTGCACGTGTCCGTGTCCTATATGTGACTCACAACTCGTAGAAACTCAAGTGTCAAGGCCATAGGAGATATACCAATATCTCATAATAATAGGGTGGTCCTCTAGTACTAAGTCACCATGCATAAAAATAAGTAAAAACAATAAAAACGACTAACTCAGTCGCTCGCACCCAAGTATGAATTGGACGCATAGTTTGATAGAAACAAGTAGACAACAAAATAAATAAAAGAAAATAACATGATAAGATGATAGTAAATAAGAAGTAAATAGTGGTAAGGTATCTTGCCTGGAGATGGTGCGCAGAAAATGACAACGTCTCGTAACTCAACTAATTAGATCAAAGGAGCAATGAAATATCCACCGTTGCGTGCGTGTGAATAAGATGCTAAAATAAACATCTCGAACATTTTTGACATAAGAAAAATGTCTAAGATCACCTACAGATAAGTCTAATTCTGGACATAGAAGCAAAATCATAATTTTAGGTCAAATCGATATCCACTATTGGGCCCGCTTTGCACCGAAAAATGTGCCAAAACCTACGGTCTTTAAAGTTATCAAGTTATATGTCTAAGTATCCGGTTTGTCGATACAAACTCGACCATATGTCCAAATTTGGATTTCGGTGAGTCGTGCACAATTTTGCCCCTTGGATCGGGTCGTGGGCCTGCCAAAATAGCGTTCCGGTCACATCCCTGCCAAAATAGCGTTTCGGTGAGCCGTGCACAATTTTGTCCTCGCTTTGAATCATGTTGAATTATTTGTCCTCACTAAGGCATGATGTCGTACAAGCCTAAGTTGCGCTTACACAAGGCCAGTACCTACACAATACAACTAGACAAAGCAAATCACATGCATGCAATATATATAATTGCAGAAAACCAAATTCACAGAGATTTGAAATATCAATACTTTTTTTATTGATAACTTGATAAGAATACAAGTACATTGCTTTGCAATTCAAAATGTCATAGCTTGGCTTACATATTTTTCTTTGAAACTCTTTGAAAATAGCCACAATGCCCATACATCATATCCCTTTATTACATACTCAAAAGTAAAGACACCTTCAAAAGGAAACTTGTAACTTGACTTGAAATGAAAATAGCTTCGAGGCGACTAACAAGCTCTACTGGGCTGGACGATCTTTAGCACCTCACCTAAAATCCCGTCTTCTTGCTATCCGAAATGATACCCACAACGTAGGTCAGTACGCAACATGTACTAGCAAGTAACTTTTGGCCGAACTCACATAAATCTGCACTAAATCAACATGTGAAGCTAGCAGATATTTACTAGTGATTTTTCTACTTGTCTAGGTTCTTTTTAAGCAATTCATGATATGAAACATAAACAAGAGATCATCACTTATATATAGTGATTCTTACCTACGGTCGTCGGTCCATCCCTACACAAGACAAGGATTAACACAATTTGCATATATATATAAAGCACACTATCCATTTCTGCATTTAGTATTAGGTTTGCAATAACTTTGATTATATGTATGCACCTAACTACATGTTGGCCCATGGGTTATTTCTCGTAATTAGCCACTGTGACTCTTGGGTTCAGCTCGTCGCTATTGGATGGGATGCAACACCCCCCTGATCGTGAGGTTTCTTATACCTCAGGGTGTCTAGACAATCTCTCCTAAGTCGAGCGACTCCCAGCGCCCCAGCAACCGCTCGAGAGATCTAATTACCTTGTGCACAAGTTGTCCAGGACCAATGCATAATCTATATGCCTATCAGATAACTCATAACATGCGCGATTATTAAATGACACGTTCGTTCGTGCCTTTCTTTGTTCTGTAATAGATCTATAGCTCCTAACTTTGGGATAATTTTTTTTTCTTATTGCAACATGTACAAGTCCGTCTATACACGTCTAAACATTTGTAGCATACTCATAGGCAACATGTATCATTCATATAGAACAGATTAAGTAGCAACATATGATTCAGCATTTGATTCAGTTCTTTTATCTTCTCTTATCTTTTGTTATGGTGATATCATTTATCGGAGGGACGCAACAAAAGTGGACTAGAGATCATTTTTATTAGGGTGTGGAGATAGATGTTAGCCCGATCAAAACAACTCACCAAAATAAATCTTATCCGAGAGAAGGAGGGACTTCATGCACCGATCACGCACCTCATATGTGTCCTACATTGGCACCAACATTTGATTAGCATACTTCGGTTTCTTTCTCTTAAGATTCGAAATAAATACGAAATGCGATGAAAGCGAACAATAAAAACCATTCATCAAAAACCAACAAGCTCTACTAGGCTGGACGAGCTTTAGTACCTCACCTAAAATCCCCATGTCTTCTTGCTATCTAAAATGATGCCCACAATGTGGGTCAGTATACAACATGTACTAGCGAGCAGCTTTTGGCCGAACTCACATAAATCTACAGTAAATCAATATGTGAAGCTAGCAAATATTTACTAGTGATCTTTCTACTTGTCTAGGTTCTTTTTAAGCAATTAATGATAAGAAACATAAACAAGAGATCATCACTTATATAGTGATTCTTACCCACGATCGTCGGTCCATCCCTGCACAAGACAAGTGTAGAAGCATGGAATTTCACGATCAGAAATCCTATGCGTCAAACACTACATGCGCCGGGAAGTTCAGACAAAGTACTTTGACACAGCAAAACAAGAATATAGACATTAAAAGAAGATTTTTATTTCATATAAAAGTCTATTACATGTCTTAAAAAGGGCTGTACAAAGGAGAACTTCTACAAAAAGAAAAACCCTAAGTCTACAGCCAGGCGTAGCATCATCATGTGCTCTCGAACAGGCGTATCTCACCATACGCTCTCAGTTAGACGTATCCCACCATGCGCTCCCAGCCGAGCGCATCCCTTCAGCAGCTCAGTTATGTGTATCCTCAGTTATGTGTATCCCTTCAGCAGCTCAGTTATGTGCCACCCTTCCAGCCAGGCTCACCGCCGTCTAAATGCTTCGACTAATGAAGCATTTATTGAGCAGAACGAGGGTGGCAATCAACCTTCTAGCTGGAGGAAGAGCTTCCCAAATCGAGAAAGAGAAGAGCACCGCAAGCCAACCTATGGCCAGGGGAGGCTTCGAAAGAGCCTCCAAAGATGAAGGAAGACCGCAATCGAAACCGCGGCTAAAGGAGCAGCTTTCAACACAACCAGAATAGGCAACACCCACTCTGACGGAAGAAAGAGTCCCCAAAGCCGCAGTACCGCAATTCCGATCTGCGGCTCTTCCCGCATAACGGAGACGAGGCTCGAGCATCCCGATCTTTGGATGCAACAGGCACCTTCCGCCTGCCTCAGAAGCCCTCGACTCCGACTTTTGGATGTAACAGTCACCTTCAAGTGCGTCAATAAAGATAATGCGTCGCATCTTCACTCTCGGGAGCATCTCATCAATAGAATGCACTCGAGTAAACAAGTTCACTTTGGGAGGACGTGAGAGAATGAGAAGCAAACTCTCTCCATGCCACTATTTATAGGCCGGGCAAATCAAACCCATGCGCCAAGTGGATGGCTCTCCGAATCCCATGTAATAAATTTGTATTAAATGGATGAACCTGACGCTTCGAATTCAGCCAAGTCAAAAATGGCTATTTAAAGCACTCGAAGAACGTAATAGTCGCACCAAAAGACGTGTCAAACGGAGCGGATGCGCCGGCCAGACCGTGCATCACACAGACGTGCCCCTCAGCACCAAGTGCTTCACAAGCATGTGGCCCCATGCGCCTAGTGGAACGCCGATCGATGCGCCCACTCGACAACCCATCACCTGTCAAAGAACATTAAATGTTGAAGTCTGACAGAGTTGGCAGTACGCCCCCCAAAGATGCTTTTTCCGAAAACGAAGCATCGCCGACGTCAGCATCATCATTACTTCCATCCGGCGGTTACAAGCCACGTGGCCGCCCAACCATCTCATATGCGCCTCCGCAGCCATGCGCCCAAAGCTCTGTATGCGCCTCAAAAGCCATGCGTCTTAGACTTTTCTCTGATCCCTAAAGACGGAAGTAAAGTCACTACTGAAGCTCTGCATGCGCCTCAAAAGCCATATGCCTTAGACTTTTCTCTGATCCCTAAAGACAGAAGTAAAGTCACTACTGAAGCCTCGTATGCACCTCAAAAGCCATGCGCCACAAATTGTTCGTGACTCCCAAAAGTTACGAGCCAAAAGTTTCCTCATGCGCTCGATCCCAGGCGCATCCTACCAGATCATTCTCCACCAAATCCGAGATCTTCAAGCCATGGGCCTACGATACGTATCCTTTGACTCGATTTACCCAAGATCTCAGCAACAGAAAGATTCTCCCCCTGCTACGTGCCAGCCCACAACAGCAGCATGAAGAATTCAACTCCTCGATTAGGGCACATCGTTCATGCGCCTCCATCAGCAATCACCACGTAGCGTCCCCACGTCCAGGCGCATCCTACATATGCGCGCATGAGCAGCCAGCCTACAGACTATAAATAGAGGGATCATTTCCTTCTTACACATACAGAGACGAACATTTATAGACAGACAGAGACGTCGCACAACCACCGAGGCAGATACAGACACTCAACGTCTTCTTCCTCTCTGCAAGCTCCAGTACCCAGGGCAACCTAGATCTTCAAAGAATCGAGAACCGTCGTCAGATCGTCAACGGAGTCAACGCATTACCACTCGCTCCATCGGCACAAGGGACCCAGATAAACAAAAGTGTACTCCTAGGACTACGTCTAAGTCCTATATTGTAACACTGTTCTGTTTGTATTGAAATTTCTATCAAAAGATTTTAATGGCAAACAACAAGTATTAGCACAATTTGCATATATATAAAGCATATTACCCATTTCTGCATTTAGTGTTAGGTTTGCAATAACTCTGATTATATAGCACCTAACTACATGTTGGTCCACGGGTCATTTTTTGTGATTAGCCTTTGTGACTCTTGGGTTCAACTCGTCGCTATTGGACGGGATGCAACACCCCCCTGATCATGAGGTTTCTTGTACCTCAGGGTGTCTAGACAATCTCTTCTAGGCCGAGCGACTCCCAGTGCCCCAGGAACCGCCTGAGAGATCTAATTACCTTGTGCACAAGTTGTCCAGGACCAATGCATAATCTATATGTCTATCAGATAACTCATAACATGTATAATTGTTAAACGACACGTTCGTTCGTGCCTTTCTTTGTTCTGCAACAGAGCTATAGCTCCTAACTTTGGGACAATTCTCTTTTCTCTTGTAACATGTATAAGTCCGTCTATACACGTCTAAACATTTGTAGCATACTCATAGGCAACATGTATCATTCATATGGAACAGATTAAGTAGCAACAAGTGATTCAGTATTTGATTCAATTCTTTTATCTTCTCTTATATTTTGTTATGGTGGTATCGTTGATCAGAGGGACGCAACAAAACTGGACTAGAGATCATTATCTAAGAGAAGGAGGGATTCACGCACTGATCATGCACCGCCAATGCGTCCTACATTGGCACCAACATTTGATTAACATACTTCGATCTCTTTATCCTAAGATTCACAATGAATGCAAAATACGATGAAAGCGAACAATGAAAACCTATCATCGAAAACTAATACGAAAATGCATTCATCATAATCAAGCAACAAAATAAAACATCCAATGAAAACTCTTGGATTCATTTCAATAGAAGCCGATCAATCAATTGGAAAGGTTCAATGCATTTCATCCTGATCAATCAATACTGGCAAATGGTTTTCCCAATACTCAGTCAAGACTGAGTTAACAAGCCGTGGGTATTACATAGTGGACCTCGAGGAGTGGGGCAATACAGGGCGAACATTGTATCGGGAAATTTTTCTAAAATTTTACTATTTTAAAAACTATTTTTCTTGATTTTGGAAATTCTTTTCTCGACGCATAGTCGATGAAATCAAAATCTACAAAAAAACGTTAGGAAACCATATAGGTTGTCTAAAATTGTGTTCAAATAGAAATTTTAAACTGTTAGTAGGTCGATACGAATTGGCATTCCAAAACTGGGTCTGGGACTGCCTATAAACTGTTTACGAAACAGTTTTTCTCTGAAGTTTGCATCATTTTTCTGGATCGATGGCTCAACTAAACCCAACTCTACTTGCTAGGATTTCAAGAGGGTCATATAGGCTACAGGAATATAAAGATTCAAAAAAGATAGAGTATAACTCGAAATATATAGGTCGAAAATAGGGTACCTCGACTGAAATGAAAGCAGAGTAATGTGTTGTTTCTGTAGAAACCCTAGGGGGGGTGAATAGGGTCACGCTAACTAATCAAGCACTTAGCACAAGCTAATGGGCAATTTAAAAATATAAGTGCAAGAGAAGAAGCAATAACAATACCGACACATGATATATCCTGGTATTCTCCCAAGAGGCACTCCAGTCCCGGAACTCTCTCCGGCTTTAATCCACTATTTGAGTAAATAGTTACACACGAGTTTGGATCCGAAGAACTCGCCAACTTCTTACACGAGAGCTTTAATCCGAAGCCCTCTCTGACTTCAACCGAGAGTTTGGATACGAAGACTCTCCAACTTCAACCGAGAGTTTGGATACGAAGACTGTCCAACTTCAACCGAGAGTTTGGATACGAAGACTCTCCAACTTCAACCTTTCACAATAGGTTTTGATCTTTTTATATAACAAGATGAAGATCTTACTTTACAACTTAATAACTCTAACACAATTTGTGGATTGCAAATGAAAGCTTTGTAGAGTTGTTTGTGTATAGGCTTTGGTGGTTTAGAAATTTTTTTAGGCTCAAAGCATCAACCTTGAATGAAGGGGTTCAAGTCTATTTATAACCAAAGCATTCATAAGAGCTCACGACAACTTTTCAGTCAGCGAACCGGTATACCGTCGGTATGAACCGGCATACCGTCGGTATACCGGTCTGGAGTGCAACGGCTAGAAATATAGCCGTTGGGATCATTAAATGCTCGAAATTATCGTTGGAATTTCAATATTACTAAATCGGTATACCGTCGGTATGAGCCGGTATGCCGTCGGTATGCTGATTTTGTAGACATAAACATTCTGTGAACAAAATCGGTATACCGTCGGTATGGACCGGTATACCGTCGGTATGCCGATTTTCATCCGAAAATGACCCTGGGCTAATTTCTATCCTAACTTTCGATTTTGCCATCCATTTTTTGTGTTTATAATTATTCCTAAGACTCATTACAGACTCCAGATATACTGTAGCAGGTGCAGGCTTCTTCAGAGTCTTGAAATGATGATGGCATGGCATGGCTTCTTTCCTTAATAGATGTTAGCCCCCGAGTGCGTGGCTCCGGAGATGTCGTCGGGTGGTTTAGAGAAATCTTGTGGGATCCGTCGTCTTTGGTCCACCATGATTTTTTTATTGCATATGTCCACATAGATCTTTCTTGTTGCTTTTCTACATATACATGTTAAACAAACAAAGTAATGTACATAATAACAAGTATGAAAAGTTTAATGCACATTAGGACAATGTTGAGTTTAAGTATAAGTGTTAAGGTGATAGCATAAATGTTAGTGAAAACATAATAAGTAAACTTAATTGAATGACCATAATCAAAGACATAGTTTTGATTTTGGCAACCCGATTAAATTTAAGATAGATAAGCTCATATCAATAATATGTAAATCAATAGGCACATATCACCAAAGGTATAAGTAGGAATGCTGTAGCGATAGTATGAAGATTAGTGAAAATGAAATGCTAAACTTAATATATTAACCATATTCAAAAATATGATACAATCATTGGGCCAACAGTTTCCTGGCGGTTCGGCTGCGCTCCGGCGATGGAAGGCGGCATTTGGCCGCTACTGGCGGTCTGGGAGGTGCGTGAGGGTGCTATGGACACCCTGGGATCACGAGTTAGGGTTCACGAAAAAAATTGGCTGCAAAAAGTTGGAAAAAAATCGAACACCCGAGTATATATACTCAGTTTAATTTTTGATTTTTAATCAAACTAAATCTTGATTTAGACTAGGATTTGATGTAATCTTGTGCAGAACAGGTTTAAGATTTCATAGGAAAAAAAATTGAAAAAGATTGATGGAGAATTGGTGGAGTTTGAATTCTCAAAAATTTGGATTTTCGAACGTCTGCTAGTTTTGGATCGGGGGGGGGAGGTGAGAAATTGACTCGCGAGAAATTTATTGCCTCGCGAGTTAATAAAAAAATTCTTTTTTTCCTTATATATATATATATATATATATATATATATATATATATATATATATATATATATATATATATATATATATATATATATATATATAGTAGGTAAACTTGTACAAAATATTTATTAAATTATTTAGAAGGTGTTTTGATTTTTGGAGTGTATATATATATAATTGAGTGTGTGTGTGTGTGTGTGTGTGTGTGTGTGTGTGTGTATATATATATATATATATATATATATATATATATATATATATATATATATAATGTGGCAATTACTTGTGCTTTTATTATTTACTTATACCAAGCTATTTAATTAATTAAGAAAATACTGTAAATTATATTAAATAAATAAATAAATTTTAAAATTTAAGGGGTTTACACTTGATCTGTATCCTTTAGTTTACCTTAGTATTGCTTTATTGAGTTAAAAAAATTTTATTACCCTATCCACCCCCCCTCCTCTAGGGTTTCTACAACTGTTTGGAGTTTCTAACCCCACTAATTTTCTTTGGCCATATTTACTATTCGAGTCCGAGGATTTTCTCTACCTTTCTTTGGATGACCCGCTGGCTAATATCTGTGATTCCGCCTCACGAGTGGGTTACATTTTCCTACCACTCGTGCTTTATTTCATTTTGGTGGTATTAGCTTGGCTTGTGTTAGCCCTTTTATTTTTGAGATTTTCTCTTACTTCGGTCAACATGATGTATTATATTAGACCTAGGCTGATATAGTGATCATGTATATTGGTACTTTGTTAGTATAGCATTTTGTATTCACTAGCTTCATAATAATGTAGGATATAGTATTTTGGGATACCTCTTAACTGTCATGTTTGATATAGTCTTGATATTTGTTGTTATTGGATTGAGATAGGATTTGTTCGACCATAGGAGTCACCAGTGGCATGCTAGAGTCCTCCTACTTGTCTTCTAGACAACCCTAACTGTATCTCAGGGTACTAGCATACTCTGATTGTAAGCTCACTTCCCAAAATTTTAATTTATTTTATTTAATTTTGATTAATTTTATGATCATTGGGAGTCATGCCGAAGCTTGTAGGTGAGCTATGACCATCTTAAGGTCATATGGCTCCTAGAGATCTTATATAAGTATTATTTAGCTATTTTATATTTTTCTATAATTTTTGAATATGTTTAGGTATTTAATATTTAAGGGTTTATTATTTTTAAGGACTTTCAAGATTTGCTGTAAGGTCATTCGGAGGTATTTTTGGACCAAATATTTTTATTTTGGGCTCTAGATGACTAGAAATATATTTTTTGAATATTCTAGAATTTTTCTGGATTTTCTAGAACTTTTAGGAATTTTTAGATAATTAAAACATATATAATTTATTTTTCATAGGCTTTTGGAATTTAATATGGGGTCACATGATATTTTGAGTTAAAATATTTTTATTTAATTTCTTGACACTTAGAAATGTTTCCTAGAATTTTCTAGAAATTTTCTGGATTTTTCTGCAATTTATTCGGAGTTAAAATAATTTTAAAATAATTTTCTGTAATTAAATAAATAGTTACACAGTCACGCAGCCGAGACGGGCCCACCTGTCGGCGCTCAACCGCCTCCCTCTCTCTCTCTCTCTCCTATACATATATATACATATATATCCAAAAACCCTAGTTTATTTCCTTGACTGGTTTTGGAGTTTTCATCTTGGTGATTCCCCGACTTCCTGGAGCGATTGCGGACAGCCCCGACCTCGTTTTCGTGCGCCAATTTTTTTTGTTGGAATCGTCTCGAGGTTAGATTTTAAAATATATAATTTATTTTTTAAGATTTTTCTTGTGAATTTTTGGAGAATTATTTAACTGTTGGTTGTCCAAAACTCGACGCATCGTACGGTTTTCGAGATCCCGAACTTCGATTCGCGATCCGTTTGAAGTTTTAGAAAGCTGACATGACGATCTTCGAATATAATTTCTCCACAATTTCGGAGGTTCGCTATTTTATTTATTACGTTGAACTTAGATTTGATCGATAAATCACCGATTTGGTCACGATTAGCCATAACGGCGATATCTTTTGACCAAAGTGTGATTTTGTGGTTCGGTTGATTCCGGTGCACTCGTGACACTGAAGTCTACCAAGGTACACTTTCAAAATCTTGAGTTTATAATGTTTGACTAGTTAGTCAACGGTACACCTCGATTTGTGTGCCATTGTTTCCAAAATTGGAAATATGACTTTCTATGGCCAAATTCCTTATTTGATTTATATTTTAGATTATTATTAGGTTAAATTAGATTTTTAGTGATTTATTTCAAAAATAAATAATGTTATAATTATTTTGGGTTTTAATGATGGGTTGGACTTCAAACTTTGTTTTATATTACATTAAGTTGTCTATTTGAAATATAGTTTTTGGCCTACAAATATTATCATAATAATTTCTAAAACTACAGTTTTGACTTAAAAACATGGTTTCTATATTTTCAAGTATTTACCTAGAATATGTTTTCAAGTATCATAATTATTTTCTAAAAATAGGTTATAAATATTATTTTGACTACTACAATATAGTTTCCAAATATGATGAGTATTTTCTATAATAGTTTTCTAAATTATATTGTGACTAAAATATACTATGTAGTTTTGTGGCTATATGTGATTTCAAGATGGGGTTATAAGCCCAAGAATATATTAGTACTTTTCCATCTATATATAGTTTTCGAATATAGTAAATATTTTCTAGAATGGTTATATATATATTTATTTATTCTCTTCGAATATCGAATCTTGTCCGAGATTAGTCATACGTTCCTATTTTTTGTGATTCTGACTACTTCATATCGATCCTAGGCTAATGGACCGTTCTTGACCCAATGATACGGTCCGTCCGATCAATTGAGATCATCTTGCATACTTTTGACATCTACGATTATTAATTCTGTGCCAACACGATCATATCGCGCGTCAACTGCAACCTAACTCAAGGCAAGTTTCACTATGGCATTATGTTACCTTTATATTTGTACTATATGTATCTTCATATCTTCTTTTCACTGTTACATATTTATATTTCATGTCGTCATTGTTCTCGATTGATCATTATTACATCTTGTACATGAAAGTTAGAGTTGTTATAGTAATGTACATGTTCATGTGTAACTTCTAGTTTATCGTGATTACCGTTTATCGTGTTATTAATGTTTATCGTGTTGGACATGTACTTGTGAGTAGTCGAGTGAGAGAATACGACTAGTAGACATGTGGTACCCCACTTTAGCCTAGAGTTTATTCGACCAGGGGACCGTCTTACAGTGTTTGTTCAGTCAATACACCTTACGTGTTGACTGTTCGATTCCTAACCCAACCTTATGTTGAACGTTGGTATTCTAAAACACACGGTACACGTGATCTTTTGTTGCTATATTGTTTCTTCCTTTCCATCGAGTTGACTGTGATGTTGTCTTTATGTTATAGCTATAGTCTTTCGTGTAATACATATAGTTCATTTTTCTTATTATTATTTTCTTCATGTATGTATATTATATTATGTAGTGTGGTGTTATGGTGAACTTGTTCCAATCCTGACTGGATTTTTTTTAGTTGACAGATTCTTGATGACTTGCTCTCTTGCTTTGGGTTTCCTTCGGATGGAGTTAGAGATATCTTGAAGGCCAAAACCTAGAGAGTAGTTAGATAGTTTAGATTTGTTGTATTAGATTTTGTGAGACATTGTATTTGGTTAAAAATAAATCTTGTAAATTTTGTAATTGATTTAGAAATGTGAATGAGCAATAAAATGATTATTTTATGAGCATTTTGTTTATTGCGCGCTAGACAGCGTACTACCGCCGTTACTGTGGCGTAGGCTGGACTTGGACACGCACTCGCATCCCGAAAAACGGGAGCAGGTCGTAACAAGTTTTTTTGGTGGCCCATGCAGGTCAGTTTTTGAAAAAGATTGTAAACTCATGGTAGTACTTAAGTTAGTCGTACTACTGCGAGCCTACGACTAGAAAATGCTCATTCACAATTAGGATTGATTTGATTTTTAGAAGAATGGTTAAGACTAGGTACACCATAGAGAAGTCCTTATTTAATTGACTGTTGGGTAGTTAAGGTTGCTAAATAGGCCATATGATTTAGCTAATGATTTATTGAATTCTAAACCCTATTAGATATTTGGTATGATGGTAGAATCAAAGGTGGGTAAACTATTCGCCTAGACTTCCTAGGATTCAATTTCTAATCTTGATCATTTGTGCATTTTATTTTTTGCCTTCTCTAATCATCATCATATCGTAAGTTCGTATTGCTTATTTATTTTTCCTTTGGACATAAGGAATTATTTTTTAAAATAATTTTTTATTCAATTATCCATATATTTTAAGTCGACATCATTCACTTTTTTTCGATTGCCTTATTAATATTTCTACTTCAAGGACAGATACTTATATTTTCCTATCATGATCTACTTGTTTGAATTTATATAAGCTCCTTTGAAATTCTTATGGATATAGTTGGAATAAAATTTTGATGACTTACAATGGCAAGGCAGATGTGCACCGTCATCATTTATCTGAATTATGGAAACTGTTGGTTCACTGCAGCCAACAGCGCACTGGCAATGCATGACCCCTAAGTTGAAATAATTTCAGGTATGCGTAGGTTATCGAATGTTATTAAAACTATGTCCTAGTTGCCCTATTCATCTTTGAGTTATTATGTCAATATTGGATAGAGTTGATAGAGTATTCGATATCGTATTCTTATTTGAGTCGTGGAACCAAGAGTTTATTGCAGCCAAATGTACACTAGCGAGGCATGGATTCTCGGTTAAATGACTTTGGATATACTTACGATTTTCAAATACTATAGAGGCTATATCTTTTATTGGCATATGATTATCAATTTTCTAAATTGATTTTATGTATTATTTTTTATTATTTCTTCTCAATAAACGGGTAGTTCTTCTATTTCTTTCTTATCTTTCCTATTAAAGAATCGTCATTTAGTTTCTTCCTGGTAATCATTTAGAACCAATTACTATATTTGATTCTATTCCATTATATTCATAATAGCATATGGATTTTGATTCTATAATCGTGCCTAGATGATTTTGGATAAGTAGTTAATCGTATCGAAACGATTTTGATTTGATCATCCTTAAATGATTTTTGATCGTGGCTAGACTATTTTGATTATATTTCGATCGTGCCAATTCGTATCTTTTCCTAGATTTTAATTCTATTCGTTGATCAATTTTGATTATTGATCGTATCATTTCTTGATAATATTCTTAGTCGTGCCTAATCGTCTCCTTTGAAATTTCGAGGACAAATTTTTTCTAAGATGGGTAGATATGTAAGCCCACTTCCCGAATTTTTAATTTTAATCTATTTGATTTTTATTAATTTTATGATCTTTGGGAGTCATGCCGAAGCTTGTAGGTGAGCTATGACCATCTTAAGGTCATATGGCCCCTAGAGATCATATATAAGTATTATTTAGCTATTTTATATTTTTATATAATTTTTGGATATTTTTAGATATTTAATATTTAAGGGTTTATTATTTTTAAGGACTTAGATTTACTACAAGGTCATTCGGGATTATTTCAGGACCAAATATTTTTATTTGGACTCTAGATGAATATAAATATTTTATTTGAATATTTTAGAACTTTTCTAGATTTTCTAGATTTTTTGGGAATTTTTAGATAATTAAAACCTATATAATTTATTTTTCATAGGCTTTTGGAATTTACTGTGGAGTCACACGATGATATTTTGAGTTAAAATATTTGTATTTAATTTCTAGACACTTAGAAAGGTTTTCTAGAATTTTTTTTGCAATTTATTTGAATTTATTTGGAGTTAAAATAATTTTAAAATAATTTTTTGTAATTAAATAAATAATTACACAGTCACTTAGCTGGGGCGGGCCCACCTGTCGGCGCTCAACCGCCTCTCTCTCTCCTATATATATATATATATATATATATATATATATATATATATATATATATATATATATATACATCCAAAAACCTTAGTTTATTTCCTTGGCCGATTTTGGAGTTTTGATCTTGGTGATTTCCCGACTTCCCGGAGCGATTGCGAACAGCCCGACCTCGTTTTCGTGCGCCGTTTTTTTGTTGGAATAGTCTCGAGTTAGATTTTCGAAAATATATTTTGTTTTTTGAGATTTTTCTTGTGAATATTTGGAGAATTATTTAACTGTCGGTTGTCCAAAACTCGATGCATCGCACGGTTTTCCAGATCCCGAGAGATCTCGAACTCCGATTTGCGATCCGTTTAAATTTTTGGAAATATGACATGACGATCTTCGACATATAATTTTTACATAATTTCATAGGTTAGTATACTATTTTATTTATTACGTTGAACTCAGATTTGATCGATAAATCACCGATTTGGTCATGATTAGCCGGAACGGCGATATCTTTTGACCAAAGCGTGATTTTGCGGCCGGTCAATTTCGGTGCACTCGTGGCACTGAAATCTACCAAGATGCACTTTCAAAATCTACAGTTTATAATATTTGACTAGTTAGTCAACGGTACGTCTCGATTTGCGTGCCATGGTTTCCAAAATTGGAAATATGACTTTTTGTGGCCAAATTTTCTTATTTGATTTATATTTCAGATTATTATTAGGTTAAATTAGATTTTAAGTTATTTATTTCAGAAATAAATAATGTTATTATTATTTTGGGTTTTAATGATGGGTTGGACTTCAAACTTTGCTTTATATTACATTAAGTTATCTATTTGAAATATAGTTTTTGGCCTACAAATATTATCATAGTATTTCCTAAAACTATAGTTTTGACTTAAAAACATGGTTTCTATATTTTCAAGTATTTACCTAGAATATGTTTTCAAGTATCATAATTATTTTCTAAAAATAGGTTATAAATATTATTTGAGACTACTACGATATAGTTTCCAAATTTGATGAGTATTTTCTATAATAGTTTTCTAAATTATATTATGACTGAAATATGCTATGTAGTTTTGTTGCTATATGTGATTTCAAGATGGGGTTATAAGCCCAAGAATATATTAGTACTTTTCCATCTATATATAGTATTCGAATATAGTAAATATTTTCCAAAATGGTTATATATATTTATTTATTCTCTTCGAATATCGAATCTTGTCCGAGATTAGTCATACGTTCCTATTTATTGTGATTCTGACTACTTTATATCGACCCTAGGCTAATTGGACCGTTCTTGACCCAATGATACGGTCAGTCACATCAATTGAGATCATCTTGCGTACTTTTGACATCTACGACTATTCTGTGCCAACACGATCATATCGCGCGTCAACTGCAACCTAACTCAAGGCAATTTTCACTATGACATTATGTTACCTTTATTTTGTACTATATGCATTTTCATATCTTCTTTTCACTGTTACATATTTATATTTCATGTCATCATTGTTCTCGATTGATCATTATGTAAGCCCCCTGAATTTCCCGAATTATTTTTCGAATTTTCTAATGAATTATTTTCAATAATTCATTTCTATATAATTAATTTCGATTTGATTAATTTTGATTTAATGCTCTTTACCGTGACTTGGATTTCTAGAGCATCAGGGATGCCAGTCTCTGGAAACTTCCTTCTTGGAGTTTGTAGTAGACGAGATTATCTTCATGTTGATATATCGTGTCCCACTCGAACTTGTTCCCTTGTGCTCCATTTGATTCGCGCAACTTCGGGTCAATTTAGACCAATTTATCGTCTGCCGTAATTCGTGATTTAATTTCCAACTTAATTTCCGGGCCCGACATCGGTCCAATCCAGTCGACCCAATATATGGCCCTGGCCTGTTTTGAGCCTACTATGCACGTGCCACTTGCGCGCTATCAAATTGATCTCTCTTGTGCCCCCAATTCATCCATGAATTAATTGATTTAAATTTATTATTTTTTTAATTAAATCTTGGTCCCGAACTTGTCCAAACTTGGCCCAACACCCAACCCAATTTGGTGTAGGCCCTATCATGTCTACCCATACACCCTACTGATATTTCCTCTTTTTCTCTACTCAAAATATCTCTCTCTATATATATAAATCTTTATTTCTCTCTCTCTCTCTCTTTTATATATGTATATATATATACATATATAATATAATATATAATATCTCTCTCTCTACAAACACACCCCCTCACCTCACTCTCTCACTCCTATACCAGCAACCCTCCCCCATCATGTGGCCGAACCCCTCACCCCTACTCTCTATATTTACCCCTCATTCTCCCTCTCTTTCTATATAATATATATATACACACACACACAATTATATCTACTACTCTCTCTCACTCACCCCTCCATACACTCACCCCCCCCATCACACACACTCCCCTCTCACAGCAGCCGACTTCACCCCCCCCCTCTCTCTAATATCTCATTCTCTCTCTCCCTCTTTATATTTTTTCCCACACACACATACATATTTTTCTCTCTCTCTCACTCCTTATATTACACACACACACAACACCACCAATCCCCCTCCTTTTTGGCCGAGCTCCCCCATGGCTGGCCGCACTTCTCCTCCTCCTCCCCGACTTCACCACAGCCCCCAGCTCCTCCCTTCTCCTCCTCCTTCTCCATCTACATCATCATCATCATCATCATCATCCTTCCACACCATCACCATTGCCATCACCCACCATCAACTAACCACCTCCACCACCATCATTCAAACTGCCGCCACCACCACTCCCGAGCGCCACCGCCGGGCACCCCGCCTCCACCAGGCCGCCGCTGCGTAGCCGTGCGCCACCCGTGGCCGGCGCGCAGCCGCAACAGCGGGCAGCAGCTGCTACAGCAGCAGCGCGCGCCGCCGCGCGCTCCGCCGCCGGCGAGCCCCCCCCTGCCGTGCGCGACCCCGGCGAACTCCCCCGGGCCAGCGCCTCCTTCTCCGGCGCGACGCATGGGCTATTCGTGCATTTTGAACGGAATCCCGTCGACGCGCGCGCGAGAAAGTTTCAGAAATTGTGTTTCGGGACAGCAACTTCGTATCAATTTTCTGGGAGATCCGACCGTTGGATCGATGAACTCCTTGCTCTGTCTCAATCTCGGTATATCCCTCTTCACCTCTGTCAAGTTTGAACCGTTAATTTCGTCGTTTGATACATCAAAACCGGCCACCAAGTTGACGTTTTAATTTGTACTATTTTTGGACAGTTTTGCGATGCCAACTTCGCGGGTCCGTATCTTCGCCGTCGCAGCTCCGTTTTGCGCGCAACCAGTTCCTGTGCGAAGCTGGTATAACCCTCTTCCTGCCTCCTTTAGATTTCATTTCAGTTTGAGCTTGTTAGGTCGGTCGAATTCAACGCCAAAGTTGGCCGTTCGAATTCTTAGTATTGCACTTGTAAAATTTCATTTTTGAACCCGGGACTCCGGATTCAATTTCTGACACCACCAGTAGACTCGTGGCGTCGTTCTAGCATGTTTTCATATAAAGTTTGCTTGATTTGGAGAACATGGGCCCTGGCACGCATTTCGGTGCAAAGCGGGTCCCACTTTATGGGTCAACGGGTCATTTTGAGTTCGGCTCATCGGAATCCAATTCCGGATATACCGTTGAGTTCGTATCGTCATTCTGGACTCGTTGACATATAATTTGCTGAGTTTTGAGGACATTAGCTCCGACACGCTTTTCCGTGCAAATCGGAATTTTAATGTCCTGGTCAACGGACCAATTTGAGATCGGGTCAACGGAATCCAATTCTGGATATACCGTTGGTTTTGTATCGTCATTCTGGATTCGTGGACATATAATTTGTTAGGTTTTGTGCACTTTTATTTTGACACATTTTTCGGTGCAAAGTGTGTCCAACGACGGACATCATTTTGGCCCGAAATTACCGTTTTGCTCCTGTATCCAAATTGGACTTTTGGACAGGCTATCCTAGCTGATTTGACCATTCTGGACACGTTGGTGATATTTATTTTATCATCCGACAACATATGTAGGTTTTTACCCTATTATTATAATCATTCTCCTTTTGTGGTATTTTGAGTTCCATCGATTCCGGTGATTTCACAATCACTGAAATTGATGGGTTAACCTTGTAAATGTTTATAGAGACTAGACCCTGTTTGACCGTGGTTGACTGTTTTGACTGAATGTCGAAGTAGAGTCAACACTTGACCTAGTTTAACCTAGAGTTGACCATAGTTGACCAGTTGACCAAAAGTCAACTGTAAGTCAACCATTGACCCAAATTGACCTAGTTTGACTTGGTTTGACTTTCTGTGACCTAGTTTGACCTAGTATGACTCAGTGTGACCTAGTTTGACTTCGTTGACTGAGTCTGACCTAGATTGCGTAGCTTATACTATAGAATCAAGCCTAACACTGTTGAACCCTAATTAGCTTATATATATCTTATCTTTAGGTCTGTGGCATCACTCAGAGCATCGACCCCATTTAACAGCTCAGGACCGCAGGCGAGTACATTCTCTGATCATTTCATACTTGTTAGGACTTATATTCTTGCTTTAGATTACTTTACATGATGCTGTCACGTCATTATCACGGATTGGTACTATATGGATCTTGTTATGCGATGTTATCTCCCTCAGGGTGCATCAGATACAGTTGTCATGTGCTTTTCACGAACATCTTATATTTCATGTACACCGCTTTCATGTATACTCTTGTGCAATCTTGTACTCTCATGATCACGTGAGCAAACATGATAAAAACCTCTTGTACAAGGTAACGTAACTTGACTAGATCCTTGTGTATTGATTGGGGAGGGTGAGTAGGAAATGGTTATGTGATCAAAATCCCATCTTGTATAAATTCTTGTGAAATCTTATGAAATCTTGTATATGTCCTAAGCCCGTTTATATAACCATATCATGCTCTAAATCACAGGTTACCTACAGTTCTTACTTATCATATATATAGATATTTTCAGTTATCAAATCTCTCTCGTTTTTGCATATATTCTTTACAGTCCATGTATCTTACTCTATGCATGCTTTACATTTCCCAACATGATATGAACTGCGTGAGATGTATTGTACTCGTTCCGCTCCTGACTGAATACGTTATGAAAATATTACAGATATTGATGCTAGCTGAGGTGGTTCCCACTATTCTTCTCTATGAGTTGCCTGGTAGATATCTTTAGTTAGTCTTGTTGTTCATTCTTTATTTTCCTGTCTTATGATCATTATAGATTCTAGTTGTTCTAGTGATATTGCTATTAATTCTTGTCTTATCTTCCTTAGTTTTCGTGATGTGACATGAGTACATTTCTAGTTATGGATTCTTAGATGTTGTAGTTAGTATAGTATACTTGACAGCGTTCTACCGCCGATACTGCGGCGTAGGCTGGGCGTGGCCCACGTATCCGTATCCGTATATCCGGGTGCGGGTCGTGACACGTTTTTGTGGTGGCCCATGCAGGTCAGTCTTTGCAATTAATGCAAAGTCGTGGTAGTACTTGAGCTTTTCTGTACTACTGCGAGCCTGCCCTAGGATTAAGGTTGAGTCATGGAATATTTAGGAATTTGGTACTCAGTCACATATTAGGAACTCTTGGTAGATTCCAGGGATGACCCCTGGGAATCTTATTTCGAACTTTTTGAAACTTTTCCCATTTGTTTCTGTCCGTCCTGATTCCTGAAACATCTGTCCGTTACCAAACTTTATTCTTTCTTTGGAATGAGTTTGTGGACCCCAGAGGGAAGGTATAAGTTGGACTTATATATCTTCTAGGTTGAGACGAGAATATGATTTGCCAGTCTCATATCAGGTTGAGACTGTTTAGATTATATTTCAATGATTTCCTTTTATCTTGACCTTGATAGTACCTTTGGACATCTCCTGAGAATTTTCTTCTAAACCCTATCTCGAAATCTGTTCCGTTAGTTTCCATCTACTTATCCTTAATTCATTGTTGAAATTTTGAATCTTGATGTTCGTTGTTGACTTCGATTTTGATTTGGTTTGAAGATAGGTTTCTCTGGATTGAGTTAAGATATTCTGATAAACATATTTTATGGAGGCGACGGAAACGATAAATGTCTACTTTATTTATGGAGTTTAGAATTTATCGCAGTCATATTAGCTAGCCTGACAAGGACATGGAGCCTGATTTTGGATATACTATCCTGGTTATGGCATTTAGATTCTCTTGCAGCCATACCGGTTGGCGTGGTAAGGAATCTAGATGACATAATTTTAGGGTGTATACCCTAGTTATGGACTCTATCGTTTTTTGCAGCTATGTTTACTAACGTGGCGAAAATTTTGGCAGCATGGTTTTGGATAGACGTGTATGGTTATCAGGTCATATCTTAAGTTGATTTACTTCTTTTACCAATGGAGTAAGATAATTCCTACCATTATTTCTTGTCTATCATTGTTTTCGTTCCCATCGCATGATGATTTTTTCTTTCTTACCGTCATTTCTTTTGTCTTGTTTAGCTATGTCTTGATTACACCAATCAACTATCTCGTATCTACATCTGTCATCTACACTTGAAAACTCTGAAAATTTTAAAATTTTCACATCTCAATTGTTTCTTAAATTTTGATACTGTTAAGATTTTGATTCCCTTCTGTCCATGACCAATCAATTTTGGTCGTCTTGTTTATCGTGCCAAAGAGTCTTGGTTGCTGACTAGACTTGAATGAGTTCCAATTTCCATTGGGACCTGGATTTCCATCCTTGGATTCTCGTGCCCAGCCTTCGTTGATCTTATTCTCCATCTTGCCCAAAGTCTGATTTACTCGAAAGTTGATCAACTTAGATCGTGTTGAGACAAATTTCTTTATCGTGGTTGGATTTCAATGTTATTAACCCTCGTGCATTGCCTTCTGATTTTGATCATTTTTGGATTTTGGACACTCGTGTCTAAACTCTTTTCGACCCTGATTTCATTTCCTGATTACATCCAAATTCCTTGTGATTAGTCGTGCCTAGATGATTGGGCATGACTAAGACAACTTGGGATTTCCTTGACCGTGATTTTAACGATCATAACTATATATTTTATCTTGCCTCAAACTCGTGCCTAAAATATTGCCTACAACCTTAATTTCGAGGATGAAATTTCTATAAGGTGGGTAGGATGTAAGCCCCCTGAATTTCCCGAATTATTTTTCAAATTTTCTAATGAATTATTTTCAATAATTTATTTCTATATAATTAATTTCGATTTGATTAATTTTGATTTAATGCTCTTTACCGTGACTTGGATTTCTAGAGCATCAGGGATGCCAGTCTCTAAAAACTTTCTTCTTGGAGTTTGTAGTAGACGAGATTATCTTCATGTTGATATATCGTGTCCCACTCGAACTTGTTCCCTTGTGCTCCATTTGATTCGCGCAACTTCGGGTCAATTTAGACCAATTTATCGTCTGCCGTAATTCGTGATTTAATTTCCAACTTAATTTTTGGGCCCGACATCGGTCCAATCCAGTCGACCCAATATATGGCCCTGGCCTGTTTTGAGCCTACTATGCACATGCCACTTGTGCGCTATCAAATTGATCTCTCTTGTGCCCCCAATTCATCCATGAATTAATTGATTTAAATTTATTATTTTTTTAATTAAATCTTGGTCCCGAACTTGTCCAAACTTGGCCCAACACCCAACCCAATTTGGTGTAGGCCCTATCATGTCTACCCATACACCCCACTGATATTTCCTCTTTTTCTCTACTCAAAATATCTCTCTCTATATATATAAATCTTTATTTCTCTCTCTCTCTCTTTTATATATGTATATATATATATACATATATAATATAATATATAATATCTCTCTCTCTCTACAAACACACCCCCTCACCTCACTCTCTCACTCCTATACCAGCAACCCCCCCCCCCATCATGTGGCCGAACCCCTCACCCCTACTCTCTATATTTACCCCTCATTCTCCTTCTCTTTCTATATAATATATATACACACACACACAATTATATCTACTACTCTCTCTCACTCACCCCTCCATACACTCACCCCCCCCCATCACACACACTCCCCTCTCACATCAGCCGACTTCACCCCCCCTCTCTCTAATATCTCATTCTCTCTCTCCCTCTTTATATTTTTTCCCACACACACATACATATTTTTCTCTCTCTCTCACTCCTTATATTACACACACACACAACACCACCAATCCCCCTCCTTTTTGGCCGAGCTCCCCCATGGCTGGTCGCACTTCTCCTCCTCCTCCCCGACTTCACCACAGCCCCCAGCTCCTCCCTTCTCCTCCTCCTTCTCCATCTACATCATCATCATCATCATCATCATCATCCTTCCACACCATCACCATTGCCATCACCCACCATCAACTAACCACCTCCACCACCATCATTCAAATTGCCACCACCACCACTCCCGAGCGCCACCGCCGGGCACCCCGCCTCCACCAGGCCGCCGATGCGTAGCCGTGCGCCACCCGTGGCCGGCGCGCAGCCGCAACAGCGGGCAGCAGCTGCTACAGCAGCAGCGCGCGCCGCCGCGCGCTCCGCCGCCGGCGAGCCCCCCCCCCGGCCGTGCGCGACCCCGGCGAACTCCCCCTTTGAACGGAATCCCGTCGACGCGCGCGCGGGAAAGTTTCAGAAATTGTGTTTCGGGACAGCAACTTTGCGTCAATTTTCTGGGAGATCCGACCGTTGGATCGACGAACTCCTTGCTCCGTCTCAATCTCGGTATATCCCTCTTCACCTTTGTCAAGTTTGAACCGTTAATTTCGTCGTTTGATACATCAAAACCGGCCACCAAGTTGACGTTTTAATTTGTACTGTTTTTGGACAGTTTTGTGATGCCAACTTCGCGGGTTCGTATCTTCGCCGTCGCAGCTCCGTTTGGCGCGCTACCAGTTCCTGTGCGAAGCTGGTATAACCCTCTTCCTGCCCCCTTTAGATTTCATTTCAGTTTGAGCTTGTTAGGTCGGTCGAATTCAACGCCAAAGTTGGTCGTTCGAATTCTTAGTGTTGCACTTGTAAAATTCCATTTTTGAACTCGGGACTCCGGATTTAATTTCTGACACCACCAGTAGACTCGTGGCATCGTTCTGGCATGTTTTCATATAAATTTTGCTTGATTTGGAGAACGTGGGCCCTGACACGCATTTCGGTGCAAAGCGGGTCCCACTTTCTGGGTCAACGGGTCATTTTGAGTTCGGCTCATCGGAATCCAATTCCGGATATACCGTTGAGTTCGTATCGTCATTCTGAACTCGTTGACATATAATTTGTTGAGTTTTGAGGACATTAGCTCCGACACGCTTTTCCGTGCAAATCGGAATTTCAATGTCCTGGTCAACGGACCAATTTGAGATCGGGTCAACGGAATCCAATTCTGGATATACCATTGGGTTCGTATCGTCATTCTGGATTCGTGGACATATAATTTGTTAGGTTTTGTGCACTTTTATTTCGACACGTTTTTCGGTGCAAAGTGTGTCCAATGGCGGACATCATTTTGGCCCGAAATTACCGTTTTGCCCCTGTGTCCAAATTGGACTTTTGGACAGGCTATCCAAGCTGATTTGACCATTCTGGACACGTTGGTGATATTTATTTTATCATCCGACAACATCTGTAGGTTTTTACCCTATTATTATAATCCTTCTCCTTTTGTGGTATTTTGAGTTCCATCGATTCCGGTGATTTCACAATCACTGAAATTGATGGGTTAACCTTGTAAATGTTTATAGAGACTAGCCTTGACCCTGTTTGACCGTGGTTGACTGTTTTGACTGAACGTCGAAGTAGAGTCAACATTTGACCTAGTTTAACCTAGAGTTGACCATAGTTGACCAGTTGACCAAAAGTCAACTGTAAGTCAACCATTGACCCAAATTGACCTAGTTTGACTTGGTTTGACTTTCTGTGACCTAGTTTGACCTAGTGTGACTCAGTGTGACCTAGTTTGACTTCGTTGACTGAGTCTGACCTAGATTGCGTAGCTTATACTATAGAATCAAGCCTAACACTGTTGAACCCTAATTAGCTTATATATATCTTATCTTTAGGTCTGTGGCATCACTCTGAGCATCGACCCCATTTAACAGCTCAGGACCGCAGGCGAGTACATTCTCTGATCATTTCATACTTGTTAGGACTTATATTCTTGCTTTAGATTACTTTACATGATGCTGTCACGTCATTATCACGGATTGGTACTATATGGATCTTGTTATGCGATGTTATCTCCCTCGGGGTGCATCAGATACAGTTGTCATGTGCTTTTCACGAACATCTTATATTTTATGTACACCGCTTTCATGTATACTCTTGTGCAATCTTGTACTCTCATGATCACGTGAGCAAACATGATAAAAACCTCTTGTACAAGGTAACGTAACTTGACTAGATCCGTGTGTATTGATTGGGGAGGGTGAGTAGGAAATGGTTATGTGATCAAAATCCCATCTTGTACAAATTCTTGTGAAATCTTGTGAAATCTTGTATATGTCCTAAGCCCGTTTATATAACCATATCATGCTCTAAATCACAGGTTACCTACAGTTCTTACTTATCATATATATAGATATTTCCAGTTATCAAATCTCTCTCGTTTTTACATATATTCTTTACAGTCCATGTATCTTACTCTATGCATGCTTTACATTTCCCAACATGATATGAACTGCGTGAGATGTATTGTACTCGTTTCGCTCCTGACTGGATACGTTATGAAAATATTACAGATGTTGATGCTAGCTGAGGTGGTTCCCACTATTCTTCTCTATGAGTTGCCTGGTAGATATCTTTAGTTAGTCTTGTTGTTCCTTCTTTATTTTCCTGTCTTATGATCATTATAGATTCTAGTTGTTCTAGTGATATTGCTAGTAATTCTTGTCTTATCTTCCTTAGTTTTCGTGATGTGACATGAGTACATTTCTAGTTATGGATTCTTAGATGTTGTAGTTAGTATAGTATACTTGACAGCGTTCTACCGTCGATACTGCGGCGTAGGCTGGGCGTGGCCCACGTATCCGTATCCGTATATCCGGGTGCGGGTCGTGACACATTATTACTGCTTTTACACGAGAGTTAGAGTTGTTATAGTAATGTACATGTTCATGCCTAACTTCTAGTTTGTCATGATCACCGTTTATCGTGTTGTTAATGTTTATCGTGTTGGACATGTACTTGTGAGTAGTCGGGTGGGATAATATGACTAGTAGACATGTGCTACCCCAGTGTAGCCCAGAGTTTATTCGGTTAGGGGACCGTCTTACAGTGTTTGTTCAGTCAATACACCTCACGTGTTGACTGTCCGATTCCTAACTCAATCGCATGTTGAACGTTGGTATTCTAAAACACACGGTACACGTGATCTTTTGTTTCTATATTGTTCATTCACTTCCTTTCCATCGAGTTGACTGTCATGTTGCCTTTATGTTATAGCTATACTCTTTCGTGTCATGCATATAGTTCATTTTCCTTATTATTGTTTCCTTCATGCATGTATATTATATTGTGTAGTATGGTGTTATGGTGAAATTGTTCCAATCCTGACTGAAATTTTTTTTTTTCAGTTGACAGATTCTTGATGACTATTCTTGATGACTTGCTCTCTTGCTTTGGGTTTCCTTTAGGTGGAGTTAGAGATATCTTGAAGGCCAAAACCTAGAGACTAGTTCGATAGTTTAGATTTGTTGTATTAGATTGTCACGCCCCAGAACCAGAATACTGGAGAGCGGGGGAATGACTCAGCCAGCTACGTATTACGGGTAGATGAATACCGTATAATACGATCAATGCTGTCTAAAAGACAAGGGGGTGCATACTACATGAAAGTCTTACTATGGTCACTTCACGTCTATTGTCGAAATCATTCAAATAAGAAACAGAAATAGAGAACATGTGAGATAAAGCAGTAAGGCGTCCCAAACGCTCTTGTCAAAATGTTCTTGATATCTGGCTTTACAAAACATAGCCAGATTGATGTAGCAAAAGTATACACAATTGTTATCAGCTGCAGCCTGACTTTAGTTACAATTATGTAAAAAGTAAGTACAAGACAATCCGACTAACATGTCGGTGCCAAACGGCAAGGTATAAAGTAGATAACAAAATGAGCGGGAAAGTAAGAAACCCACTCGAGTCCTCCTGCGATCATCCTTCTAGTGTTGACCATCTTGGAGGTAGAAGTAAGCTGGATCCTCGGAAACTGGCTCTAAATCTGGCCATGCAAAACCAGAGAGGTTAGACCTCTAAATAGCAAGTACCACAAGGAAGCACGACATGAGAACTAAAACCAGTAATGTGAAATATGATAAATAGATCTCTGCTTGCTACTAGGATTCACATAACATCACGACACTTCGAACCAACCTCCCAACCAAACAAGGACAGAAGTTGGCCCGTCATGTCCTGACATTCTGATCATCCCAGTTAAGTAACAGAGTAGGTACAGTACACAAACAAATCATCTTGAACGGCCAATCAACTACTACGGCTTGCTATTGTGAGTCCCAAGTTATCCTGGAATTATGCAATTAGGGATTCCTCAGTTCTTACTATGTACAAGCAAGGCTAGTCTATCCAATCAATCAATTGTGCCAATCATGTAGTTAGACGAGTCCCAGCGGGACGTCCGCCGTTAATATAGCATGTACAATAATATAAGCAGATACTGTTCCCTGTCCGTGTGACAGATTTACAGTATCTGTGGAAACCAGCCGGCCCGTCGGGCACTTAATACTCCCAAGGGGGCTGCCATGTAAGAACTCGGGAATCCATTCTCTCCATGCCATCATTATTTTATTTAACTTAATAGTCTCTACGTTGAGTGAAGTTCCATGCCGTGGATCATGGTCATTCAAATGAGTACTTTCGTACGGGGTACGATATGCGCAACTCTACAACGATACCCGTACGGCTAGGTTGTAGGTTTTACATAGCGTGATACAACAATCAAATCTGACCACGGAGTAATCATGCCTTGACCATAAAGTACACATGCTGTTTTTGTAAGATAGATAAATAACTAAATAAATAAATAATTTGAAGCCTGCATGTGCCTGTATGCCAATATTCGGGATTGGCTAATCGAGTACAATAGTTCATTACATGAACGTGTCTCATTCATTTCATTCAATAAGACGACTAGCCAGTCTCTTAGTTCCAACTAGGAACGCATGATCAATTTTAGTCAAGATAACCATTATCATCAATGGTGACAAGGCATGAAAGTCAAATAGTATTCAGTGGGGTCGAGTCTACAATTCTCAGGGTTTAATTCCAGTCAATCGGGGTATCTATAACTCAATTCACGACACATGGTACATCCCACGTAACAATCTATATTTAACAGAAATATCAACATATTATGATTATATCAAGTTTATGCAAAAAGGCGTAAGGATATAAAATGGACGTTAAATATCTAATAAGATATCAATATACAGGGCTATAGAAGATCCAGGGTAAATAGGCTACTCTCATGTCAGCCTACGCTCATGTCAGCGTACGCTCATGTCAAGCTACGCTCAAGCCAGCGTACGCTCGGGTCATGCTACGCTCAGGTCAAGCTAGCGTATGCAAGTCATACGCTTCCAAAAGGCAGCGTATGAACTCCATACGACTCCTTACTATCCAAGTCAGCGTATGCAAGTCATACGCTTCCAAAAGGCAGCGTATGGACTCCATACGACTCCTGACCATCCAAGTCAGCGTATGCAAGTCATACGCTTCCAAAAGGCAGCGTATGGACTCCATACGACTCCTGACCATCCAAGTCAGCGTATGCAAGTCATACGCTTCCAAAAGGCAGCGTATGGACTCCATACGACTCCTGACCATCCAAGTCAGCGTATGCAAGTCATACGTTTCCAAAAGGCAGCATATGGGGACTGCGCTGCACTAAAAAGCGCGCGCAACTCAGTGGCATAAGCTAAAAAGCTTGCACACTGCTCACTGTCTTCTCCAAACAGCAAGAACTCCATGGTTGTACCCCAAAGCTTCAAAAGTCCGTGACTTGGTCAAAACAAGTCCGAATCCAACTTTGCAAAGGTCAAAATTGGGTAGAATGAAATCCTCTACAATATGGAACCATCAAAACTTGAAAACAAAGAAGTTTAATAGATCAAACCCCCCCCCAAAATCCGAAAATAACTCATATCTAGATCTACAAAGATTAAGACTTCGAAATGAAAAATGTCAAGTTCTAAACTCTCTTAGAATCACGAGGGAAAGAGAATGGAGCCATAAAAATGGGTCCTCATGAAGAAGCAAGATGTACTTGTCTACGGTTTGGTAGGTGGAGAGAGTAATGAAGAAGAAGAAGATGAGTAATGGTGAGAATGAGTAATGAGGAGAGAGAATGGAGATGGTGGCTTTAAATATGGAAAGGGTGGTAGGTGGGAGCTAATGGGCCGGGTCCAATGGGTCGGGTTGTAGGGGATCCAACCAAAGCCAACCCGAACCCAAATAAGCAAGACTAAGGCAGGGAATAAAAACAGAAAATAAAGTACAGAAATAAAATTGTAGAAGTAAATTAACATAAAAATTTAAAGAGCAGATTAATTAATTAACATGAAATTAAAAGAATTTAAATACAGGATAATACATGATAAATATTAAATAAATACATGATAAATACTTAAATAAATACACATGAATTGTACATGTATAAAAAATACGCATTTTAGGAACGGGGAGTGACATCTCTACCCTCCTTAGAAAAATTCCGTCCTCGGAATTTCAAATCCAAGCAGGATAGAAACATCGGGGCTAACTAATCTAAGTACAAGCAATTCAATCAAGCAATCATTTTACAATGTCCTTAGCAAGTAACATATCTATACTTAACAATCTACGATATTAAGCAATTCTACCCATAAGGTGATAAGCATGAGGAATTAAGACAATCAAGGTACGCAGAAAAAGATATACCTTGTGAGTCAAACAGATGTGGATACCGTGATCGGATATCATCCTCACGTTCCCACGTTGACTCTCCCAAAGAGTGATGACCCCAAGCAACCCGGACAAGGTTAATTGTTCGGTTCTTGAGTATCTTCTCTCTTCGGTCCAAGATAGACACAGGCTGTTCCTCGTAAGACAGGTTGGTACCAACAACCAGTTCTGAATGATCGAGGATATGGCTGGGGTCCGATACATACCTTCGCAATTGAGATACATGAAACACGTTATGTACCTCTCGTAACGAAGGTGGAAGGGACAAACGATAAGCAACATCGCCTACCCTATCAAGAATAATAAATGGGCCTACGTATCGTGGGCTCAACTTCCCGCGAACGCCAAATCTAATGACCCCACGGGTAGGTGAGATCCGCAAGAACACGTGGTCTCCAACAGAAAACTCTAGCGGCCTACGATGCTGGTCCGCCCAATGACGATGCCGATCCTGCGCAACACGAAGTCGCTCTCTAATTCCCTTAATCACTTCAACCGTCTGGATAATCATTTATGGGCCTAGCATCTTTCTCTCCCCGATATCATCCCATGCTAGTGGCGATCTACACTTCTTACCATATAGTGCTTCAAATGGCGCCATCTGGATACTGGCTTGATAACTGTTGTTGTATGAGAACTCAACTAAGTGCAGGTGGCTTTCCCAAGATCCTCTAAAATCCAGAGTGCAAGCTCGCAACATATCTTCCAAAGTCTGAATCGTCCTTTCTGATTGCCCGTCCGTCTGAAGATGGTAAGCCGTGCTAAATTTTAACTTGGTACCCAGACTATGATGTAAGCTCTTCCAGAAATGTGATGTAAAGCGGGTATCTCGATCCGACACAATGCTGACAGGGACTCCATGCTGCCTGACTATCTGTTGCATATACAACTCTGCCAACTTTTCTGTAGATTGTCCCACTCTGTAAGGAAGAAAGTGTGCTACCTTTGTAAGCCGATCTACTATCACCCAAATAGCATCTTTACCACTTGGTGATCTCGGTAAACCGGTCACAAAGTCCATCGTAATGTGTTCCCACTTCCATTCCGGGATAGAAAGCGGTTGCAATAGCCCAGCTGGCCTCTGCTGTTCAGCCTTCACTTGCTGACATACCAAGCAACGGGAAACAAATCTAGCTATTTCTCTCTTCATTCCGTTCCACCAGAAGTGCTGCTTGATATCTTGGTACATCTTGGTCCCTCCAGGATGTATAGAATACTGGGAACTGTGAGCTTCTGTCATTACTTCCTGTCTGATATTCCCACTAGGTACACATAGACGTGATCCAAACCGAAGTATACCATCTTCATGAATTCTCATCTCCTTTCTGATTCCTGACTCACATTCTGTCCTAAGCTTCTGAATCCTTGGGTCCTGTGCCTGAGCTGCCTTGATCCTATCTACCAAGTCAGATTGGACTTGTAGACTTGCCAGAACTCCTACATCGTTAGAAAGTATAACTTCTATGCCCATCTCTTGAAGGTCTTCTAAGATATGCTTCTGTGTTGTCAACATAAATGCGCCGTCCCTTCTGCTGAGAGCGTCTGCTACCACATTAGCCTTGCCTGGATGATACTGAAGCTCCACATCATAATCCTTGATCAACTCCAATCACCTTCTCTGCCTCATGTTCAGTTCCTTCTGAGTAAAGATGTACTTCAGACTTTTATGGTCTGTGTACATGTCCACTCGGTCACCATATAAATAATGTCTCCATAGCTTCAAGGCAAACACTACTGCTGCTAACTCCAAATCATGAGTTGGGTAATTCTTCTCGTGGTCTCGAAGTTGCCTAGATGCATACGCTATCACCTTCCCATGCTGCATAAGGACGCATCCAAGTCCTTTACCTGACGCATCACAATATACTGTAAAACCTCCGGGTCCAACTGGCAATGTAAGAATAGGCGCTGATATCAACTTCTGCTTCAGATTCTCAAACGATGACTGGCATTCTGCCGACCAAACGAATGGCACATCCTTCCGTGTCAAGCGGGTCATGGGTGCTGAAAGTCTTGCAAAATCTGACACAAACCTTCGATAATATCCTGCCAATCCCAAGAAACTCCATACATCAGCTACGGTCTTGGGTACTGGCCAACTCTCTACTGCTTCTACCTTCTTGGGATCCACTGCTACTCCAGCTCCTGATATGATGTGACCCAGAAATGAAATATAATCCGTCCAGAACTCACACTTGCTGAGCTTGGCATACAACCGGTTCTCTCTCAAAACCTACAACACTTTTCTGAGGTGGTCTTCATGCTCCTCTTCACTAGCAGAGTATACAAGAATGTCGTCGAGGAACACCACGACAAACTGATCTAAGTATGGCATAAAGATGCGGTTCATCAAATCTATGAATATTGCTGGAGCATTGGTCAAACCAAACGGCATTACTAAGAATTCATAATGCCCATACTTCGACCTGAATGCTGTCTTGGGAATGTCTTTCTTCCGAACCCTCACCTGATGGTATCCTGAACGAAGATCTATCTTGGAGAAGACTCTGGCCCTGCTCAACTGATCAAATAAGTCGTCGATCCTGGGTAGTGGGTACTTGTTCTTTACTGTTGCTGCGTTAAGCTTCCTGTAGTCGATGCATAATCTGGATGATCCATCCTTCTTTCCTACAAGTACCACTGGCGCTGCCCATGGTGATATGCTAGCTTGGATGAACTTCTTCTCCTTCAATTCCTCTATGTGCTGATACACCTTGGCCTGCTCCGAATCCGCCATTCTGTAAACTCGATCTGATATCGGTTTAGTTCCTGGTGCCAATTCTATGCTGAACTCAATATCTCTAACCGGTGGTAGACCTGGAAGTTCTTCGGGAAATACGTCTAGAAATTCTTCAACTACCTTCGGAACTTGAACTTCTTCCATTGCCGTTATTACTCCCTGCTCTTGCTGAGTTGCCTCTGATCTGACTAAGGTGAATCTCTTCATGCCTGGAATATCAAAAGATACACTCCCACTACGACAATCTATTGTCGCATGACTGTCTTTCAGCCAGTCCATGCCTAAGATAACGTCGAAATTTCCAACAGGAAATTCTATCAACCGGGCGGGTAAGGAATGCCCGCAAACTACAACACTACACGCTAGAATAACTCTACTAACTCCTACGAGCCCATTGCCAGTGAGTATATTCAACCTCCCTGGCAATGCCTCGAACTCCATTCCTAGCCGTGTCGTAAATTGTGCAGATATAAATGAGTGTGATGCTCCCGAATCAAACAATGCTACTGCGGGATATGAGGCGACGAGAATGTTACCTGCCACAACATCTTTCGATGCTAATGCCTCCTCCAAGGACAGTGTGAATGCCTGCCCTCGACCTCCTTGCTGGTTCCCATGCTGTGGCCTAGCCTGGTGCTGCTGCTGGCCCCTTCCTTGATGATGCTGGGGTGGTCTATACTGGTGTTGCTGCATCGGCGGTCCCTGCTGTCGATACATCTGAGCCTGCGGACGCTGTGCCAACGGCCTTACTGCCACTGCTGGTCCTCGATAATGTCCTGCCCCTGGTGCTGGCAGAGCAGAAAACTGCTGCCCTGGTCCTCCTGACCTCGAATTCATGGGACATGTGGTAACCCGATAGTCTGAATTTCCACATATCAGACACAGTCCATTCAATGTCCGACACACATCTCTAGTGTGCCCCATCTTCCCACAATAAGTACATCCCGCTGGGGGTTGCTGGTTCTTCCTCTGTTGCTGTTGCTGCTGCCTGGGTGGTGGTACTGGTCCTCGTATCGCCACATCATGGATACGAATGCCAGTGGATGGTGCTGTTGTTCGGGGCGCTGCTCCCCCTCCTCCTTCAATCTGACTGTGGGATCTTTTCTGACCCCCAGTCCTTACTGCAAGCCTCTGAATGGTGATCTCATGCCTCCGGATTGCCGTCAATATCTCATCAAAAGTCTGGTAATTGTGCCCTTCTATCAATTACAAGTGCTCAAGATGAAATCCTTGCTGGAACCTCATCGCCCTCTGGCGCTCCGTTGCTACCATCTCTGGGGCGAACCTACTCAATCTGCAGAACTCCGCTGCATAAGCATCTACAGTCTTGCCAGCCTGCCTGAGGCTGATAAACTTCTGTTGTAGCTCAAACTGCGCCACAACTCCATAGTACTTGGTCTTGAATCTTGCTGTAAAATCGTCCCAAGCCACAGGACGTCTGATGCCCACTTCCTCTGATTCCCACCAATCACGTGCGAGATCCTGAAGTAACAACTTTACTAGATCCACACGTTCTGCTACCGGTACCTTAGCTGCCGTTAGAATAGCCTCCATATCCTTAAGCCATGCATCTGCTGATATGGCATCCTCCGTGCCCTCAAAACGGCGGGGGTTGTACTTGCAAAACCTGGCTGACGCTCCTGAATCAGTCCTTGCTTCTCTTTCCAAAGCCGTCTGCAATCCTTGGTTGAGTAGCACATTCTGCTCTTGTAGCTGAGTATGCATGCGTTGCTGGGCCAACATCTGATGTTGTTGAGTAGCCATCATTCCTCTCATGATCTCCAGAAGGGCTGGTGTGTCCACTTGGGTAGGTGGAACTGTCGGTGGGGGTGGAATGTCCGGATACTGCGACCCAGCTGCTGGTTCCACGATCACTTCTTCCTGAGTAGCCTCCTGAGGGGAGACTGGCCCTTGCTGCTGACCAACCTGGTCAGGTTGTCCATGTTGCTGTCCATGTTGTTGCGGTCCAGCTCTGACAGGTGTGGACGAGGTGCCCCTAAGAGAAGGGACAAGAGAACAATCAAACGACCGGACATGAAGGATCAATGAAGTCAAAGGATACTGGAATGTCAAGCTAGAGTTGAGAGTAACGAATCATGAGATCAAAAAAAAACATGTGTGATTGAGACATCCTATTAAACACCCCACAAGTCTAAAATCAGACCTGCATCGGCCACCACTAAAGCCTTGTCACGCCCCAGAACCAGAATACTGGAGAGCGGGGGAATGATTCAGCCAGCTACGTATTACGGGTAGATGAATACCGTATAATACGATCAATGTTGTCTAAAAGACAAGGGGGTGCATACTACATGAAAGTCTTACTATGGTCACTTCACGTCTATTGTCTCAATCATTCAAATAAGAAACAGAAATAGAGAACATGTGAGATAAAGCAGTAAGGCGTCCCAAACGCTCTTGTCAAAATGTTCTTGATATCTGGCTTTACAAAACATAGCCAGATTGATGTAGCAAAAGTATACACAATTGTTATCAGCTGCAGCCTGACTTTAGTTACAATTATGTAAAAAGTAAGTACAAGACAATCCGACTAACATATCGGTGCCAAACGGCAAGGTATAAAGTAGATAACAAAATGAGCGGGGAAGTAAGAAACCCACTCGAGTCCTCCTGCGATCATCCTTCTAGTGTTGACCATCTTGGAGGTAGAAGTAAGCTGGATCCTCGGAAACTGGCTCTAAATCTGGCCATGTAAAACCAGAGAGGTTAGACCTCTAAATAGCAAGTACCACAAGGAAGCACGACATGAGAACTAAAACCAGTAATGTGAAATATGATAAATAGATCTCTGCTTGCTACTAGGATTCACATAACATCACGACACTTCGAACCAACCTCCCAACCAAACAAGGACAGAAGTTGGCCCGTCATGTCCTGACATTCTGATCATCCCAGTTAAGTAACAGAGTAGGTACAGTACACAAACAAATTATCTTGAACGGCCAATCAACTACTACGACTTGCTATTGTGAGTCCCAAGTTATCCTGGAATTATGCAATTAGGGATTCCTCAGTTCTTACTATGTGCAAGCAAGGCTAGTCTATCCAATCAATCAATTGCGCCAATCATGTAGTTAGACGAGTCCCAGCGGGACGTCCGCCGTTAATATAGCATGTACAATAATATAAGCAGATACTGTTCCCTGTCCGTGTGACAGATTTACAGTATCTGTGGAAACCAGCCGGCCCGTCGGGCACTTAATAGTCCCAAAGGGGCTGCTATGTAAGAACTCGGGAATCCATTCTCTCCATGCCATCATTATTTTATTTAACTTAATAGTCTCTACGTTGAGTGAAGTTCCATACCGTGGATCATGGTCATTCAAATGAGTACTTTCGTACGGGGTACGATATGCGCAACTCTACAACGATACCCGTGCGGCTAGGTTGTAGGTTTTACATAGCGTGATGCAACAATCAAATCTGACCACGGAGTAATCATGCCTTGACCATAAAGTACACATGCTGTTTTTGTAAGATAGATAAATAACTAAATAAATAAATAATTTGAAGCCTGCATGTGCCTGTATGCCAATATTCGGGATTGGCTAATCGAGTACAATAGTTCATTACATGAACGTGTCTCATTCATTTCATTCAATAAGACGACTAGCCAGTCTCTTAGTTCCAACTAGGAACGCATGATCAATTTTAGTCAAGATAACCATTATCATCAATGGTGACAAGGCATGAAAGTCAAATAGTATTCAGTGGGGTCGAGTCTACAATTCTCAGGGTTTAATTCCAGTCAATCGGGGTATCTATAACTCAATTCACGACATATGGTACATCCCACGTAACAATCTATATTTAACAGAAATATCAACATATTATGATTATATCAAGTTTATGCAAAAAGGCGTAAGGATATAAAATGGACGTTAAATATCTAATAAGATATCAATATACAGGGCTATAGAAGATCCAGGGTAAATAGGCTACTCTCATGTCAGCCTACGCTCATGTCAAGCTACGCTCAAGCCAGCGTACGCTCGGGTCATGCTACGCTCAGGTCAAGCTAGCGTATGCAAGTCATACGCTTCCAAAAGGCAGCGTATGGACTCCATACGACTCCTTACTATCCAAGTCAGCGTATGCAAGTCATACGCTTCCAAAAGGCAGCGTATGGACTCCATACGACTCCTGACCATCCAAGTCAGCGTATGCAAGTCATACGCTTCCAAAAGGCAGCGTATGGACTCCATACGACTCCTGACCATCCAAGTCAGCGTATGCAAGTCATACGCTTCCAAAAGGCAGCGTATGGACTCCATACGACTCCTGACCATCCAAGTCAGCGTATGCAAGTCATACGCTTCCAAAAGGCAGCGTATGGACTCCATACGACTCCTGACCATCCAAGTCAGCGTATGCAAGTCATACGCTTCCAAAAGGCAGCATATGGGGACTGCGCTGCACTAAAGAGCGCGCGCAACTCAGTGGCATAAGCTAAAAAGCTTGCACACTGCTCACTGTCTTCTCCAAACAGCAAGAACTCCATGGTTGCACCCCAAAGCTTCAAAAGTCCGTAACTTGGTCAAAATAAGTCCGAATCCAACTTTGCAAAGGTCAAAATTGGGTAGAATGAAATCCTCTACAATATGGAACCATCAAAACTTGAAAACAAAGAAGTTTAATAGATCAAAACCCCCCCAAAATCCGAAAATAACTCATATCTAGATCTACAAAGATTAAGACTTCGAAATGAAAAATGTCAAGTTCTAAACTCTCTTAGAATCACGAGGGAAAGAGAATAGAGCCATAAAAATGGGTCCTCATGAAGAAGCAAGATGTACTTGCCTACGGTTTGGTAGGTGGAGAGAGTAATGAAGAAGAAGAAGATGAGTAACGGTGAGAATGAGTAATGAGGAGAGAGAATGGAGAGGGTGGCTTTAAATATGGAAGGGGTGGTAGGTGGGAGCTAATGGGCCGGGTCCAATGGGTCGGGTTGTAGGGGATCCAACCAAAGCCAACCCGAACCCAAATAAGCAAGACTAAGGCAGGGAATAAAAACAGGAAATAAAGTGCAGAAATAAAATTGTAGAAGTAAATTAACATGAAAATTTAAAGAGCAGATTAATTAATTAACATGAAATTAAAGGAATTTAAATACAAGATAATACATGATAAATATTAAATAAATACATGATAAATACTTAAATAAATACACATGAATTGTACATGTATAAAAAATACGCATTTTAGGAACGGGGAGTGACATAGATTTTGTGAGACATTGTATTTGGTTAAATATAAATCTTGTAAATTTTGTAATTGATTTAGAAATGTGAATGAGCAATAAAATAATTATTTTATAAGAATTTTGTTTATTGTGGGGTAGACAACATACTACTGCCGACACTGCGACGTAGGCTGGACTTGGACACGCACTCGCATCCCGAAAAGCGGGAGCAAGTCGTGACACTGATATATGTAGCTGGCTTTGTTTCGCCCCCGCTCTCCAGTATTCTGGTTTTGGGGCGTGACAACCAACATATTTATCAATGCACATTTCACTTAAAATATATATTGATAAATGTAAAATGTGCATTGACAAATGTGTTGTTGAAATTAAATATCCATATAAAATATATATTTATTAATATATTAACATGTGTCTATGGACACAAGTTAACAAAACCTTTTTAATTAGTATAGCTCCAACACTAAGGCCATCTCTAATGATAATTTCTAAAATTGAGTTTCTATTCTACTTGTCATTGTACTTTAAGAAAATTTCTATCATAGTTGGTAGAGTTTCTATATAGAAATTGCACACACAAAAAACACTCTCCAAGGGTTCTCTATTTCTATCCTACGTATCAACAAATAAAATGATCAATTTGATGACGTAGGGCCTAATATTAATTGGTATAAGAGATGAAAAATTTCTATGAGAGTTTCTACAAGTAGAACCCTTTATAGAAACTCTCCATCCTACACCACTCCCACAAAGGAAATAAATTGCTATAAAGCCACCAATGAGAGAAATTTTCTAAATTAAATTTCTACCATAATAAGAAAAATAAAAACCCCATTTATTAATGTATTAACATGTGTCCTTTGACACATGTTAACAAAACCTTTTGATTAATATATCTCCAGCACTAAGGCCGATCTCCAATGGGGATTTCTAAAATTGATTTCTATCATATTTCGCATAGTACTTTAAAAGTCTGCTTGGTAAAGGTGTTTTCACAGGTTTTGGGATATTTTTGAACCGACCATTTCTGAAAACCTTTGCTTGTTAATTTTTTTGAGGCACCGGTTTTAATCGGCTCAAAAAAACTCCCAAAATCGGTGTAATGTAAATTTGATTGGCTTTATAAACACCCCAAATCGATGGATTTTGAGAGATTTTATTTATTTTATTCCATTTATATCCTCACCAAAAATATATAATTATAACTCTTAATACCCTTCCCTATTTAATTTTATTCATGTAAAATAAATTTAGAACCAGTCGTTAGTGAATTACCAAGCATAGATTGGACCAGTTTAAAAGATGCTACTTAAAAATCACCCAAAATTGGATCTCTCATAACCGGTACTCTAAAGACATCTCATAACTGCTACCCCTACAATTGTCAAGCAGACCCAAAGAAAATTTCTATCATAGTTGGTAGAGTTTCTACATAGAAATTGCATACATAAAAATACTCTTAAATTGTTCTCTATTTCTATTCTAGGTGGCAAAAATGAAAAGATCAATTTGATGTAGGGCCAATATTAATTGGTATGAGAGATGAACAATTTATGTGAGAGTTTTTACATGTAGAAATTTTATAGAAATTGCTATCCTACATGACCGCAAAATAAAGATTTTTTTATAATGGCACATCAAAACTTGATTAGGGCTAGCCAGGATTGGGGCTAGCCTATGTTTGAGAAAAAATTATTGGGGCTATCATATTTTTCTACTCATGGTGCTGTCCCAACCCCACACCCCAACCCCCAAATTTCACTCTCTCTCTTCCAAAACCATAACTTTCTTTCTCTTCTTCTTCTTCTTCTTCTTCTTCTTCTTCACCATTTTTCACTCCCCAAACTATATATCTTCTTCTTCTTCATATTCTCCTCCACAATTTTTCCATTCTAAACCTTAGTTTTCTTCTCCATCATTTTCATCAAAATCCTAGTTTTTCTCTCCATAATTTTCATTCTCATCATTTTGATTCCTCACAAATAATGCATGAAAATAAATTCTAACATGTTTATTTCATTCTTTCACAAAAAATGTATGAAAATAAACCCTAAAATGTATATTTCACTATATTATCAAGATGGAAATAAATCCTAACATATGTTTTTCATTCGGCCATTTCGATTTTAGGACTGCCAGGAATTATGACAGTCCTAAAATGTACTTGCTGTACAGCAAGTCACTTTTAGGATTGCCACAATTCATGACAGTCATACAATTCATGACAGTCCTCAATACTTCTAAGACTGCCAGAAATTATGGCAGTCCTGTTGTATAGGAAGGTCAGCAAGATCCTTTCAGGACTGCCATAGTTCATGGCAGTCCTCAATACTTCTAGGACTGCCAGAAATTGTGACAGTCTTATTGTACAACAAGTTCCTTTTAGGACTGCCACAATTTCTGGCAATCTTCAATACTTCTAGGACTGCCAGAAGTTGTGGCAGTCCTGGTATAAACTTGCTCAACAAATCGATTTCTTCTAGAAATAGGGTTTCATCCATAATTTCTTCTATTAATGAAGAAAAATTAATTAGTAGATTTTATAGATTTGGTAACTCAATTTCTTCTATAACTAGGATTTCATCCATAAACTAGGGTTTAGATAGAAAAATATGAGAAATTAGAAGAGGAAAAAAAATGGGATTTGGTGAAAAATATGTTATTTTTGTTTTCTTTCTTTTTGTTCTTACTTCTTTTTTCTTTCTTCTTTTTCTTTGTTCTTCTTGTGAAGAAGGAGAATAGAGAAAAATAAAAAGAGTTGTCTTTTATATCTAAGAATTGGATAGCCCTGAGTAAATTTTTCAGAGACAAACTTGTAAATAAATGAAATTTAAGAATGAGACAGTCCTGATCAACTTTTGATGTGTCCTTATAAAAAATTAAAATAAATTGTTATAAAAATTTTTATTTGATAGTTTTTTTTTATAAAAAAGATTTCAATGATATAGAAACCCCAATTGGAGAACAGCAGCTAGAAAGAAACAAACTTGATTAACCCAAAGCAAACCGAAACGAAAGCAAAGAAGAAAAACTCCTCACACTCCCTAATCTTTTCTACCACCACCGATGAATTGATCGATGGAGAAAGAAACAAAGAAATTCCCCCAGCACAAAAGTAGTAGCAGCAGCATATGCCTCTGTAGCCAACCGCCTCTCTCTCTCTCTCTCCTCTTTTTTCCCAATCCCACAACCCTAATTTTCCATTTTCCCCTCAAGAAAAATTTTAGGCTTCCCCGTCGCTGCTGCTTCTGATCGGAGATGCCATAGCTGATCATCGCAGCGGTGTATGGAAACGCGCAGCCGCAAGCGGGCCGAGGCCTCCTCTTCAGCCCCCTCCCCCTCCTCCTCCTCCCATCCCTCAAAGCGCTCCCGCTCCTCCTCCACCAATTCCCCTTCCGTCACCACTCGCTCTCGCTCCAACTCTTCCTCCTCCGCCACCGCTGCGAACAATAAAATGGACCCTCCTCCCCCCGCCGCTCCCGATTCCTCCTCCTCCCGCCGCCGCTCCTCCCAGCGCGACCGCGACGACAAGAAGGGCAAGGAGCGCGAGCCCCCCGCCCCCTCGTCCTCCCGTTCCCGCGAAGCCGAGCGCCTCCTCGGCCTAACATTCGACGCCGCTGGGCCCACCGATGACGACAATGCCGGCGCCAACGTCCTCCACCACAACCTCTCCTCCGCCAGCAGCGCCCTCCAGGGCCTCCTCCGCAAGCTCGGTGCCGGCCTCGACGACCTCCTCCCCTCCTCCTCCGTCGCCCCCGGAGGCGGAGGAGCCGACCGATCCTCCCACCAGAGCGGACGCATGAAGAAGATCCTCTCCGGCCTCCGTGCGGACGGCGAGGAGGGGAAGCAGGTGGAGGCCCTCACCCAGCTCTGCGAGATCCTCTCCATCGGCACCGAGGAGTCCCTGGGATCTTTCTCCGTAGACTCCTTCGTGCCCGTACTCGTCGGCCTGCTCAACCACGAGAGCAACCCCGATGTCATGCTGCTCGCCGCCAGGGCCCTAACCCACCTTTGCGACGTGCTGCCCTCCTCCTGCGCTGCCGTGGTGCACTATGGCGCCGTCCCCTGCTTCTGCGCCCGGCTGCTAACGATCGAGTATATGGATCTTGCTGAGCAGGTGGTCTTCACTTCCCCTTCTCCTTTTTTTTTTTTTTTAGTTCATGGATTGAATTGTGTAATCTTGGTCTCATCATTTACATCTGCTAGTCTATTCTTGTACTTGTAATATGATAAGAAGAGGTTTCTACGTGCAGCAGTGACAAACTTATAATCTGCTTGTTTTGTTCATTTTAGTCTCTGCAAGCCCTCAAGAAGGTTTCTCAAGAGCATCCAACAGCTTGTTTGCGTGCCGGTGCACTTATGGCTGTGCTGTCTTATCTTGATTTCTTTTCGACAGGAGTTCAGGTATCAAACTGTGTATTATATGCATTTTGCTCTTACTTTTCTAGATGAGGTCGGGAACTAATTTGATTGTTGTTGAATTGTGTTTGTTTCTGAATGATATCCTTCAGAGAGTAGCTTTATCCACTGCCGCAAATATGTGTAAGAAACTTCCATCGGATGCTGCCGACTTTGTCATGGAAGCGGTTCCATTGCTAACAAACCTTCTGCACTACCATGATTCAAAGGTATGCCATATATCCGCGTACGAATATTTAGAAAGCTTTTGCCTTGATCTCATATTATACCTTTGGATTCGAGTACAGGTATTAGACCATGCATCTGTTTGTTTGACACGTATCGCGGAGGCATTCACTTCGTCCCCTGAGAAGTTGGATGAGCTATGTAATCACGGGTTAGTTGCACAGGCTGCAGGGTTAATTTCCATCGGTAATTCAGGAGGGCAGGCTTCTCTCACTCCGTCAACATACACGGTACTCACATTTACCAACATATAGCAGACTCCTTATGATCTGCCGATTTTTAACTCACAAAGCATTTCAGGGTTTAATTCGCCTTCTCTCAACGTGTGCGAGTGGATCTCCACTAGGAGCTAAGACCCTCCTCCTCCTCGGCATCAGTGGCATTCTTAAAGATATACTTTCAGGGTCTACTCTCGTTGCGAGTATATCTGTTTCACCTTCTTTAACGAGGCCACCGGAACAGGTACCTTAGTCGCTCTTTTTCTTGCTGATGTAGATGCTTTGAGGTCATGGTCTTCGCATAATATATTTGCTTATTCCTGTTCTTGGTGATCGACATCATCATTTGTAATCCATAGACATTAATTTGCAACTTAGATACTACTTTATATTGTGTAGAGGGACTAGTTTGCCGTTGCAATCTTTTACTTGGTTCGTTATGCTAATGGCATGTAATTTCATTGTATCCATTAAAAGTTTGAGCACAACTATTTCATGTTCATTCCACTTCATTATTAGCATCCTACACATATTAGATGCTAATCTATTATCTATACATGATCCTTAAACATGTGGACAATAGTCCTTATTCTTGGAAGGTTTTGCAATGCAAAACATGGCTTACATTTAGGGGATGTTTGGTTGCTTGCAAGTGTGTTGTACCTCGTTTTTGCAAGTGCGTTGAAACTGAGCTTACCTTGCGTGTTTGGGTTGTCGTAAGTGTATTGAAAGTGCATTGAAAGTGCCACTTTCAATGTACTTTCAATGTATCTGCCCCCAAGAGAAGGCAGTTTTGGTGTTTGGCTAGCCATTGCAAGTCCATTGCAAGTGGAGAGTTTATGGGTTGCAGTAGAAAATGAGTGGAACTCGTTGTAAGTGGAGAGTTTTGTTGCTATTTTTCTTTATTAATTCAATTGGATTAATTTATTTGTCAATTAATAGATTTTTGTTATTTTTTTTTCCAACTGAATAGGAAGACTTTTAGAATATGTTATTAATTTTTTTTGTTAATTAGTATATTTCGATAACTAATATTTTTCGTTAATTAAAAATGAATTTTAGTTAATTTTACGTTAATTAAGAAATTTTAGTTTTTCGTTAATTTTTTGTTAACTAAGTTTTGTTAATTAAATTTTCTTTAATTAAGAATATGTTATTATAAATTTTCGTTAATTAATATATATTCGATAATTAATTTTTTTCGTTAAATAATTTATTTTGTCAATTAAATATGAATTAATATATTTTGATAGTTAATATTAGTTAATATATTTCGTTAATTAAATTTTTTAGTTAATTTTTTGTTAAATGATTTATTTTGTTAATTTTTGTTAATTATTCGTCAATTAATATTTGTTAATTTTTCATTAATTTCAATTCCCACTTCCACTTTCATATTGCCATCCAAACAAAATTGGAATGAAACTCGGACAAAAAACTACCTATCCAAACATATTTGGGAAAGCGACACCAGTTGCATTACAACATGTTGAAAGTCTTACTTTCACACTTTCAAGAAGCTACAACTATACAAACAGTCACTTAGCTTGTGCATCAGTTTTGGTTGTTTTGGGTTGTTTCAGTCTTGTATTCTTCAAGTTTTATGAAGAATTTATCATCTTCTTTTGCATCATTAGTTTGCTTTCAGAATTTCTAATATGTTAAAAGATTTTTTTTATCATACATATCATATGTGAAATTGTGAATTGAATTATAACCCTACTAATTATATGGTTCTTTATTGTAAGAGTCATCAATATATCCTCTGATATCTAATATTGCACCAGAACCACTATGTGGTCTTTTTCGTCATGTGAACCTTTGAGTGTACCTGGTAGACTCTCACTCCAACCGAGAATTTGAAATGAAAGCTGATGTAGGACAAGCTACCCAATTGGTATGGTATCCAAATATTTAGGCGCTTGGAGAGTCATCTTGGGGTTCAACTTAAGTCCTGCTTACGTGTTATTTATCTATGAGTTTCTGCCACCCCGTTTAGTATTCCTCTTCAGCATATGTGATACAGTAACAAACAAGTGAGCTTCCTTTCTAGCTTCTTAAGTTTGGGTTGCATAGGCTGTTCTATCAGTTGCCTGAATTCTAGGACAAGGTAACCTAAAATGTGGACTTTATGGAACTGGGACCGTAAACTGGAACAAGGTATGCTACTTGGTATGGAATGGGGAAACTGGGGGTACTTCATTGGAATGCTTAGGTGGAAGAAAATGCCTGACTAGGGGTTCCTTGGTTTACATTGGGCATAGCCCTCTTGATTGTTGCAAATCAGGTGCATAATGTACTTTTCCTATATTACCGATGTGGAATCATGTCTCTTTTCTAACCAAAACAATTAGAAGTGTCCAACCAGGAGTAATTTCAATTGGCTTGGGTTTGGAATTTCGGATGCTATATTTAGCATGTTGGAATTTGGTAAAACATTTTGGGATCTCTATGAAACGAATCCTTATATATATATATATATATATATATATATATATATATATATATATATAGTGACCGTTGCATCGTTCTAATCCCAGTGCAACGAGAATGATGGTTAGTGTAGACAGTGTTGCAAAAATCCGTCTAGTCGGCCGACTAGGTGGTGGCCGGCGGCGACCGACTCGATTTTATCCAAGTCGATAAAAAAAATGGGCAAGAATGCCTAGGCGGAGGAAATCGGACGCTTACGGCTAGTCGGCCGACTCGACTTCAGTAAAAAAAAAGGGGTCAGAGCCCACCCGATCCGAAAAATCCAAGCCAAAAAAAAAAAACTAGGTCGACATCAACAGAAAAGGATTAGAGAAGAGTAGAAGGAAGAGAAGGAGAAAGAAGAGAGGGAGAAGAAGTTACTGACAGCTGTGACCGCCTTCGTCGACCGCCGCCGCTGGCCTCCTCTGCCGTCTTTTTTTTTTCCCTTGCTTTCTTCCTTCTTTTTTTATGGAAGTTGCTCTTCTTCTTTATGGAAGAAGCTATTCTTCTTTAGCCTTCTTTGGCTTTCTTCATCCTCTTTTGTTTTTTGTTTTTTCTATAGCACTTATGACTTTTGCAACTTTCAGCCCCTTTTTTGACTTTGTTGCTTTTGTCCTCTTGTAGCACACTGTTAATAGGAAACATCAACATAAATTAAAAAGAGTAGCAGTCCATTTTGGACCGAGTCTTCATTGAGTGGTTAGCTAGGCCTAGCTTTGTCCTATTGGAAGAAAATTGACAAGCAACAGTCCTTTTTTTTTGCTAATTAATATTAAGTTGGTCGACTAAAAGTTGACAAGCACAAGCACAAGCCGTCCTTTTTTTTGGTTATTTGGTAATTAATACTAAATTGACAATCACAAGCCGCATCAGTCCATTTATTTTTGCATATATATATATATATATATATATATATATATATATATATATATATATAAACCGACTAATCCGACTAGTCCCCGACTAGTCCGATTAATTCCTAGTCCCCGCGAACCGACTAGCGACCGACTAGCGATTTTTACAACCTTGAGTGTAGACATGACCCTTAATGGAGCTGAATGAAAAAAAAAAATCAAACAATCAACCCCAGAAATTTGGGATAAGGCTTTGTTGTTGTTTTATTTCGTATGTTGGAACATAACTGCTCGATGTTTCTGAATAAAATTAGCAGAACACAAATTATTGGGGTTGAGTCATTTATGTTAACTTTGTTCTAGAACCATCCACAAAATCAAAGAAAATCAAGGTCACAGAAAATTGAGGCAAAGACCTGGAAGTGCGGTTATGTGACTTAGGATGTGGACTTAGAAAATTTTGTACATTCAACTTTATTGATATAGCGTCGTATAATATGGAAGTAATGTTAGAAACCTTTGGTTCTGCATTGGAAATTAGAAAAGAAACAGGAGACCTTTCAGATGATTGAGTAAAATTTGAGTGTTTTCTGTAAATATTTACGCAAGTCAGCTTGGGAATGATCTTTATATAATTGGGGTTTTAGCTGTTTTGGTCGGCTAGAATTGGAATTGTGACCGACCCTACCCACATTCTAACTTGTTGGATATTCCATCATGAACCTGTCCCAAATAGCATAAGCCCAATTCTACTGCCCAGCACCCTAGAAGCTATGGGTCAAACACCACAATTGTAGTCTTACCATGAATTTGTCATTTTTCCCGAAATGTAGACATGACTTTGGCTGTCTTCGCTGCTCAACGTGTTTGCTGAGTACCTGTTTTACTTATTAGTAATCTTGTAATGTTCCGGGCTGAGGACTAAATGAATGGTTAATCAACTGCATAAGTGGAAGTGGCCCAAAGTCACATTGAGAACAGGGAAAGTGGGCTGAGTAATCAGACGGATCCACTGCTGGGCCCACGGACCTATTGTACGAACGGATTAACTATTACTCGGTGAGTAATGAGTTAATTGGGTCAAGTTATATATATATATATATATATATATATATATATATATATATATATATATATATACAGGCCAACCAACCGTATGTCACATTCCCATTCCTCTCTCTCATGCAACAAGCCGCCAAGCACTAAATGACTTCATCTTGACTATTGATGTCACCGGTGAGGCGACGACCTTGACCCATTCCCCCCCCTTTTCTCTCTCTCTCTCTTGCATGCAACGAGCCACCAGCTATGCGGCTTCATCTTGACTGCATTGCCATTGACATGGTACAATAATACAATGATCTTTCATATTTGGACATTATGCTTTCTGCTATGCGGCTTTATCTTTTTTAGTTACATTGCAGTGATTCATTTTCAGCTATTTATTTTTAGTGGGTCTAAATCGTCTTTTACATAATCATAACCAGACAGAATGTTTAAATTGTACGTAGCAAATGCATTTTACCCATCAAGTTATTTAGGAATGTCAATCCTTTTGCTCTTTGGCGATTGTGACATAATGACGAATGCACTTCCCCTATACCAAATTGTATAATATGATTTCTTTTGTGACGATCTTTTCTAGTTTAGGGGTTGTTTGGTTGCAAGAAACTAGGCTGGATATGGAGTTCGTTTTGGAACCCAGCTGAACTCAACCGAGTTCAGCTGTTTGGTTGGTGGGGATTTGGAAGTGTGTTTATGATGACAAGACCTGTGACAGAGCTCCTGTCCCCCATTATTTTTCATTTTTGACATCCTAAAATTTTGGATGAAACTCCTCGTGAAAATGCTCTCCATGGCAGACATCCGTCAGAAGACGACCCCGACCGCTAGTTCAGGCGGGACAGCTTTTTCGTCGACCCTCAGCGGTCGCCGTCGACGACCTCGTTCAGCCGATAGGTCGCCTGCCAGACGGAGGAGATGATCACCACCATCGAGCGTCACAACCGCGAGTATGAGCTCATAGCCCTTGTCGGCCTCCATACCGTCTCGATCCTCAGGAAGGAGCGTCTTCGGAGCTGCTCCCCGCTGCCTTCCCAGGCGTCGGAGCTTCCCAGAGCTTCATCGCGTCGTCCTCTCGATAACATCTTGATCTGTTTTTTTTTTAAGATGGAGTTAGAAGAGAAGACGAATAAAGAAAATAACAGAAGAAGAGAGTTAGTGGGAACCAAATGGATCTGCAGATTTTCTTATCTTCTCTTTTTTTTAGTTAGTCAAAGAAGAACAAAGAAAACATCATGGACATTTTTTAGTTCTGATTTCTTCCTTTAGGTCTTGCAACTAGTTTATTAGGTTTTTTAAATCTAAAAATTATATTGTGAGCAAACTTGTCAAACGAGCTTGAGCACTCTACTTATATTTTAAATCTTTTTTTAGTTTTTATTTTAGTAATTATTTGAGAAAATTTATATTGTGATTAATTTGTGTTAGAAAAACCATTTTTTAATTTTAGAAAGGGGGTATGCTTACCCAATGTTACCATATCTCAAACCTACTTTCACTTTCATTGTAACAACCAAACAAAGAAACTACTAGGAACCCAACTTTCAACGAGCATGCAAACAATCAAACTCTATTTTTCTCCACTTCAATATGTTCCATTTCCACTTCAATATGTTCCATTTCCACCATCCAAACAACATTTTGAAAGTCAACTTTTGCGTATGCATCACGTACGCAAACCCCACTTTTCACACTTTCACACTTTCCTTACACTTTCGTGCAACCAAACAGCCCCTTAGGGGTATTGAGAGGGTGCTCCTCGTTTGACTGGCTTCAAGGTTTATGTGAAAGCCTTGTCTTGCTCAAAGCTACAAAGGCTTTGAGCAAGACAGAAACTGATCATAGAAACTTTTGGATGTCTGTAGAGATTTCTAGTATGCCGACCCCATTCTGATGGTGAAGGCTGTGATGTCTACTTTATGTAGATTAGATTTCATTGTCAATAGTAGGCATACATAGTCTTTTCTTTTCAATAGACATCTATGTCATTCATCTTTGTAATTTTGTGTTATATGGCATGTTTATTAATTGTGTACTTTTGGCTATCTCACTATGATGTTTGGATGCTGTGACTAATTTATAGTTCTTTCATAATAGATCTATGAAATGGTGAACCTTGCTGATGAACTTCTTCCTCCACTGCCTCAAGGAACTATTTCTTTCCCATTCTGCTCTAATATTCTTGTGAAAGGATCTGGTTCGAAAAAACCTTCTAGCACCTCTGGCAGACAAGAGGATGCTAATTGGACAAGTAATGAAGTTTCAGCTCGTGAACAACTTTTGCAAGATCAACCTGAACTTCTCCAACAGTTTGGGCTGGACCTACTTCCTGTTTTTACTCAGGTTTGTTCTTTTCTTCTCTGCTTTGGTACAACCTTTGTGCATTGTACGTTTTTCCAAGTTCTGTTTTTAAACCACCTTCGTGCAATGCTCAGATATATGGTTCGAGTGTGAGTGCTCCAGTTCGCCATAAATGCCTCTCAGTTATTGCGAAGTTGATGTACTTCAGCTCTGTTGAAATGATCCGGTCTTTGCTTAGTGTGACAAATATATCCAGGTACCAGGATCCATGTTCACACAGTTTCTTGGTAAAATAAGCTTTAGGAGCTTTGTTCTGTTAGTAAATTAACTCATTTCAAAATGTATTATAGTTTCTTAGCAGGTGTTTTAGCATGGAAAGATCCACAAGTCTTGATCCCTGCTCTTCAAATAGCCGAAGTTCTTATGGAGAAGCTTCCTGGAATATTCTCCAAGATGTTTGTGAGAGAGGGGGTTGTTCATGCTGTCGATGCATTGATATGTACAGATTCTTCACCTGCAGTTCCTTCTCAAGCATCCTCTGAAAAGGATACCGATCCTTTGCCTGGGGCATCTTCACGTTCTCGTCGTTATCGTCGACGTAGCGGTTGCTTAAATGCGGATAATAGTTCATTGGATGAGTCCAAAAATCCTGTTCCAGGAAATTCTGGATCACCTCCGACCTCCATAGAAGTTCCTACAGTAAATTCTAGTCTCCGTGTAGCAGTTAGTACATGTGCCAAGGCCTTCAAAGACAAGTATTTCCCTGCTGATCCAGGGGCAACGGAAGTTGGAGTGACAGAGGATCTTCTCCATTTGAGAAACCTTTCTGCAAAGCTAAATGCCAGTGTTGAAGACGTAAAGAGTAAAGGAAAAGGTAAATCTAAAGCCTCTGGAGCTCATTCCTTCGAGATTTCACCTAGTACTGAGGAACATTTAAATGTTGTTGTCACTGAGATGCTGGCTGAACTTAGTAAAGGTGATGGTGTATCTACATTTGAGTTCATTGGAAGTGGGGTTGTTGTGGGATTGCTAAATTATTTGTCTTGTGGAACATTCACAAAGGATAGGCTGTCAGAAACTAACCTGTCAAAGCTTCGGCATTTAGCTCTCAAAAGGTACAAGTCATTTATAGCAATTGCACTTCCTGTTGGTGGTGATGGAAGGAATGGTGCTCCAATGACTATCTTAGTCCAAAAGTTACAGAATGCTTTATCATCCTTAGAACGTTTTCCTGTTGTACTAAGCCATTCCCCTAGATCATATGGTGGTGGAAGTGCACGCCTCTCTTCTGGTCTAAGTGCATTGTCACAGCCCTTCAAGTTGCGTCTCTGTCGAGCGCAAGGTGAAAAGTCACTTCGTGATTACTCTTCGAATATTGTACTCATTGACCCTTTAGCAACTCTAGCAGCTGTTGAGGAGTTCCTTTGGCCAAGGGTCCAGCGGAGTGATTCTGGACAGAAGCCCATGGCACCGGCAGGAAATTCTGATGCTGGAACTACATCTATAGTGGCCGGTGCTCCATCACCGTCCGCATCGACTCCTGCTTCAGCTCGTCGTCCTTCAACCAGATCTAGGTCATCTTTAACAATTGGAGGTGCAGCAAGGAAGGATGCCAATGAGGCAAATGCAAACTCCTCCAAAGGAAAGGGCAAAGCTGTACTCAAATCTACTTCTGACGAAACAAGAGGACCCCAGACAAGAAACTCTACCCACAGAAGAGCCGCTGGAGATAAAGACACAGAGATGAAACCTGCTCATGACAACTCAAGCTCTGAGGTTTGCCTTTGAAATTTTGTTTTTGTTCCTTTACTCTAAAATATGATTTTGTTGCTGTATATTTGAAATGTCATTTTGTTGCAATGTGGACACCACTTTGGTTCTAAATGTCGCTATAGTTCTGGTAATTGAGTATCGTGTTAATGGTTCATCTTTAAGTTCTAAGCTAGGTTGTCAACTTGTGATCATGTATAGTGTTCATATAATACAGTAACTCTAGGAGTTGGTCTATACTTTCCATATAAGAAAATGGTTTAATATATAATTTTCTCACAATTTTTTATTTGTTTCATCTTTACAAATCTATCTAGTTGCAGAATCTAGTTTCTTAAGTATACATAACTCAAGTGAAAAAAAAATGATACTACTTATCAGCCTATATGTATCATATCTGATCAACCAATACGTAATGAACTGGTAGTCTATTCCATAACTCAAGTGAAAAAAAATCTGATACTACCTATCAGCCTATATATATCGTATCTGATCAACCGATACATAATAAAATGGTAGTCTAACGTATCATATCATAAGATACTAACAACGTATTGTGTATCGTAACATACTAACAACGTAGATTCTATTTGAACATATGGGCTTTTGAGCTTGCTTGTGCCTCAAGAGTATATTGAAATGCCTGTCTGACATGTTTTGCTATGATAGATGTATGCACCGTTATGTGTACTTCTGGAAATTTTTTCTCTTCAAGTTGTGAACGGTCATCTCAAGCACATGGATACCATTTTCTTTAGTGGCACACGTTTATCATACCTTTTAGCTTGGAAGCATATGTAGGCTTTTGTTTACCAAGGTTCGAATCCCTCTCTTTCCGTTTCTGTTAATTCAGAGACGTTACCGACCACAATGTATCAAATAACAATTGAATCATTGATACCATTCTTCCAACAACATTTGTTAGAGATTCTCTATTCCTAATTACATTGCTGTGGTAAGGTACATAAAATACAAAATATCGCGTAAAGAGCAAGGCGGAAAGAGCAAAAAAGAAAAAAAAAATCCAATCCTACAGATAACCTATTTGTTAGTTCTGTTGCAGATTATGATCACATAGCTTATCAGGATGGTGCTAGAACATGTTATGCGCCTTTGATTATTTTCCTTTTAAGTACTATATCAAGTTTATGTTTTGCTATATAACTTACAATGTACCTATCTGTTTCTGAAAGTAGGATATGTCCATTGATCGTTACACCACTCTTGATCTAATTTTTCTCCCGTCTAAATCTTTCTTAAGTATGTGCACCTAATCTCAATATTCTTTTATCTGTTACATTCTTAACATTTCTACTATGTACCTTAAAGTTGTAGATGTTATTTGTGTTTTGATCTTTAACTAGGAAAGTGTACTCTCAACGTTTCTCATATCTGTGGTATGATTTATTAAACTCAGATATGCATTATACCCCTTATGTATCTTAGACCAACGTTTCTCATATCTTTGGTATGATTTATTAAACTCAGATGTGAATTATACCCCTTGTATATCTTACTTTCATTCATATGCATATTATTTCATCATATTATTTGTTGTAGTATAAGGGGAAATATCTAGAGAAAAGAGAGAAAAATATTCTTAATGGGGTCAGGTTGTGAGGAAGGTAAGAAAAACCATATCGAAAGATTTGATGAATTGAGAATGCTGTAATCCACGAGCGACAAGACAATAGAAAGATAGGATAAGTAATAAATGCATACGTGGAAAGTTGGAGGTAGTGTTAAGTGAGGATAAGAATGAGCAGAAGTCGTTTGAGATGGTTTAGATCTGTGCAATAGGGACCAGCAGGTGCACTGCCTCACTAGTATGTATGTATGAATGATTTAGCCTAGCTATCCTTCCTCCTTTGATAACTCACCATCAGCTATACATATTTCATTTATTGTGGTCTTTTTGGTGCATTTTTTTGTATCTTTGCTAATATCTAAAATAATCTGTTCATGTTATAATCTGTATTTATGAATGGGTTAGCCCAACAGTCCTTCCTCCTTTGATATCTCACCATCAGTTCTACGTCTTTCATTTTTTCTGTTCTTTCCAGTTTGATTTATTTCATATCTTTGTCGATATTAAAGTAAGCTATTTACATTATATTTAAGGATGAGGAGTTGGACATGTCTCCTGTTGAAATAGATGATTCTCTGATGATCGATGAAGATGACGTTTCTGAGGATGAGGATGATGACCATGATGAGGTGTGCTGTTAATCCTTTTCTTTTGTGGTATTATGGAGTTGCTTTCGCTTGTCAACATCACTTCACAAAACTGTTGTTTTAAACAGTCACTTTTTTTGAATCCATCTTGGGTTTGATTTTCATTTTAGAAAAATAGAACACAAAATCCAATTAGTCCAGATTCATCGTAAGAGAGTGAATTTAATTTTACTTTTCCATCTATATGCTCTTGCAGACGCTAAGACATGATGCACTTCCAGTTTGCCTACCTGATAAAGTACATGATGTGAAATTAGGGGATCCAGCTGATGATACTGCAGTTGCCTCTTCAGCAAGCGATAGCCATGCACAACCTTCTGGATCTGCTACTAAAACTTCCTCAGGTAGAGGCTCAGAGTCTGTTGAATTCAGAAGTGGTGGAAGTGCTTTTGGTTCAAGGGGTGCCATGTCATTTGCAGCTGCCGCTATGGCTGGACTTGCATCAGTAAGTGGTAGAGGGATCAGAGGTGGTCGAGATCGTCGTGGACTTCCCTACGGTAGTAGTATGAATGACAATTATAACAAATTGATATTCACATCAGGAGGAAAACAGCTGAGCAAGCACTTGACCATTTATCAGGCTATCCAACGTCAACTTGTGCTCGATGAGGAAAATGATGAGAGGTTTAGTAACTCTGACCTTCCCAGTGATGGCAACAGGTTGTGGAGTGACATTTTTACTGTAACTTATCAAAAGGCAGATAGCCAGGTTGATGGGGGTTCCCAAGGAGGTTCAGATTCAACGCAAAAACCTTCTAAATCTCCCTCTGCTTCAAATTCTTGCTCGGATAGGCAACAGATGTCACTCCTTGATAGCATTTTACAAGGGGAACTTCCTTGTGACCTTGAAAAATCTAACCCTACATATGGCATTTTGGCTTTGTTGCGTGTACTGGAGGGTTTGAATCAGTTAGCTCCTTGGTTAAGGGTACAGTCAGTTGCAGATGATTATTCTGAGGGGAAGATCTCTAATCTTGATGAACTATATAGAACTGGCGCAATGGTTCCCTCGGAAGAGTTCCTAAACAGCAAGCTTACGCCCAAACTTGCTCGACAAATCCAGGATGCTTTTGCATTGTGCAGCGGCAGTCTTCCTTCATGGTGTTATCAGTTGACTAAAGCATGCCCGTTTCTATTTCCTTTTGACACAAGGAGGCAATATTTCTATTCGACCGCCTTTGGACTATCTCGGGCATTACATCGTCTACAGCAGCAACAAAGTGCTGATAACCATGGTTCTTTAAGTGAAAGAGAGGTTCGTGTTGGCAGATTGCAGCGACAAAAAGTTCGTGTTTCCAGAAACCGTATCTTGGATTCCGCTGCAAAAGTTATGGAAATGTATTCTAGTCACAAGGCTGTTCTTGAAGTAGAGTATTTTGGTGAGGTTGGTACCGGATTAGGTCCAACCTTGGAGTTCTATACTCTCTTAAGTCATGACTTGCAAAAGGTTGGACTTGGACTGTGGAGGTCCAACATGGCATCAGATAAATCTGCAATGCAGATTGACAGGGAGGAAATAAAAGATGGAAGCATGGATGATGTTCCCGATGAAAAGAAACTGGGATCTGCCATGAGAGTTGAAAGGAGAGATTTTGTGCAAGCTCCTCTAGGTTTATTCCCTCGACCTTGGCCTCCTAGTGCAGATGCTTCTGAAGGCAGCCAGTTCTCTAAAGTTGTTGAATATTTTCGTCTTCTTGGTCGAGTGATGGCAAAAGCTCTACAAGATGGGCGTCTTTTGGACCTGCCATTATCCACAACATTTTATAAACTAGTGCTTGGTCAAGTAAGATGTGTTAGATTATGTCCATTTTTGCATTATTTTTTTCAACTATTTTTGCTATATTTGTTTGTAGTTTCTGTTATATCATTTGTTAATATGTAATTTACTACAGGAACTTGATTTGCATGATATTCTTTCATTTGATACCGAATTTGGGAAAATCTTGCAAGAAATGCAAATCCTTGTACACCGAAAGAAGTTTCTGGAGGCAACAGTGGGGAGCAATCATAGACTAGTTTCTGATTTACGTTTTCGTGGTACTCCCATTGAAGATCTATGTTTAGATTTTACACTTCCCGGCTATCCTGAGTACATTCTTAAAGGAGAAGAAAGCACATTGGTAATAACAGTTTTATTGGAACCTTAACAGTTTGTTTCATTAACAATTGTTGGTCATTTTGGATTTGTTATGATTTTTCAGGTAAATATTAACAATTTAGAAGAGTATATTTCCATGGTAGTTGATGCAACTGTTAAGTCAGGCATCATGCGACAGATGAAAGCATTTAGGGCAGGCTTCAACCAGGTACTTATTGTTTCTTTTTCATAAAAGGTTTCCTCAGTTTCCACTGATTTCTATGTATATTTCAGTTTGTCTTTGGTTTATTATGCTCCGATGCACAGATGCATTTTGTATTCCCTTATGCTCTTATATATTATGAGCTGATTGACTAATCTTTAGGTAAGATTGTTTTACAATGATTATGCTTGATTTTGATGCTATAGTCCTAGTGGTATTAACAACTCAATGTACAATATGCCAACTTTTATTTGTTTTTTTCTAGGTCATATGACTTATAACAGTAACTGCTTGTTTTAGGAAGAGCGATTGTTTACTTCCTTTTAAGTCTGGACTGAATACTCTACAAGTTGATTATTGTTTTTAGGCTTAATTGTAACTTGATACCCTCAACTATTCCTGTTTTTCAACTTCATACCCTAAACTTTTTTTTTTGTAACAACTTGATACCTTGAATTTTTTTTTTTTTACAAAAATACCCCTAACCTAAACTTAAAACTACACCCCACCCCCCACCCCCACCCCCACCCCCCGTCGTCCCCTCCCCCCTTTCGGCCACCCGCTCGTGCGTCCCCTCCCGACCCCCACGACCACCCTCCCCCCCCTTCCAGCCACCGCCCGCCCCCAGCTCCCCGCCCCCCTCCGGCCACCCGCCCCCCCTCCAGCCACCGCGCGCGCTCGGAGAGAGGGGGGCAGTGGTGTAGCCGGGGGGGGGGGGCACGATGGCGGAGCGGGGGGGGGGTCGAGGGTGTGGGGTGGGGGCAGGGAGTGGTGAGCAGGGAGAGGGGTTGGGTTCGGTTAAGTGAAGGGGAGGGATAATTTTGTCCTTTTTAAAATTTTTGGTATCAAATTGAAAATCAATGTTCTAAAATCGGCCTAGGCGCTATATGCCGGCCCACCGTACCGAAAACCCCCTAGGCGGTGGGCTAGGCGGGCCTCAGTGGGCCTAGGCGGTCGTGTTTTTGATTTTTTTTGATTTTTTTGATTTTGTTTATTCTTAGTTGTATTTTGGATATTTGTTTGAGTTTTAAGATAGTATTTGGATTTTAGAACATTGAAATTTCAAATTTCAAAATTCAAAATTTCTAAAATTTCAAAAAAAAAAATTCTAGGCTGCCGCCTAGGCGGGCTAGCCGCTAGGTGGGCCTCCGCCTCACCGAGTCCGCCTAGCGATTTTTAGAACACTATTGAAAATATTAAATAGTTGATGGTATCAAGTTGTCGAGTAAAAAAGTTTAGGGTATGAAGTTGAAAAACATGAATAGTTGAGGGTATCAAGTTGCAATTAAGCCTTGTTTTTATTATAAAGATGGATTGGTAGCATGTAATGCAAACTTACATTAAGAGAGTTTGACCACAAAACATGGTTGATGGTATCGTATACTAGAATTAAGATATGTAACCCAAATTTGAGAATAAATAAGATATTAGGTTATTTACACTAACTACTCCTAAGTTTTGGGTTGATAACACGGGTAACCCTACTTTTAAACTAATTACACTGATCACTCCCATGTTTTATGTTTATTACACGGGGTACTACTTCAAGATAAAAATAAAAAGTTATGACACTAACTACCCATATTAATTTTTTTTCTAAAGGGAGGGGCGGTCATTGTAATTAGTTTAAAAGTAGGGGTACCCCGTGTTATAAACCCAAAACTTAGGGGTTGTTAGTGTAAATAACCCTAAGATATTTAAGTTCACATGGTTGGTGTCAAACTTAATGTTCTGTGCAGATAAATGTTTAAAAGAAGGGAGATATGAACAAGGAAGTCCAGTATGGGGGTAGTAAAGGCAAAAAAGAGCAAGCTATGAAGATCATAAAATGGTAGGGTAAAAGCTTTGGTAGAATAAATTAAGAACGAATCCTAAAAGTTATTAGGAAAGCTACATATAAGTCTTATGATGTTTTATATAATAAGCTAGAAACTAACACAGAAAGATACTAAACGCATGTGAAGAATAGGGAAATACTAGAGATGTATGTAATTGTCTAATGTATTAAGGTCGAAGAGCAAAGAGTACTAGTAAGAAATGATACCTATGTTGCATGAACACGACAAAATGGTCCCCATATCTGTATCGTGTTTGTACCTTATCCATGTATGTATTCGTGCAACATAGGTTATTACAATGTATATATTTGAAAATGTTTGTACCCCATACCCGTATCGTGTCATTATCCGTATCCGAGTCCGTACTAGTGCAACATACAATGATACTAAACAGCGGTGGAGTTATTTTCCGATGATGTTTAATGAGAACAACTTAGGGGATTTTAGCTAAACATAAAGTTACATCAAGGGAAAAACATATAAGATGTTTAATGAGAGCAACTTTGGACTCTGATGATACTACCGAAAACTTAGGGGATTTTATCCTGTCACCATTTGCTACCGCTCCAACACCTAAGATACCATGATGCATACTCGTAGGAACAAGAGGCTGCGCCAACATGATATGGTGGCTCCCTGTTCAGCTAAGCTATCTGCTCCTCTATCTTAGTCGGACGGGCTTTATAATTGGCATATTGTCGTGTATAAAAAGCCAAGATCCTGTACTATGCATCCTCAAGCTCATTTTATGTCTTGTGATATATTCCTTCGTTGTGGCAGTTTGTTAGCTCCTTTTCTGTTGTTTCTCTTCCTTCCCTTGTTCTAGAGGCACCTATGTTGGAAAAAGCGCACTTAAGCGCCGCTTAAGCAAAAAAGTGGAATTTGGGTGCCTCGCTTAGGAAAATCTCGTCCCAGAAAAACGATCGTCGCTTAGGCGACGCTTAATAGCCCCTCGCCTAGTGTTAGGCGCTGGAAAAAGCACCTTGGTTAAAAAAAAAGAACAAAAAACCTACTCTGAAAAAATAGTAACTTCGGAGTCTTAGCTTTTATTTTTTATGGTATTTTAATGACTATGTAGTATGTATGCATTGTGTGGCTTGTAGACTATTTAGACCATGGTATTTTGATGACTTTGCATTTTGATTATAGTATTTATATTGTTACTTTGTTTGATTGATAATTGGTATTGTTATTCATGCATATACTAGTAGGAATGTATGAAAACAATATTGAAATTTATGTGTATATAGAGTATTTTAGATGTAGGAGGCTCAGTAGGTAAAAATGGGTGAAGTGCTAACTAAGCTTCGTCGCCTCGCCTCACGCTTAATATAACATAGAGAGGCACTTCAGCATCCCGGATGGCATGCTCTCTTATAGATGAGGAGGTGAAGGCTCTTTGATCCAATTGTACATGAGATCTAGTTGCTCTACCTCAGGAGCATGTTGCATATGAGTGTTCACAATCAGGTACAATCTTGATGGAGCTGTTGAGCGCCTTAATGTTTGTCTGATTGTCTGGTTACACAAGGCTGCACCAAACATTGTGGAATTGACTATGAGAGACATTCTCCCATGTTGCTAAGCTAAATTCTTTCAGCGTTCTCTTTGGCCATCAACCATAGATGGCCACTTATCAACTTAATATTAAAAATGCTTTCCTCAATGACGATATTTTTGAGACTTACATATAACCACCTCCTGGTTTGTTCAGGCTACCATCTTGTTTGCCATCTCCAGAAGTCTATAGCCTATGTAGTCTCCTTGTGCATGATTTGACAACTTCATCCATTGTGTTGTATTCTTTTCTCTTTATTTGTCGACAATTCCAAGGCATGGTTATTCTCCTCATTTGTGTGGATCATCTTAATTACTGGTATTTTCGAAGTTAAACTTTTGTCGTCTTCAATACTTTCTTGGCATAAATGTTGCTTGCCAGAAAGGCTTCTTATTTCTTTGTCGGCGGAAGTACTACCTAGGTCTCTCGGAGGAAACAGACTTTTTTAGGTATATTGTGTGGCCGACTGACTCCACATCCTTTTTCTTGACTGTTACTTGAATGTTACTCGTCTGGATATTTTCTTTGCTATCAGCACAATTAGATAGCATATGCTGTCTACTAGGTCTTTTACCTTCATGTTGTCGAGCACATTCTTTTGTACTTAGAAGTCTCTGGTCCATAGGCTTCTCCACCGACTATCTCGTCTTAGTGCCTATGGTAAAATGGACCGTCTCTTGTCACTTGTCTGGTCTTGAGGATCACATCCTACTAATTGCTATTGCACCTATGGTGACAACATCGTTACGTTGCGTAGCAAGAAACATACTATGGCTCGCTCCTCTGTTGAGGTTGAGTCTTAGAAGTGGGGCGGGAGTGGGAGCGGGGAAGCGCGATTGCTTAGAAGAGTCTAAGGGTCTGTCTGTTAAGTTTTCTGAAATTTAGTTCTGAAAACAATTTTCAAAGAACATGTTATAAAATTATTTTCTAGATGTACAAATTTTGACTTTGCATTTGGTTACTTTCATCTGAAAATAGTTTTTATCAACAAAAGTTTTAAATTTTTGTTTGGTAAATATTTTTAGGAGCATAGTTTTTTTTTCCTAAGATTAGAGTTTCGATTAAAAAAAAAATTCTAGGGTTTTGACGACGAGGCAACTCACGAAATTTAGGAACTCCAACAAGGCAGCTCATGGCGAGGAGCTCCGGCTTTGACTCCTCTTAGAGTCTGTCGATGTCCTCATAGTGGGAACGGCTCAATCTGACGACAGTATCGAGCTCCTGGCGAGGAGGAACTTCGGTTTCGACCCCACCGTCGATGCCCTAGTAGTAGGAGCGGCTCGCTCTGACGACGATTTCGAGCTCTTGGCGAGGAGGAGCTCCGGCGAGGCAGTCCAATAACTCGACCGTAACGTCGTGGCCGATGACTTGGAAGGCGCCCCAGCCCTCGCAGGCCTCCCGATCTCAGCCACGACGTCTCCGGTGGTGGAAGTGATGTTGATGAAGAAAACAAACTCCAATTTGGAGGTCAGGGAGACAGAGGGGTAGTCGTGAACCGCGAGGGCCGGCCATGCGTGAGAGTCGGGGACCTCGATGATCGATTCGAACTCGAACTTGTTGAGTCGACGAGGGTGGTGAAGTGTTTCCATAGAGAGGCACGGTGGAAGAAGACTCGGCAAAAACTATGGAGAAAATAGAGAGAAAAATTGCTTTGAGCGGCTGGAGAACTCTCCAGAGCTTGATAATAGAGAGAAAGTTGGAGACGCTTTTGAGCGGCTGGAGAACCCCTAAAAATTGCTCTGGTAAAAGAGAGACGTTGCTCTTGGAAAACACCATTTAAACATATAACCCCAACTTTTTCCAATATTGTAAAAATTGGGATAGTCGGCCGACTAGTTGGGGACTAGTCGCTTGTCGGCCGACGCCGACTCGATTTGGTGTCTGGGCGGCCACGAAATCGGCGGAGCGGCCAGACGGTCCTAGTCGGCCGGCCGACTAATGATGTATAAAAAAGGGTGAGGTAAAAAAAGTTCTCTGTGTCAAAAAAAGAAGGAAAAAAGATCGAAAAAAGGAAAAAAGAGAGCGGCCAGGCGGTCCTTCGAAGGAGAGAAAAAAAGAATGGAAAAAAGTATGAAAAAAAGACTCTAACCTCCGCCGACCTTGGCTCGCCGCGCCGCCCTGATCCCGTCGACCTCCGGCTCGCTGTGTCACCCTGATCCCGTCGTCCTCCTCCGATCACCGCCGCTGCATCAACCAACCTGATCTTGCGGCTCCCACCGACTTTACAGGTTCGTATGTTTTTTTTCGTATTTTTTTTTCTTTGCTGCTGCTGTTTTGTTTTCTTTTGTTGCTGCTGTTTTGTTTTCTTGCTGTTGTTGTTGTTGTTGCTGTTTTGTTTTCTTATTGCTGGCACTGATGCTGTTTGGTTTTCTTATTGTTGGCACTAGGGGTGAGCATTATTCGGTTTTGAACCGAAAATCGAACCGAACCGAATAAGAGATTCGGTTCGGTTTTAAAAAAAATCGGTTCGGTTTCGGTTTTGAAAATACTAAATTTTTTTTATTCGGTTTCGGTCTCGGTCCAAAACTGAAAACCGAATAAGAAAATTTAGTTTATATATATATATATATATATATATATGTATATTTAGTTATATATATATTAACAAAAAAAACACAAATAAACCCAAAAACCGAATAAACCGAACCGATTTAATTCGGTTCGGTTCGGTTATTGACCAATTCGGTTTGGTTTCGGTTTTGCTTATTCGGTTTCGGTCCAATTCGGTTTTCGGTTATTCGGTTCGGTTGGAACCGAATAAACCGAATACTCACCCCTAGTTGGCACTGCTGCTATTTTTATTTTCCTTTTCCTGCTGCTGTTTTTTTCATTTTTTTGATGTTGCTGTTTTTCCTTTTCATTTTTTTGCTGCTGCGGTTAATATTTAAAAAATACAGTTAAATTCAATATTGTTACACCGAGCATTCCAATAAATATATGTACTGCTATTATAAGTATATATGCTGTTTTTTTATGTATTCCAATAAATATATGTATATCCTTTTGTTTTTGTGAAATTTTGATTATGTACAAGACTTTGTCACTTTGGAGTTTGGGTACTTAAGTTAATACTTTGATGACATATGATATATATTGCACAAATATATTTTTATTATATATATATATATATATATATATATATATATATATATATATATATATATATATTCCAAACCGACTAATCCGATTAGTCCCCGACTAATCCGATTAATCCCTAGTTTCTGCGAACCGACTAGCGGCCGACTAGCGATTTTTACAACCTTGATTTTTTTCTTCCAAAAGCCCTTCCAGGACTTGTGTTATCCAAACAACTTTTATCTAAACATTAGAACCTCAAGGTTTTTTTTCCCCAAAAGTCGTTCAAGACTTGTGTTATCCAAACAAAATTTATCCCACTTTTAACATTTAAACTAAAAAAACTGAGTTATAACTGTATCCAAACAGACCCTAAAGTTAGGAGCCTGATACAAGTGTGCGCTAATAAATTTTTTATGTTTATTAATTATTTTTATCAAAATTTATAGATATTTTAATATTTATTAGAATTTATAGAGTTCAGTTCAAAGTTACAGAGGGGGATAATTCGTATGATGATAAGATAATTAATCCTTGGTTTCTTGTTACTTTGATGAATGCATATTTTCTTTCAAAATTGATGTACTTTTTGAATATTCTGGTCATGTTATGGGAAGCGCCCACATTGTCGGAAAAACACGCTTTCGTCGTCGGGAAAACGAGATTCTATTGTCAGGAAAACATGCTCCCAAGTCGCTTCTAAGTAAGAACCGCTGAATCGAGGTTCTGACTTAGATTCATTGACCTCCTAGGAGATTCTGGCTTCTAAGGGTCGAGTACCTCTTAATATCATATGTTTTTATCGATCGTATTCGACTAGCCTTTTTACCGATTTATCGATCTTGTTGTCTCACAACATTGGCCTCTCTATTGTGAAAATAAAACCATCCAAATCACTGAGAATCCCTCTCCCACGAGCTTACTTTGCGGAGGGGGAGGGGGGGGGGGGGGTAGTCAAAATAGATTTTAGTGTTGCATGTGGTTGTGATTTTAAAATCAGAATCACTGTGATTTCAAACAATCGACTGTGATATCAAAATGTCCGAGATTCTTATTGCGATTCTGAAACTAGAACTACACCATATTTTTGAATTATTGTTTAAGATAACCAATTTACTTTTGATAGATGGTAAAAATAATTTGTTAAAATTTTATAACGAGTTATTTAATGTTAATTATTAATGTTTTTGTTGGCGTGAAAAATCATGTAAATATTTAAATGGGAAGCACATATATTATAATAAAATAGAACTTAAAAGTTATTAAATGAACCATACATCCATCATATAGTAACTCTAGTAGTGGACAAGAAAATAAAAGAAACCATGTTGACCAAGAGGTGGGTAGCTTGCATTGGCCTTGTCCTCGTGACATCTCCAACATTTTTTCTCAATTAATATGTGACACCTACTCTCACTCTTCGTCCTCACCGAGAACCTCTCCAAAAACCTCTATGCCACATGGTTCAATGGTTCTAGGGATAGAACAATCAGATCGAGTAGGAACCGAGAAGGAAGACATATCTCTATTAATACAACGGTGGTGGCATCCTTTGTCCGTCACAAGTGATCTTATAGTGGAACTTATGGTTTTCTTGTCGGGTGCGAAAATAAGGTATGGGAGTTTAGAGAGGACAAGCCAGGGAGATCCAAAGTCAGGATTGGATAAGTAGAGCGAAATGATTGTGTGGAAGTTTAGAATCACATCTTTTTATGATGTGGTTTTAATGAATTAGAAATGTACCTGGATAAGCGAGATGGATTCAGAAATCATGGATTTTGATGATCTGAGAGTCTCAGTTGACTAACATGTTACTTTATAATCTTACTTGCGAATCCTATTGGCTAACGCGAGATTTTGAAATCTCAGGAAAGTGATTGTGAGTTCCTGTTTCTATCATAGTTTGCAGTATAGACCGGTACTGATTTGATACTGTCGATATTGATACGGTTTGGCATGTCCCGATTCGATCGTACCGCTGACCGATATGGACGTCTCTTTCCTGGTCAATTCCGAAGAAAAAATTGAGCGAAAAAGACCAATCAATAAGGGTGTAAAAGAATGTAAGTGAAGAAAATTTATTTATCACAGATAAACCAATCAGCAAGGTTGACTTCTATTGCATTGAATTTCTAAACTACTAAGAAACAACACGGAAGCTACTTAAAATTATGCCTAAATGCATGAAGTATTTTTTTAATTTAATAATTTATTAATAATTATTTGTTTATCTTACCAATAAACCAAACAATCCAATACTTCGATCCAAAATTGCCGATAGTGTTGATATCGGCGATACCTCTGATCATGGATAGGAACGGCCCGATACCGATACTGCGAACCTTGGTTTCTATTTTCCTTTCTAGATAGTCCTTGTAATGTGAACATAATAAAAACTATTGTTATCAGTATAATTTGGTCTCTTGAAGTTCCAGATGCTCTAGACAATGAATTAGTGAAGTTGTAGGACACCTTAGTATCCTTATTCAGGATTGGAAATGCTTGGGAGACGAATGATTTATTAGGCTACCTATTTTATTAAACAATAAGGAATAAAACAATGGTCGACGAATAGAATAGTATTTTGCTACCTATTTGTAGAAACAAGAATTTCTGAGCATGAATTTGGTTTTATGGTAAGAGGTCTACATTTGGTTTTGTGCTAAGAATGTCTACCCTGTATAAGTTTATTTATTTATTACGAGGATAATAGAAATTTTTTAGAGGAGAGATCTGCATAGGTTTTGTACTTACAAAGGGCTTTCTACAAAAAGGCTTATAATAGGGTTGCTAGGAAGATTCGATGGTGGGTTTTGTAGAAGACGTAAGTATCTAGTCTTATTTGTCTATTGTCCTAGCCTACCGACTTCTCATAGTGACTCAACCCAGTAAAGAAAACCCAAGTGATGTTAAGACCAAACCTGCCCAGGTTGCTAGCCACTATCTTCTCCCTTTACATTGATTCTTGATCTCTTCCTCTCTCTTTGTCCTCCCTCTCTATAGTAACTGTGATAACACAACAGTCTCCGGCAACATGGCAACAACTACATGCAACAACAGTAGCAATCTACAGCGTGTGGTGGACGACGACAGATAATAGGTTTTTTTTTCCCTTGTTTTCTCTTTTATTCCCCCTATTCTTCTACCACCTATTCTTTCTTCAGAATTGGCCCACAGTAAATTTTGTGTCGTCTCCGGCAACATGGCAACAACTACATGCAACAACAGTAGCAATCTACAGTGTGTGATGGACGACGACAGATAATAGGTTTTTTCCTTGTTTTCTCTTTTATCCCTCCTATTCTTCTACCACCTATTCTTTCTTCAGAATTGGCCCACAGTAAATTTTGTGTTGTTTGGAGTTTCTTATACGAGTTCTATTTTCTATTTAAGATTTAATATCATTTTTGTTTAATTGCTTTTGTATTCAGTATTTACATGATATACGTGTTTAGACATCATGATTATAGTGGGTGGCATATATATTTTTCTCTAATCTTGATTTTGTTACATGATTTTTCCGTTTCCATTATATTGTAACGATTTATCCTTTACCATATATTCACCAACTTTTTTTCTTTATGTCAGATTTCACTTAATTCCTCCTAGGCCCCTTTCTGCCCTTTTAGCATTTGCTTTCGTCTTTTGTAACATTGATTTCGTGTTAGTAAATGTTATTATAGGACTATTAACTAAAATATTTGTGGGGAGAAGCTTAAATTGTTAAGCATTTAACTTTAGTAGGTTACTTAAAAGTGAGTTCATTATGCTATAGTGGCTGAGAAGCTTCATAGATAAGCAGATGGTTGAAGCTGATGACTGCTATTTGATCATAACTGCTGGAAGACAACCCATGCTTTACAATTCGGAATGTTGGGCTATCAAGAAGATGGGTTGGTAGGAGGTGGATTGGAAGTGGTCTTTCTAGAAAGAACATGCGATTGTGGGAGGTGGACAGGAAGTGGTCTTTCACAAAGTCTGATTTTTTTTTTTCCCTTAGGGATTGTTTGAGTTAGATGGGAACGGTTGTGGACAACAAAGGGAGGGAAGAGATGGGGAAGAGACAGTTTTTTTCTTTTTCTTTCTTTCTTTTCCTTTTGTTTGTAAAGGGCATAGGACGAATTTACATTGACAAATGGCTACCATGTGCACACTTTGAATACCAAGTCTTGTGTGCATGGAACCAAATCCCAATTAAATATATACCTGGCGATTGGATGATTTCCTGCTCCCTCTCTCTCTCTATATATATATTCTATTTCTTTCTCTCTCTCTCTCTCTCTCTCTATATATATATATATATATATATATATATATATATATAGGGCTTGTTTGGTGCTTGAAACTGAAAAGTGCAAATCCAAAAAACCGTTTGCTAAACCATTTAAAGTGGTTCATGGATGCGTCACTTTAAGATTCAAAAGCATTGAAAGTCCACATCCACACTCTTCTAAAAGTGGATGTGGCAAAGGCAAAAAACAAGAAGAAAAGCTTTATGACATCAAAAGTGCACCTTCGATTAAATTTCCACTTTGGGCGCTTACATTGTTGAATCAAATACTGAAAACCGACTTTTAGTATCCACTTCCAATGAATGGCCGCTTTCACTTCCACTTTCAATCAGCCAAACAGACCCTTAAGAAGAGTAGCTAAGAAAAAATCCACTGAGGACCCATTGGAGCGGAGAGTGAACACTTTCGTTCTATTCTACTGCAACGTTTTTACTTTTTTCGTTGGAGATTGTAAGGTAGTAAAATGTAATATATCCAAAAAAATATTACTTAGCTAATTATAGAACATAGACTAACAACGACTTAAATCCCAACCCTAGATGAAATCCATAACAAACATCAAAATGTACTTATAATTTTCTTTTTTGTAGTTAATTTATAAAATTGTCTCCTTTAATATAGACATGAAGAAACAATTTGCAATGTCACAACAAATGAGATTTGAGATTGAAACTAGAGATAGGGTTTGTTACTTCTGTATACATTTTTTTTATCAAACCTGGAAGTAGTTTGCAGCACACTTTTTGGCACATTTGAATCAGGGGTTTTTATATGCTTACAGATAAGGAGACCCTTTAAAAAATTATCCAAACATTTCTATGGGAGGAAAATCACATTGTATTCCTTAATGGAACAAGGAAAGCGGTTGCTTCTGATCATAGTTTGTTAATGCACAGACCATGATGGTAGAGGCATCTAAGTGTTCTACCCAGGAAGTAGTTGACACGGTATGAGGACCATAAAGTGATCACATAGGGTTGTTCGGTCTCATTTTCCAAAAGGTTTTTGGCATGTGCGAGGGTCAACAATCTTAAAGAAACAAAAAACAGGCTGTTATGTTGTGAAGACAATATTGGAATGTAATAACTGTAAGAGATTCTTTTGTAACCATGCTTGGGCTCTGTATGTCTGAAAATTTCTTAACCAAATCCTATGTCACAGAAATAATCGACTCATTCCAGTGTCCCTTGTTACTTTTCTCAAGTTTTCAGCACAAATATTGATTGCACAATGTCCCACATTAGCAGTTGGCCATTTTGTTTGAACTATATTGCATTTAAGTTGCAATGCATTTTCTTTTTCTTTTTTTCCATGGATTCCCTGATTTTCGGTGGTTATTTTATCTTACATTATATATGTGTTTGGGCATTTGATCTACATCATTTATATAATACACTGTATGGAGCTGATTAGAAGAAAAAGATACAAACAACCGACCCCAAAAATTTGGGATAAAGGTTGTCGTTGTATATGCGTGTTTGTGCACGTGTCTGCCCGGAATGCTATAACTTATCTCCGCCTTTATACATGTGAAGAGTTACAGTCTGGTATGCGGTGTATCGAATTGCAAACTCGCAGTGTCAGCTTTGTCTGTTGGTAGGGTCATGAAACCTAGAAACCATGGATGCCCCGTTGAGACCTGGCTTCTTCTGGAACTCGACTTAGTCTTAACACCAATAAGGATCTGATTTCTTCTTTGCGCTTTTCTTGTTGTACTGTACTATGTTATGATCAATTTATGAATTGCTATGCTGTTATTCATGTTTGCTTCATCAATTATACATAAATATAACTATTTTCAGGTTTTGGATATATCATCTTTACAAATATTTTCTCCACACGAGTTAGACTATCTAATGTGTGGCCGGATAGAACTATGGGAGGTAATGTAATCATTTTGTTAACTTTTTATTTTCTCTATTGAGTCTTAGAAATTTTATTTAAAGATTATTGCTATATGATGCAGCCTGAGACTCTGGTCGATCATATAAAGTTTGATCATGGATACACAGCCAAAAGCCCAGCAATTGTTAATGTATTTTGCTTGATCCTTTTAGTATCCAATTTTTCGCCGAGAATTTCTTGTTGTAACATTATCCTTTAAATTTGTAGTTGCTTGAGATTATGGGAGAATTCAATGCCGAGCAGCAGCATGCATTTTGCCAGTTTGTGACTGGTGCTCCTCGCCTTCCACCTGGTGGTTTAGCCGCCCTTAATCCAAAGTTGACGATAGTGAGGAAGGTAATAATGATAGGAAAAGGACTGTGCTTTTGATGTAATATACAAGTATTCTGCTTTCTCATGCTTGTATCTCCCATCTCTCTCCATCTTACTTCCGTTGGTGGCAGCATTCCTCAACTGCGACAAGCACGACAACCAATGGGACTGGAACATCTGAATCGGCTGACGACGACTTGCCCAGTGTTATGACATGCGCTAACTACCTTAAACTCCCTCCTTATTCAACCAAGGTTTACTTGCAGTTTACCTTCCTGTTTCCAAATAAAGTTCTTTGGATTGGACTTTCTAGGTGCTTTCTGTGATTTGCTTTTTTTTTGGAAGTCTGATTTTTTTGCAGGACATCATGTACAAGAAGCTGATATATGCTATAAACGAGGGCCAGGGTTCTTTTGACCTATCATAAGCCTACGACTGAACCATTAGTAGGAAAAGCTTTCTACACTATACAGTTGCTGCCCATCTGCAGATGGTTCAATAATTCAGTTTGATAAGCATAACTCTTTGTACCCGTCTGAAAATGGAGGTCAGTTATCTCTACTAACCTTGTGCTGATGCCTGTTTTTCCCTGTATGTTATATCTGTCGCTTGTATGACCCTCAGCATGGTATTTTTTTCTCTTCATGTTTTTCTGCATTATAACTTATAATATATTTCTATATATATTTCTTTTTCCAGCAGCCTGTGTTACATTAGGGGTTGGACAACACTTCTGAGCTCCAATAACTTTGAAGGTCAGAGACTCTGCCAATGCCTGTAAATGAAATGAGACTTCCTTCTACTTGTAGTTGTAACTTTTGAGATTTGCCAATATTTTACGTCTATTGACAGCAAAGGATGAAAGGGCAATGGTTCCTATACATACATTTCTGTTGAGATGTTCAAAAGTTACATTTCTTTTTGCATACCATAATGACTTTGCAAATTGATTCTGTTACGACTTGAAACTGGTTTTTGCCTTGTTACAAATTGTGCGGAGTTGAGTGGCCAAAACGTTGGGAGTGATCTTTAATTTGGGAGGAGTTTAATAATTTTCAGATATACTGTTGTATGTATTAATCTTTCATTGAATGTCAGCCTAGTGAAGCTTGTCATTATAGCTAAAAGTCCCTTTACCTATATAGAGATGCTAATAATTTTATACATCAACATAAGAGAGTTATGATCATTGAGTGGTTGGTACTGGTAGAGCGACATCACAAAGTTTTGTTATACTGTACAACTGCAGCAAAGGTAGGTGGAGAGAATATTTTGCCCCTTCCTAAAATGTTGTTTGGTAAAAACTGGAATTAAGGAGCTGGATGAAGCGGATGTAAAATTTCCTGAAGGAACGGCAGTTGGCTAACTGGATTTATATCTTCAGTCTAAAAATGAGTTGCTCCTCGTAAGACATGGTGGTACCAACAACTCTGAATGGTCAAGGATATAGGTCACACATCGTGCATTTCGTAGAGCGAAGATGGAAGATCAAGAAGATGAGAAACATCATCCACTTGTTCGAGGATGTCGAATGGACCTATACCTCGAACTAAGTTTTTTTCGCACACCAAATCTAATAACTTCGCAAAAATTCTCAGAAATTCATGGTAACCGTCACGCAACTCAAGAGGTCTACAATGTTGATGTGTCCAGTGATGTTGGTCATGTGCTACTCACAAGTGCTTTCTGATCTGCCTGGCCTTCTCTACTATCTGAGTAATTATCTCTGGTCTAAGGATCTTCTCTCCAATGTCATCCCATACCAAAGCTCATTTGCACTTTCTCCCATACGGAGTATTGAATAATGCCATCTGAATGTTCGCTTAGAAGCTGCTGTTGTAGGAAAACTCTACCAGTTGTAGATGATCATTCTAAGATCCACCAAATTTGGTCAAGAGTGTACGATCTAAGCATATCCTCCAGGTCTGGATTATACGCTTCGACCGTCCATCTGTCTTCGGGTTGTACGTTGAACTGGAACTCAACTTGGTGCCCAAACTCTGTTGTAGACTATGCCAGAAATATAACGTGAATCTGATTCTTTGTTTGATACTAGGCTAACTGATATACCATCCTGCATAAAATATGCTGCATATACATCTCTACTATTTACTTGGTAGACTGTCCCACTCTATACGGTAGGAAGTAAGCAACCTTTGTGAGCTGATCCTTAGTCATCCAGAGTCTATCTTGACCAGACTAAGATCTAGGTAAATCGGTCACCAAATTTATGGTAATATGTTCCCATTTTCACTCTGTAATAGAGAGTGGCTGAAGTAGCCTGACCGTCCTTTGGTCGGCCTTAACTTGTTGATAGACCAAGCATACTATGATATCTTCCTCTTCATCCTATTCCAACAGAAATGCTGACAAATATCTTTGTACATCTTCGTGCCTCTGGATGAATAGAATACCGTGATCTGTAAGTCTAGATCATGATCTCATGTCTTATATCTCCACTAGTCTTCTTATATCTCCACTAGTCATAGAGACGACTCCTTACTTGGAGTGTCCCATCCTCATGAATCCTCAACTCTGGTCGACGACCTGACTCATACTCTGTCCTGAGCCTCTGAAGCCTTTTGTACTCTGATTGTGATGCTCTAGTACACTATACCAATGTTGACTGAATTTATAAACTGTTTATGTTTCATGGGTCATGCGGTAGGACTATCTTTATGTCCATCTCTTGAAGATCCTCTATAATCTACCTATGCTCTGTCAGAAGGAAGACTCCTGCTCTCCGGCTCAATGCATCATATACTACATTGGCCTTACCTAGATGATAATAAAGACCGAGATCATAGTCCTTCAATAACTCAAATAATCTACTGCCGCATGTTCATGTCCTTTTTGTGTCAACACATATCTTAAGCTATTGTGATCCTTCACCAGATCACTATACAAATAGTGTCTCCAAAGCTTAAGTGTAAAGACTACCGCAACTATCTCCAAGTCGTGCGTCAGATAATTCTTCTTATGGTCTCGATGCTACTGGAATGCATACGCTATAATTCTGTTGTTGCATGAGAACACACCCCACTTCTCTACCCGATCCATCGCAATACACAGTAGACTCACTTGGTCCCACCGTCAACGTCATAATAGTTGCTAAAATTAACCTCCTCTTCATCTCCTCAAGTGATCCCTAATAATTCTTTGACCACTCAAACTGCACATCCTTACGCGTCAGTCGCGTCAAGGGTGCAAAAATTCATGCAAAAAATCGACGAGGAATCTACAATAGTAGCCTGCCAGTTCGAGAAAACTATGAAAATCAACAACTGAATTCAGTATTGGCTAACTCTAAATGGACTGGACATTCTTGGGATCTACTGATACTCATGCATATGATGATGTATCCCAAGAATAATATATAGTCGAGCCAGAATTTGCATTTGCTTTACTTTGCATACAACTGATGCTCCCTGTATGAAGTACTTTATAAAGAGGCCACTCGTGCTTTGCCTCACTACTAGTGTAGACTAGGATATCGTCTATGAAGACCACTAGAAAAATCCATAGGCATGAATATTCGGTTTGAGATCTATGAAAATTGCTGGCACATTGGTTAGCCCAAAGGGCGTTACTAGAAACACCCAATGGCCATAACGAGATCTAAAAACCGTCCTGGGTATCGCTCTCTGACTCTGGCCTGATGGTACCCATACCTAAGATCTATCTTAGAGAATACTCGAGCTCCATTAAGTTGATTGAACAAATCATTATGGGCAGTCGATACTTGTTCTTGATAGTCATCACATTTAGCTGATGATAGTCAATGCATAAATGAGATGAACCATCCTTCTTCTTCACCAAGAGCTTCTATGGCGATTCAAAAGACGAATGAATCCTTCGACCTTCCAATCCTCAAGCAATTGGTAAAGTATCATCTAACTCTTTTGGAGGCATCCTATAAACTCTGCTAGATACTGGTCTTGCTATTGGAACCAATTCAATGTTTAACTCTATCTCAAGAACTGGTAGCATCATTGGAAGCTCGTCTAGAAATAGATCTGGAAACACGCCCACCACTCTGGAATAAACACCTCCTCTGCTACTGTTGCCAGCAATCTAATGCCCGAATGAACTCTCTATCTCACCTCATGAAAACAAGAAATACTCATCACCAAAAATATAAAAGAATACCTTGCCCTCATGGCAAAATATCAAATTATTTTATATAAGGGTACCAGGTTTAGGACCTAATTAGACTTGGGTACTGGACTTGTCCTTTGATGGGTTTGGGCGCCCGAATTGTTTTGGTGGCATATTATAGTGACGAACATTCGTCATTAAAAGACCCATTTCTCCACTAAAAATCTAATTTCGTCACTAAAATGTGCCACTAAAATTTTTGAGTACCCAAAACCATAGATGGACAAATCCAGTATCCAAAAAATCTAATTTGGCTTAAACCTGGTACCCTTATACAAATAATCCCAAAATTATAGACTTTACTCAACCAATCTATCCTTAGGACCATATCAAAGTCGTCCGTTAGGAACTCTAACAAACTAGCAAGAAGTTGCTGGCTTCACACTACGACTGGACATGAGATACAAACTCTATCTACTCTAATGAGACCATTTCCAATGAGAGTATTCAGCCCCCACTAGTAATGACTCAGACTCCAATCCAACTTGTGTCACAAATCATGCAGATATGCAGTAATAAGATGTGACATAATCAAATAATATAACTGTTGGAGATAAGGCAACGAGAATAGTACCTACACCATCTCGCTGAAGCTAAAGTCTCCTCTACTGACATGTCAAAATACTGGTCGTTCCTTTGTTGACCTCCCCTACCCCTCTAATGAAATTGCTATTGACCTTGAGCCAGACCAAACTACTGCAGCTCCTGTTGCCTGAAATGCTTATACTGAGTCGACAATAGATACTACGCCAAAGTTTGTGCTGTTATTGCTTGTCACTCCCCATTTTCGATATCTCTATATAAAGTATTTGTTCCCGTATCCTGTATATAGTGTTTCCCAATATCTCCATTACTTGTATTGCTAGTACCTGTATCCAATAGTGGACCAATATATCATGTTATTTGATTTCTTGTGAATGTTTCCAAAGCCGTACAAACATGTCGCTCGTAAAGTAATCGACATGTCAAAAAAGTGGTTAACTAACTTATGTAACATGATTTGGATTTCAATTTTTAATAAGATAATTATATGTGAGACTACCCTAGATCTCTAGATAACCTTTGGTATTGCCATAGACCTGTAGTTGGTCCCGTACATAGATCGATATACCATTAAATAATGCAAACCGGGAATTTTCCATCCCGTCGGTATTCCACAGCATACCGACGGGTTGTTGTGGGCATAGTCACCAATGGTATTTACCCATTGGTCCGCCGATGGATGAGGTTGGGTGGGGGGCACGGACTGGTGAGGTTACCCATCCATTGGGCCACACTCTCTCCTCTTTTTAAAACCTTATCTTTCTCTATTGTTTTGTTTTCCCTTCTTCATTTCCTTTCCACTTTCTTCTTTCTATTTGTTGATTTGGGATGACCTAGAAGCTCTAGGATCTTGATCTGGAGATCAATGGTGTGATTTCTAAATCCCTTAGGAGGAGGAGTAGAAGACTAGGCTTAGAAACTTGGACCTATATAAGTACATCTTGCTATTATGAATGAATTTGATTTTTTTTATTTTCAATTTCTCATGCTTTTATCTTGCATAGTTTTATCCAAACCATGTGCATCCGCATTTATTATTATCACGATTTCATGACAATGTTTGGGGTTTAATATTGGTTATCCTAAGATTTGGTTCTAGGTTAGAAATCTATGATACTAGGGTGTAGCTAGGAGATTGGTTGTGATACTTAAGTTTTTATCCTCAAACCTAGCCAGATATGTTGTAGGAGACCTACCCTTAGTCCCATTACTTTTTAGAATAGCAATGGTCGAGATTGGGGTTTATTTTTAGCCTTTAAAAGCCTTTTTCCTGAGCTGTACCTGTACTGTTTCTGTGCAGCTGGTATAGCGCTATATGTGTACCATCAATATACTGGTTTGGTAGTTTTTTCCAGAAAGGTTACATCTCGAAATAGATATTCTTCGGTGTACCGTCGGTATATCGCTGGCCTATCCCTTTTAGGATAGCTAGTGCGGGTGTCTAGTTCTTTTCGAACCTTGCCTTAGTTGTAATGTCCCGCTTCGCATGGTACATTATGCTGACTCGTTGACTCAAAGAGTTACGTTGACCCGATTAAGTATTGATGTAAATCGATACAAGAGATTCGTTGACCCGAGAAATGCATCGAGTCGGATCGATGCAAAGAGTTACGTTGGCCCGAATGAGAGAAATGCTTTGAGTCGGTTCGAAGATTCTAAGAAATCGAATCGATGCAAAGGCTCAAGTCTGAATCGAACGAATATGATTTAAGTTGGTTTCATGTGCAGACTATATATTTACGCTGAAATATAAGAGGTCGACTTTTTGCCTTATTTACAATGGTGTCCAAAAAACCAAACACCATCTCGCAATGGACTAAGGCATAGGCACGGTAAGCCAAATCGGTCAGATAATTCATCGAAGCACGAAGTGCTCGAATGGCTAAGTCAGAAGAGTTGGCCGTACAATAATGTTATGAAATTGAGCCGTATTGGCTCGACAAAACGACAAGGCATATCAGCTTAAGGTGGGAGGACTTTGACTCTTCTTTTTACTCCTTCATGCCTAAGTAAAATGTACCATTGTATGCTAAAGTTAACCTATCAGACCACGGGCATGGCATCGATCAAAAGATGAATGTAGTGCGTGTCGAACACTAGATAGAACAATCGAAATGAAACGTACATCAAATGCACGAGTCGCTATTGAACATCGAAACACACCGCAACGGTGAGCGCCTCGGTGCGCAAGCCATAAGTACATGGGATAACTGTATCAATGAGTGCCTCGGTGCACAAGTCATTCATGCCCCGTACATGAGTTAGTATTCTAGAACATTGAAAGACTATATCGGTGCGAGTGCCTCGGTGCACAAGCTATAGAACATTGAATACCCTATCGAGGCGTGCCTCAGTTGCACGAGTCAAAGGAAAGGAACATAAGTCTAACGCATTGAACACTAAGGCGTAGAACATGGAAATACTGAATCGAGGCGTACATCGAATGTGCGACAAAAGGAATGGCGAATAACTTATCAAAGTGTGCGTACGTGCACAAGACTTATGAAAGATGGTTCGTTGCGAAGAAGAGAACAGTTGTGGCACGAATGTGGCGGAACTGTCGAATGTGGCATGGTGCCTTCAAAATGTTTATGGCCTTCGGGGCATTCGCTGATGAACATTAAGTTGGGACATTGTACCAATAGAAATATAGATAGGCGAATTGCTTGGTTGTATGAGTTTGACGCGTTGCATGGTCACGGACAACTTGTGCACAAGTTTTATCCCTCGAACGTGGTAGACCGGTTGTCGGAACCCGTTCGATCTAGAAAAGGAATTTGAGATGGGTATTGTGTGGGGTATTTCAATCTATTAGGCTTGCAACCTACCATTAAAATAGAGCGTCACAAATATCGATATTGTTCGGGAGTACTTCAGTGCATGGGATCAGCACCCCAGGCTGAAGTAGTCACCGTTCGTACCTTGATGTCCATTATGGTGCTAAAGTCAGTAACCTTCATATAGTTAAGGAACGACGGATTGAAAGTGCAGGCGCATAGATATCCTGCACAATGATCACTTATATCATGACAGGGAAGGATGGTAGGCGTATTCCCCTTGCGTCGGTGCAAGGGCGAGTGCGCCAATTTGGTAAGAAGTCGCGCGACGAAGGAACACGAGAATTGTATGTTGCCTGCTTGTTTTCTTATATAAATTCAACGATAACATGCTTGCCATGATAACATATTTTAATGCTTTCAAATATGCCATAAAACTGATCCTAAGGTAAGGATAGAAATATCACTAAATTGTATGCTGTATGATTCAATACACTACTTAATGTCAGTTTAGTAAAGTGGGTCTTTGATCAGTACAACAAGGACGAAAGTACTAATCCCCACTAGTTTGCTTGCAGGTTCCGAAATGATCTGCTCACGGAGAGCTTCGCTTGAACGCACTGAGGCATGGAATGCCATAGCGTATTGAAGCGTGCGACCGCATTGACGCTCGGACTTGCAACATGATGATGCGACCGAGATATAGAAGACATGATGTATGGAACGGTGAAATCCTTTGTGGAAAAGAGAGAACCTGAGTGTTGTAAGCTAATCTAGCAAATTCAGTTGGGCTATTAAAGGCCTTTGTAACCTCAGTTCAATTATCAATAAAGAGAATTGTTTCGTACGAGTGCAACTCCAGACTCGTACGACATCACATCCCAACGAAGATGAATTATTCGGATAAATCGATGCGAGGACGAGCGATTTTCTGGGTCAGGGCGTGACAAATTGGTATCAGAGCTCTAGGTTCAATTTCCTCAGGACGCTTGTTTCGTTTCAATTCCAAAAGTTGCCCACCACAATCAAATCACTATTGACTCTACTCGATGCCGCACTGGATGTTCCATACAATAAGTCTAATACAAATCGTGTAATTTTGCCGCTTGTGTTTTAGAAATTACATGATGTTTGCTGAGAAAGTCGTGAAATGTTTCTTATATTGAGTGCAACGAGCCATGAAATATTTGTTTGCAAGTGCAACAAGTCGCGAATTTGAATTGAAAATGTTGGTTGCATCGATAAAATAAAGTCGTAGGATGTTGCTACATCAATTGCAACGAGTTGATTGTGAATGATGTGTTGCAGTGAAAATAAAAGTTATTATCGAATACGTTGAATGAATTCGAGCATTGCCTTTAAATATCAACTAAAGTAAAACATTGTACGAGATGCAACGGAGAGAACTGAAATAAAAAGTTGTATGAGATGCAACGGAGAGAACTGAAATAAAAGTTGTACGAGATGCAACGGATGAAACTGAAGTAAAACGTTGCACGAGATGCAACGGAGGGAACTGGAATCGTAAGTCGATGAGAACAAATCGTTCGGTTGCGCACCGAGCTTGTGTTGGCAAATGAATACATTGGCCGAGTTGTGTCAGATTTTGATTAATCGAAAGTTACGGTTGTGATCGGCATGATCACTGCGAAAATCGTGAGTCAAAATAGACTGTTGGTTCATACCATATATGCGAGGGAAACAACTTGATTTCTGAGTGGTATATGCCATACCACCTATGCGATGGATGACTCAAATTCTGAGTGGTATATGCTATCCCACTTGTGCGATGAATTACATCGACAAGTCGTGAGAATTTGCGAAAGACTTGTCCGCAACGGATGGGATAATACCGAGACTCGATTGAAAATTTGTATATGCTATACTCAAATGAGTTTCGTCGCAACATAACCAACTTATTGGAAATTAGTACTTTCGTCCTCTTGCTGTTGGAAATTAGTACCTATTGGAAATTTGTAAAACATTACACGAGATACAACGGAGGGAACTGAAATCGTAAGTCGATGAGAACAAATCGTTCGGTTCGCACCGAGCTTGTGTTGGCAAATGAATACATTGGCGAGTTGTGTCGGATTTTGATTAATCGAAAGTTACGGTTGTGATCGGCATGATCACTGCAAAAATTGTGAGTCAAAATAGACTGTTGGTTCATACCAACTATGATGCGAGGGAAACAACTTGATTTCTGAGTGGTATATGCCATACCACCTATGCGATGGATGACTCAAATTCTGAGTGGTATATGCTATACCACTTGTGCGATGAATTACATCGACATGTCGTGAGAATTTGCGAAAGACTTGTCCGCAACGGATGGATAGTACCGAGACTCGATTGGAAATTTGTATGATGGTATGTTGATGTAAGTGTTCTTTGATAATCGGTTTGAACGATAGAACGGGGACTCGTATCATTGAATGATACGTCGGACGAAAATTTGTAAGCGGTCGGATGACGGAGACTAGCAAAACGATTATGCCTTGAGGTAATAATCGAATCGGCGGGATAGGAAACTTGAATGTTATAAACGAGTCCACGACTTGTGATCTCGATAGAAATGTTCGACAATGCGAATTGTAATCGGATCGTACGACTTGCGACTTCGAAAAAACGCTAGTGATGCGGATAATCGTACCTAAGAAAAATAAGTTAGTTATGTTGCGACGAAACTCATTTGAGTATAATTGAAACATGTAAAACTTGGAGGGCACGATCGTATAACTCGAGGGTTCGATGCTGGATAATAGGTTACGCGATCGAAATATAGTGGGATGCGATGAATAAAAAAATGACTTGATGCATATGGAAAAGTTCGTTGAGAACTTGGATGTATGCGATGCGAGCTATGTCGACGCAGATACAGATTCAAAGTTGACCCTCGCACTATTGAAATTGATATGCTAGAAAAGTAAGTACGGTGTGGGAATACCAAACTGAGCGAGCCTACAATATCGAGATTTTGGAAATAGAAATACGAGAATATCGAACTGGTTGATCGTAAACTTTCTGATTGATCAAGGTGAGACTAATGTCATTGACGATCGTTTCGATGTGTATAGCATCTCGGGTGTCGACCGTGGGTACAAAGACTCTAACTCAATACGAGTAGATGTTTCGTGAATTGCAGAATTATCGACGGTAATGCATGAATTATTCGGAGGATAGTTGTGCCTCAGTTTTACAAATAGAAATGGTTTTATCCGAATTTGGGTTATCGCATAGAAATTGTCGAAACGTGATTTGGCTTCGAAATAATATAACATGGTTCATAGTAACTGTCTGTAAAGCCCCAGAACCAGAATACTGGAGAGCGGGGGCTTACTTAGCCAGCTACGTATATTGAAGTGCAACCCACCTCGCTATACGGTCACGGCTGTCTAGATACATGAGGGTTTAACTACAAGCCATCAGTCTCCTATGGTCATGAACAAGCCTATTGTCTCAATCTCAAGCAAGTAGTAACAGTTACAAGATGTCAGAGCACCAAACATACATAGTAAGGCGTCCCATACATTACATATTTGGATGATCATGAAGCTAGTAGTACAAAATGTCAAGACTAACAAGAGTTTCAATCATACATGATCAACCCTAGGATTCGTCAATCATATTACAGCCCGTAAGCAGACAGTAATTAAAGGTGCAATCGAGCTAAACACGTGCTTGGCTAAACGCCTCAAAAGAATAATTTACAATAGAGTGGGAGAGCCAAAAAAATAAACCCACTCGTTGCCAGGGTTACGCCTGGTGGTCACCATCTGGCTGGAAGGTAGGTAGATCCTCTGGAGCTACTCCGATATCTGGCCATAAAAACCAGCTGGGTCAGACCCCAGAAAGAGCAAGTGCCACAAAGGAGGCTTCACTTAGGAACTAAAACCAGCATATAATAAATGAGTAGTAAAGATAATTATAAAAGAAACTGGTAATAACAGGGACAACAACAGTGAATTGAGTACGAGGAAACCATTCAAGTAGCCAGGTCACAACCCTTAAACCAAACAAGGACCGGGGTTGTAACCCTTCACCTGAATAGAAACCCGTCTCAAATACTGTTGGTAAAGTAAAACAGGATGAGCTTGATATAGGGTACAATAAGACAATAAATGAAGAGAGGACACAGAACTGCTCCGGGAGCCAGTTACAACCCTTAAACCGAACAAGGATCGGGGTTGTAACCCTTCGCCTGAACAGAACTGGACCCCTGATCATTATTGTTAAGATAATCATAAATAATCATGTCGATATATGATAAGATAACCATGGGACTATTCAGATAGCCAAGTTACAACCCTTAAACCAAACAAGGACCGGGTTTGTAACCCTTCATCTGAATAAAACTTGGTTTCTCATCAATTATCGTAAGTAAAGCACAAGAAATCAGGTCATGCTACAATCTTGCACATGATCAGGACAAAACTAGGCTGGGCTAGACTCCATCCAATCAATCACGGCCACGCAATGAGTACGGCTTGATACTTTAACTAACTAGGGTTATCACATGCCTAGTTACTAGCAAAATGCAATGAGATTATTCCAACAGCCACAAACCCTGCAGACCATCCAGGTTATCCAGACGCAATTAGAGGATTGAATTCATGTGGGTACATCATCCAAGAAACGTATGTACCCTTAAGTAGTTTGGGGGTTGTAACACATGTCAGTGTGCTGGAAATGTGCCCTACTCGACGGTAGGCTACAAATCCCATGATGGGGCGCCCAGATAACGGGATTGCCTGTAGCTGAAAAATCTCTCCATGACTACTGGATTTTTTAGTTATTTAACCTTAGTCAATTTCAGTAGGTACCGCTGACCGTGGTATTCAGGGATCCCTATCCTAGACATGATGCAAGACAATACTGGTTTATTGTACAAATACAATCGTCCACGGTGTCCAGGTCATTCATTCTTGTCATGTCAGGCTAGCTGTCGTAACAGCATATCGGGGTGTGTCATGTCAGGTTTACTTGTCAAGAGTGTGCCACAGCGGGCCACTAATATGTACAAAATCTACATGATACAAGCATTCACAGAGGTCGAAAATATGAGCATAAATATAGCATTTCAATGTAATAATAATAATATAATAATAATAAGAGGACAAGGACTATGGAAGGAGCCATGCGACTAAGGGAAATGAGCTCATGCGGCAGCGAGGAGGCAGTGCCATGCGGCTCGGGAAGGAAGGGGCGCATGCGGCTGGAAAGAAACGCGGGTTTATGCGGCCAAGAGCACAGGGCATGCGGCTGGAAAGACGCGAGCATCTACGGCTGGAAGAATGGGTCATATGCGGCAGCAGGGGAACAACTCATGCGGCTAAGGGAAATGACTTCATGCAGCCAGGAGGGGGGACAGAGGTATGCGGCTCGGAGCATGCGGGTATATACGCCAAAGAGTATGAGGGCTCATGCGGCTAGGGATGCAGGTGTCCATGCGGCTAAGGACCAAAGACAGCTTATGCGGCTGAAGGGGATGCAAGTCTATGCGGCAAAGAGACTGGGACTTATGCGGCTAAGAGCATGCAGGCTCATGCGACAAGGATCAATAAGGCTGCGGCTAAGAGTTGCCAAGGCCTTATGCGGCTGAGAAGGGACGGGTTATATGCGGCAGCGGGGGAACAACTCATGCGACAAATATGCCATGCGGCCAGGAAAACTTGCCGCATGAATTCAATACGGTCAAGTACTGCCATACGGCTGAAAGTTTGTCTTCTTCTCCACTGGTCCGAGAAGAAGAGTCACGAACTCCATGGCTTCAAAGCTTCATAAATCCTTCATCCTAGGTCTGAATCCAGACTTCCATAGGTCAAAATGGGGCAGAATAAAATTTCTACAACATATAACCATCAAAACTAGATAATAACAAGGTTAGATAAATCAAAACCCAAGAAATCCAAAAATATAATAAACTTAGATCTACACAAATTGAACCATGGAAATTAGAAATGCTAAGTATTAAAGTGTGTTAGAATCTCGTGAGGAGAAATGGAACAATAAAAACTGAGTTCCTCCATGAAGCAAGCTGCACTTGCCTAGGCGCTCTCTCTGGTAGGTGAAGAGAGTAATGGAGATGAAGGAGAGTTAAGGAAAGTAAATGAGAGAGAGAAGGAGTTGGGCGGCTAATAAAGAAGAGTGGAGGGGATAGGTGGGGTTGGTCCACATGAAAAACCAATCCAAACCGAACCAAGCCAACCAAGCCGAACCAAGCAAGTGAAATGCCAAGATAAACCATGCAATGAGACATGCAATATACGTATACCAAAATACGTAATACGAACCATGGTCATTATACTGTCCTTCGTTAATGATCCACAATTATCGAGCGTAGCTTCGTGGCAGCTGACCTAGAAGACTTGACCGCCAAATCAAAGGAAATATTACAGACCCATAAGATGACCCATACAATGTCGCATATGAATCGCGTGGTGCATGTTGATGATAAGTCTAGGCATTTTGATAATCGTGCGATGCACGAGAGCGAGCGGTAAGAGAATGACTTACGAGTTATGTTGTTAGATTTGGATTCACCTTACAATTGAGCTTGCGTGGATTGAACTTACATTTGATGTTGCGAGACGAACAAGTTTGAATTTGGCTAGGAATTCCCTACTCGATAGGAATCGAACATAAGATGCATCGTAAAGACCTTTGTGTCGGAACGATAGTAGCCTTTGAGCACTGTCGACTTGAGTTAAACTTTTGAATTGGAAAGACCGTTGCCTTTGAGCATTGTTAAAAATTTTGTCGGAAGGACCATTGCCTTTGTGCAACGTTAAATTAAAGTTGCGTTGGGAGATTTAAGCACGGTGTCTAGGTAGGTGATCTAGCGGGCATAGTCTTGAAAGTTGATGCATTTGCAAGTCAACAAAGGAAAATCGTATGAGATAAGTTACGAAGTGAAACTTCGAAATAGTCGGACAACGACTTCAGGCGTTGATCGGATGCACGATGGCTTGCCGCAACGCATAGTTTGGTAGCCAGTAGGAACTTACGAAATAAGAAATGCAATTTTTGAATCGCGTAATATGTGGTGACTTTGTTGAATGAATCACGTATGAATCAAATGTACATAAGCGATAAGGTTTGAGAACGGTCGCTAAAGATAAGTCGATCGAGAGTACGAGATGGCAAGCATAGTTTTAAAATTTACTGTCAGCTTTGTTCCAATTTTCTACCACTAGACTTGACTGAAATACATATATTTTTGGGACGCCTTGAATATGCGTGCGATCCAAATCAAGTTGTATACTAAATTCAAATTGACCTGCAGAAAAGACTGAAAGTTTGTACGAGCATTTGAAACGGAACAACGATAGTTGGCAAGATCGTGAAACGATCTAGAAAACACTTGAACTGAGTGTTGCTTTCGGTTCGAGGACGAACCTTGTTTTGAGTGG
>JANAVB010026199.1:326514-433774 GCA_029216955.1 Iris pallida | reverse complement strand
ATACATAAACCTTAATCTAATTTAAAATAATAAAAATATTTCTAGAAACTTAGAGGGTTTACATGCGAAGAGGATAAAGGTTTTCTATACGAAATCTATGTGCATGTGTTGTAGATTTCTCTCCTCATTAATACGCTTATGTCAATGTATCTCTTTCTCTCCTAAATTCTCACAGAGAATGAAGAGAAAGGGAAATAATATATATATTATTCTTATTATTTTTATAATTTCAGTATACATTATATCATATATAATGTATATAAATATTTCTTATAATACTATTATTATTATTACTGTTAATTATTATTAGTATTAATAACATTAAGTATTATCTGTATATACTGTTTATATATTTTTGTATATAGTTTAATATATATATATATATATATATAATATATTATATATATATATATATAATATTTACTAAAATCATTATGTAACAAAATATAGTATTGAGCTTGGGCCTAAATTGATTTTCAAATTGGGTTCGAAACCTAACAATATTATTATATTAGGTTTACCTATTAAAAATAAATATTGGTCCATTAGGTTTGGGTTTTGAACTCATTGGGTTTTTATATTATTATTATCTTAACATTTCTTACCTAAATTATAGTTTTAATATAAAAATAATTTCTATATTTTCATAATATTATTCAAAAATATTTTGACTAGTAGTATAGTATTTTCAAATATAAGTGTTTCATACATAGTTATAAATATGTATTGGTTTATCAATTTCTTCGAATCAATTTAACCTTGGCTAATCATATTTTTCATATTTCCTTTGCAAAATTCGGTCTTCTTCATATCGACCGTAGCCAATTGGATTATTTTGGACTCAATAGAATGATCCTTTCTATCATTTGAGGTCATCTTGCATAGTTTTGACATATGAGACTATCCTGTGCCAACATGATCAAGTCACATAAGAACTGCAACATAATCGAGGCAAGTACACTATTACTTTATATTCTTAGTACATTATAATGCTATTCATCATTGTGTTTTCATTTGAAATCCTGTTGAGACACGATTGTGACATGATAGGACTTGTTGTATAATTGCTCATATATTGATTATTTAGTGAGTCGGGAGGGAAAATGCCAGTAGGTATATGAACAAACCCCAATAAATATTATTATGGATAGCTAAGTCATACACCTCACGTATAGGTTAGCCATACCTTTTTATTGTGGATAGCCATCTATATGACGTGCTGTATTAGCTGAGTCGTTCATATGTCGAAAGGTATTTCAAACACATTGTCTGTTTTACTTGTACATGTTCATTGCTAGTTGTCTTGTTCCTACATGTTCTTGTTAGTGGTTTCTTGTATATGTTTATTGTTTCCAGTTCATATACATGTTTTCTTTATTTTCTACTGCATCTCTACTTGTCTAGCTTATTTTGTATTAAGTTACATTATTGCAATACGATTGTACTTTGCTCCTTTTTTGACTGGATCGTTGCAGGTGACTTGCCATCTTATGCACCATAGACCATACGGGTGGAGATATAACATCTTGGAGGCCGACCTTAGATTCTAGATTAGATAGTTCTTTAATTTAAACATTTAGCAGGTTTGGTCCCGAATATCATTTTTATGTATTATCAGAATTATAAATGGAATAGTTGTTGTGAATGAGCAATTAGATATGATTTTGTTGTATTTGAGTTGAAATTGAGATGTAGACAGCATACTACGACCGATGCTGCAGCGTATGCTGGACTTGGCTACGTACTCATATCCCGAAAAGCAGAAGCATGTGCGAGTCGTGACATGCATGCAAACCAATTAAAGATGAATCCAACCGTCTTTCCTGAGAGTCTGTAGTGGTAAGTTCCTCGGGTTTGTGATAACGTGAAAAGACATATATCTTGACCCAGACAAAGTCTAGGCTATCCTCAACATGTGCCCTCCGAAGAACGTCAAAGACCTAGTAGGACTTCAAGGAAGAATAATTTATATCAGAAGGTTCATATCAAACTTTATCGTTGGTGTTAGCCATTTACTCAACTCATGAAGAACGGCATGACGTTCATCTGGAATGAAATGTACTAACAAGCATTCGATGATATTAAGCAATATCTTACGAAACCCCCAGTCCTTGTGGCTCCTGTTGTAGGGAAACCTTTTATGATCTATGTTCGTGCGATGGATCATTCTCTAAGTGTGTTGCTATCTCAAAAGAGCGATGAAGACCATTAAAAGGCTATCTACTACCTTAGCCACATAATGGTTGGGCTGAAACTGGTATACTCCTGCAGAAAAAGTGTGTCTCGCTCTGGTGTTTGCTCACTAAAAAATGTGATATCATTTGACTTAGTAGACGGTCCATGTCATATCCAGAGTCAATCCACTGAGGGTTCTCATAAAAAAACTGAGTCCTCGCTTAACAACTTGGGCAATGCAATCTCATATGATATGATATTTATTCTATAGAAAGCAGTAAAAAGACAAGCTATGGCAGATTTTCTAACTGCTCATTCTATTCCAGAAATGTCGTAGCGGTACGAAGACATCCCTGATGAGGTGTTAGAGTCTAACATAGCGTCAGACGAAGCTATTTGGCAAATGTTATTTGATAGTGCATCGAGAACGGGGCCAAAAGGAAAAAATATTGCAGGAGTATGGGTAGTGCTTGTTTTCCCTGATAATCTTGTGGTACATCGGGCTTATTTCCTCAAGGAACCATGGCGATTGGAGATTCCCTCTCATAGACTATCTTGTCTATGGAATTCTTTCAGACGACCCGAAGGAAGTAGTTTCTACTCAAAGATGCTCCCTTCGGTTTTACTATAATACAGTAACGAAGATGTATCGATGTTCGTATGACATGCTTTTGCTTTGGTGCTTGTCCAATACAGAAGCAAAAGAATCCCTTCGAGAGGCTCATGATGATACATACGACGCACAAATACCGGGTCCTAAGCTTCAGATCGCCTCAGAAGAATGGGTTATTATTGGCCCACTAAGGTAGATGATGCCATAGAATACGCCAAGAAGTAGGGAGCATGTAAGATTCATGCAGACTTCATACACCAACCATCAGAGTTTCTACACCCAACGGTCGCGTCATGGCCTTTTGAAGTTTAGTATATAGACATTATTGGTCCCATTCCTTCAATTAAAGGGCCATAATTTATCTTATTAATAATCAACTACTCTCCAAATCAGTGAAAGTAATATCTTGCGGAGGTGAAGGCATCCAATGTGATCAACTTTGTCAAATATTATGCCATCTACTTGTTCGATATTTCCTGAAGGATCATACATGACAATGGGAAACAATTTGCAAGCCACGCATTTTATTGATTCTGCGATTAGAATAGAAACATAGCCTCTACATCTTAAAACCCTTCCGCCAACGGGTTAACTGAAGCTTTTAATAAGACCATTATCAAGCTCCTCAAAAAGTTTATTTCGTCCAACAAACGCGACTGTAATGGAAAGCTTGGTGAATGTCTGTGGGCTTACCCGACGACGGTACGGACACCAACTGGTAGTATGTCATATTCTCTGGTTCAGCGAAGCAGTTTTCTTCCGAAAATCCATATTCCTTCCCTCAGAATAGTTCTTTCCAATGAATTGTACCGAAGATAATGATCGTTTACGATTGCCATAGTTGAAAGCGCTTGACAAACAACTTCTGCAAGCATGTATTGAGCTACATCAAGCCCACATCTCCAAAACCTTTAACAATAAGGTGAAGGAAAGGGTGTTTCAAGTCTTAGCAGAAAGAAGACCAATGGTCATGACACATAAAAGCAAAAGAAAATTCCAGGCTAAATGGGAGGGCTTGTTCATTGTGGAATCATTATATTCCAATGTAGCTTACATGTTAGCTAAACCTAATAACGACTTGCTAATGATGTCTATCAATGGAAAGTTCTTTAAAAAGTACTATGTCTAATCAAAGTCGAGTTGGCATTGTAATATAAAACGTTGCATTTGCAAGCTTCTATTTCCTATAGACAGTTGTCTGTTTTTGAGCTATTACCCATATTCAAGAGTCTTTGATGCATAATGGATATTAGATCTACAAGATTACTAGTGGAATTGTCCTCAGATCCTATGAGACGCTCTCGTTGAGATCATAAACTTAATCTTTTTTCTACAAAAGATCGGAAGCCAACCTCTGGAGCCCAGCTACTCTAAAAGATTTCATATTTCTAATTCCCAGATGGATTAGGAATAATTTTTTTGTGAGATGCTCTTGTAATAATCCTATTGCTAATCTCTAGTTGAGTCAGTAATATTCCTCGCTTCGAACCATCATGTCCAGTTATACCTCGGAACGGTTCAAGTCAAATATATCTTCAGAAGATTATCATGTCATCTGAACTATTTCCAATTAACACGTCCGAAACCTCTGTTAGTCAAACCCATTTCTTCCAGTGGAACCTCTTCTGACTATCTTCTACCATGTCTATAACCTCTGAGCAGAAAAGTCCTTCTTTCAAACCTAACTTTCATGTCCATATTACCTCTAATGGCTTGGCTTCTTTCCTACTTGCTATCTCTACCTTGTGTTGGGTATGCCATGGATAATAAGTCAAACTAAATAAATTTTCCTAGTAGATTTATTCTCGTTCCCCCTAAAAGAGTTGCAGTTGTTTATCATGTCCACACTACCTCTAATAAATTCATATACTCTAAAAAATAAAACAAATAGACTTTGGCAAAAAGAGATTTAACTTTTTATTCTTTCCAGTGCAAAAAGGAAGGTACAAAAGACAATATTTCAAAAAGCGAAATACATTATATGGGTCACTAAGGAGGTTGGGATAAGTCGTTAATCCTTTTTCTCAGTGTTTCTTTCTCTAATATCTGCTTGGTCGCATCTATGAGCCTAGCTTCCTTCATACAGAGGTTGTCATCCTTGAACTTTGCTAGCAGAGCATGGTTGTCGGAGACTGCTGTCCACTTTAGTTCAATCCGCTTGCTTATCTGTTTAACATGATCATCTTTCATGCTTAGTTGGGAAAGCTCCTAGGTGGAGATCCTATGGTCTTCATAAAGCTTTGAGAGTGTCTTTTGATATTCTCGGTTCTAATGTTAAACCATGCAATCTTGGTGGAGACAATATCTTGAAATGGCTTTTCTACTGGTCATGGATTAGCTTCTCCTATTTTTATTTGGCTTCGGATAGGCGAACCTCGGAATTAAGCTTTTCATATTTCTTGAAGATGAGAGGGGCCAGGTCTTCCTTTTTTAGCCGCACAAAGCGATAGATGGAAGTCTCTAGTTCTTGCAGAATTGACTCCAGTTCCAGGGCTATCAGTTCAAAACCTTGATGTCCTCTGGTTGCGTTTATTTGGTACCTGTAGTCTCTTTGACCATGAAAAAGGAAAGACTCCTATCCATGACTATTGGTGATGGGGACCAGATTCGAGTAAGACGCGGAACGAGACAGATATGAGCCCAAATTTTGGACTAGCTAGATTGAAAAAAAAATTCTAAAAACAATATTTTGTTGAGAAGTTTAGATTTTATTTATCTTTATTTTTGTTTGTTTGTTTTGGGAGGTCAGTTTGGATGATACTTTAGTTGAGGAGTTTTATTTGTTGGGAGGTTAGTTTAGATAGAAAGTTTTATCTTCTTTACAATTATTTTATGTTATCTTTGGTTGAGTACGTGGCTATAAATACGGCCAAAAACTTGTAGAAGAAACACATAATGAATGAGAATAAAATCCACTTTTAAACTTTGGTGAGAAGCCTATGAGTCAAATGAGTTTTCTTCTATTGTAAATACATTCTTGCTGATGTCTTCATCGAAGGATCCGCTGTCCTGTTTGGAGGAACACTCAAAGACTCTCCGAAGACGACGACATCCACGAATCAACTTCTACGAACCCAAGTCAAATTTGGATCGGATATGTTGTTCGCGAGTGGCGCGTACGGTCTTCTTCTTCGACACAGAGTTGTGCACCATATTCTACGAGGTCCAAGTACGTGCTGAAGACCTATCCCTCGTAGAACGAAGTTTGCGCCTATCTTGAAGGCTTGCGACATAATCGCTCTTTCAGGTAAGTCATGGAATTTACTTTCAAAACCAATAACAATAACTAGGTCTCTTTCCACCATTTTCTGTTTAATAATTACAAAGAAATTGCTCATTGGTTAAATATACTACAAATCTTAATTTTGGATTTGGATTAGTTGAACTTAAGTCCCCGTCCTGCGTCAAATTGGTATCAGAGCCCGGTTAGGATAGTTTATACATTTACGCAGCGGGAGAATTTTAAGTTCGAACATAGAAAATAGTGAGATGTTTGATAAATTGTCTTCATTGATTTTAGACTCTTAAAAAGAAATACTAGCTGAACTTAATCCTAGATTCAATGCACTTGATGCTAGGATAGAGACTTTAAATGTTAGATTCAACCAAATGGAAGCAATATATGCCCTTGAACAATCCATCAAACTATCGTACGAGATCCATCTCACTCGGGAGTGACAACAACCATCCGCGGACCAAATTCATATGCAACACAACATACTAGGAAGGGTCCAAGAAATGTCATACACCCCACCGAAAGGCAAAACCCTGATAATCATGCTCCACCAAGGAGAGAGGAACTTAGAGCTAGGATTCTCCATGATATCCATGACGATTCCGACGAGGAATATCGTCTAAGCGATCATACCTATAGATTTTGAGGTGATGATATCACTAAGAAAGTATAGGTAGAGGCCCCCATCCTTTGATGGTCGCCATGATCCTAAAGCTTTTAGCGATTGATTGTTTAGCATGGACAACTATTTTAAGTGGTATGATATGTGTGACGAAAGATGCATTTGATTTGCCAAAATGAAACTGACTGGTTCTACTAGGATATATTGGTCTTCAATTGAGAAGGACAAAGAGCGCTTAGACAGAGTCCCTATAGTTGATCGGGATGAAAGAGATCCTTCACGAAAAATACCTCATACGATCCTATAGAGACCATCTAATGGACCAAATGGCCACATTTCGTCAGGGTAACCTGTCAATATATGATATATGACTAGGTTCGACGAATTGATGCCTCGTTGTGAGATCGTTGACGACCCCTGAGTCAGGCTCTCACGATTTCGATCTGGCTTGAGATCTGAATTTAGACATGAAATTGGACCTTTGAAGGCGACTACTATAGAAGATGCCTACCAAATTGCGGTCAAATTTGATCAACATCAAAAGATCTTCAAATATGATAAGTCTTACCAATAAAAGGGCCAACCTAAACGATAGTAGGAACAGCCCACTAAGCCACATACGACTATCGATAAGAAAAAGGAAAATACCTCTATGGTTGAGGGTAAGGGGCCCAAGTGATACAATTGTCAAGGTATTTGACACTTTGGTCAACAGTGTCCCTCTGAGAACTTGTACTTGGGTAGGGAGTCAAATGACTCGAGGGATGACTCAAAAGTTTGAACTTGAAAAACACCCCATAGAGTTGAGGAAGGGCTAGTGACTGTCATCTTGATTTAACCTCCTTAATTGCACCCTTACATGTGGTCAGACGTATGCTCGCTACACCTGTAGACAGGGTAGACTGGAAACGCAATCATATTTTCCACACCTTCATCAAAATTAACAAAAATTTTTGCAAGCTGATGATTGATAGAGGAAGTTGCGTTAATGGTATTGTTAAGACGGCTTTAGAGAAGATAGGACTTAAGGCCGAGAAATAGCCCGAGCCCTACAGTGTTACTTGGGTTGACAAGATTGTACACTCTGTCACTCAAAGATGTCGGGTTCCCATAATTTTTTTGTCTTATGAAGATAGCATATGGTGTGACGTCCTTCCTATGGACGTTGCCCACATTTTATTGGGAAGACCGTGGTTTTATGACCTAGATGTTAATAATTTTGGGAAGAGCAATACGTATATATTCACTCACAAAAATAAAAAAGTTTTGTATCCATCTAAACCCAAGGAGTTCCCAATTGGGCCCAAGCCCGAACCAGAAACGTCTAAAACGAGCAAGAGAGCGATCCACCTGGTGAACAAAAGAATGTTTATCCATGAGAGCAAGGAGGAGGGACTTGTATATGCTATTGCCACGACTAGTCTTGCACCTACTAGTGATATTGTAGACCACCCCCCCCGAGATTCGTCAGGTCTTAGTCGATTATAGTGATATTATGCTAGAAGATCTACCTGACAAACTTCCTCCTTTGAGAGAGATCCAACATGCCATAGACTTAGTGTCGGGGTCCACCTTATCCGACTTACCTCATTATAGAATGAATCCCACAGAACACACAGAGCTTAGACGCCAAGTGGACGAGTTGTTACGGAAGGACTTTATTCGTGAAAGCTTGGGTCCTTGTGCCATTCTTGTACTACTCACTCCCAAAAAAGATGGCAGTTGGAGGATGTGCGTAGATAGTCGTACCATCAATAAGATAATCGTCAAGTATAGGTTCCCTATTCCTCGGCTTGATGACCTTTTTGACATGATGGCAAGCGCTAGTATCTTTTCCAAAATAGATCTACGTAGTAGTTATCACCAAATTCGCCTTTACGAAGGTGACGAGTGGAAGACCGCGTTTAAGATCAAGGATGTTTATATGAGTAGATGGTCATGCCATTTGGGTTGTCCAATGCCCCTAGCACTTTTCTGAGAGATATGACCCAAATTTTATGCCCATTATTAGGACTCTTCATGGTCGTCTACTTTGACAATATTCTCGTGTTTAGTCGAACCCAAGGGGAACATCTCTTTTATTTGACACAAGATTTGGATGTGCTCCAAAAGGAGAAGTTATTTGTCAATTTTAAAAAATGTTCCTTTATGACCTCCTCTGTCCAATTCTTAGGGTTTATCGTATCCAGTGAGGACGTCTCAGCAGACCCTGACAAGGTTAAGGCCATTAGGGATTGGCCTGCTCCTACGACTATATTTGAGGCCAGGAGCTTTCATGGACTGGCCATATTTTATGGAAGATTTGTCAAGGGATTTAGTACCATTATGGCTCCCATTACCAATTGCCTTAAGAAAGGAGAGTTTGTATGGACTAAAGTCGCTAAGAAAGCGTTCATAGAAATCAAAGAAAAGTTGACCTCTGCCCCAATCATTCGTTTCCTAAATTTCTCGAAAGTCTTCGAAGTAGCTTGTTTGCTTTGGGCGTAGAAATATGTGGCTTGTAGAGCCAAGAGGGCCATCCAATCGCTTATATTAGCAAAAAGTTGAATGAGGTTAAACAACACTACTAAACTATGACCGAGAGTTTTATGCTGTCGTACATAGTTTACGATATTGGCGTCACTACCTGCTCCCAAAAGACTTTATTTTATTTTTAGACCATCAGGCCCTATGCTATTTGAGCTCTCAAAAGACGCTTCGGCCTCGATATGCTTAGTGGGTTGAATTCATTCAAGAGTACACCTTTGCCCTCAAGCATTATGTAGGTGCTGAGAAAAAAACCCACTGATGCATTGAGTAGGAAATTGTATACATTACGATCAATGAGTACTCAAGTCATTGGATTTGACCATCTCATTGATGAATATCCTACTTGTCGAGACTTTAGTGAAATCTATACTAAATTGTGTAGATATCCCTCTACTTCCATTGATGGTTTCACTACAGTCGATGGTTTCTGTTTAGGGGCAGCCGACTATGCATTTTCTCTACTTTACTTAAAGACTTCTTGACTTGGAAAATGCATGCTGGCGGAGCTGCGGGACATTTCAGATGAAATAAGACCATCCTTTTGGTTGAGGATATATTTTATTGGTCGAGTCTTAAGCGCGATGTCGCTAGAGTGGTTGCACACTGTCGTACTTGTCAGATGGCAAAGGGAAAAAAGAACAACACGGGCTTGTATACTCCTTTACCTATTCCATTCACCCCATGGAAGGACATTAGCATGAACTTTGTATTAGGTTTGCCACATACCTTAGGGAAGGATGACTATATTTTTGTTGTAGTGGACCATTTTTCTAAGCTGGCATATTTTATTCCCTGCAGTAAAATGAGTGATGCGTAACATATAGCGATCCTATTCTTTAGGGATGTTTGGACGTTACATGGGTTGTCTAAGACTATCGTGTTTGATAGGGACGTTAGATTCATGAGCTATTTCTGGAAGACACTTTGAAAAAAACTTAATACAATGCTTCAGTTCTCAACTGCTTATCACCCGCAGACGGATGGTCAGACTGAAGTGGTCAATAGCAGTCTAGGAAATTTGTTGAGGTGTTTAGTTGGTGACCACCTAGCTACTTGGTACCTTATATTACCTATGGCAGAGTTTGCATACATTAGTTCAACAAATAGGTCTATGGGATTGAGTCCATTTGAGGCTGTCAATGGAGTCAAACCTAGAAAACCTGTAGATCTTCTATCCAGACCTCTAGGATCCCAGTCTAGCGCGTCTGTCATGACTTTTGCACAACATATCCATGATATACATATTGAGATTTGTATAAGATTAGCTGTAAGCAATAATTTGTATAAATTGGCCGCTGATGGTCACATGAGATTATAGAAATTTGCTATTGGTGATGAAGTACTTGTGCGAGTAAGACCAGAGAGGTTCCCTCATGGAACTATAAAAAAAATTGCATGCCAAACAGACAGGTCCGTCTCGAGTTCTGCAGAGGATCGGTTTGAACGCATATGAGTTGGACATTTCACAAGATATGGAAATCAGCCCCGTATTCAATGTGGAGGACCTAACGTTGTTTCATGAGCCTATGGCATATTCTTTCTTTGTTTCTAATTTTGTAGGTTCTCCAGGTTTACCATCGACATGTGGGAAGCCTGATACCGTGTCTGAACCAGTAACACCGCCGTCACCATATTGGAGGCACACGAGACTTGAGATTTAGGATGATTTCGATGAAGAGATAGTTTCTACTACAGACGGATGCTACTAGCGCATCTTAGTACGCTGGCGCGGACTACCAGAGTCTGATTGCTCGTGGTTGACTATGGATGAGTTCCAGAAGCTAGACACAGATGTATTGACAGAGTATCTTCAATGTCATTCACCAGGTGGTGAATCTTCTAAGCCGGAGAGAGTTAATGGGGCCAAATTCGACTAAGACGCAGAATGAGACAGAGACGAGCCCAAATTTTGGACTAGCTAGCTTGAAAAAAAATCTAAAAACAATATTTTGTTGAGAACTTTGGATTTCATTTATCTTTAATATTATTTGTTTGTTTTGGAAGGTTAGTTTGGATGATACTTTAGTTGAATTGTTTTATTTGTTAGGAGGTTAGTTTAGATAGGAAGTTTATCTTCTTTACAATTTTTTGTGTTATCTTTGGTTGAGTGTACGGCTATAAATAGAGCCAAAAACTTGTAGAAGAAACACAGAATGAATGAGAATAAAATCCACTTTTGAACTTTTGTAAGAGCCTAAAAGTTAAGTGAGTTTCTTCTATTCTAAATACATTCTTGCTGACATCTTCGGCGAAGGATTCGCTGCCTATTTGGAGGAACACTCAAAGGCTCTCCGAAGACGACGACGTCCATGAATCAACTTCTACGAACCTAAGTCAAATCCGGATCGAGGATGCTGTTCGCGAGTGGCACGTTCGGTCTTCTTTTTCGATACAGAGTTTTTCACCATATTCAAAGAGGTCCTAGTACGTGCTGAAGACCTATCTCTCGTAGAACGAAGTTTGTGCCTATCTCGAAGGCTTGCGACGTAATCGTACTCTTCCGGGTAAGTCATGCAATTTACTTTCAAAACCAATAACAATAACTAGGTCTCCTTCCACCATTTTCTTTTTAATCATTACAAAGAAATTTCTCATTGGTTAAATCTACTAAAAATATTAATTTTGGATTTGGATTACTTGAACTTAAGTCCCCGTCCCGCGTCAATTGGTAAAATCCAATGTGTCATAGAAGCTTTTCACGGGGATGTTCACCGGTGATTGCAGTCCGGTTTCAGTAGTTGGAGTCATGGACACCCTTGTCATGCCTCGGTTTCGCGGCACCGATCGTCCTTGCTAAGGCGTGATATTGCGTGAGCCTAGGTTGCGCTCACGCAAGGCAAATTCCATAACGACCGATTATAGGCTAAGCGACGGGGTCGTCGCACAAAAGTTTTGAGCAGAAAGTTGAATAACGTAAAGAAAATACAAGTATTAGAACACAAGTGTTACAAACAAAATCAGAACTTTTATTTGTAATCAGCAGAATTACAAAGGGCACATGGCCAAGATTATAATCTCTCAAGCTCACAATCTCTCTGAATACAACCACTCAGCTATCTCTCATCTCTTAATACAAGGTTTCCAGGCTTGCCACCGAGGATGCTTTGGAAGACGATGTCCATACATTATGTCCTGTATAGGTGAAGACTCCAATGCGGCCATACGCCTCGAAACGCCAAAGAACTACATGCCTCAGTGCGTCCGAGCGAGCTCTGCCTCAACGAGCAAGTACCTGTAACCTACACATGGAAACTGTTGGGTGGTCCGTACACAATCATACTGGTGGTGTGAGCTCCTCGCCCACCCATACAAAACCAACATGTTATTTTAGTTTGTGCAACATATCCTTTTTGATTGTCTTCCTAATCTTGTCTTAGGATCAGTTTCAGGACATAGACGCCTGGCCTATTTGGTGCATCAACGACATAGTCGTGCCATAAATCCTTTCGTGTAATATAATTGAGGTAATGCCTCACCACTTAGTAACTTGCCCAATCTTCATGTCGCAACAACGTGGTTGTGCCATGACGCTTGCTTATCTTTTGTGCCTCTAGACCATTCCCGTGCCAACAACAGTAATGTGTCGACTCGTGCTGGCCCTTCGGCCCATACTTGCCTTATGCTACTCAGTGATTGTTCCATAAGCCTATTTGTGTTTTAACGTCGAAGCCGTGCCTCACAATTGAATCAAGACTTAACCATATTGTCGCCTCGTGGCCTTCCTATTTCAATCATCAACTGGCTCAATCAAGACTTGTGAACTTAGGGCCAATGGCTCAAACTTTCGATGCCACCTCTCGTGCCAAAAAATACGGTGTCTCCGTTGTAGCCAAATCTTAGGCCCAACATTGAGTTACAAATCGTACACACATTTAACTTGAGTCATTGGTGTCGTGCACACAGTACTAGACAAAATCCAATGGCGTACACGCGGATTGCCGCTATTATGCCGACTCAACTATAGGAAAAGATCACTAGCACCAAAGATATCCTAGACTTATAGCTTTGTTAGACGGTGACCCTTTTAGCGCAAGTAGCGAGCCCCGCTGAAAGTTCTCGACTGAACTGAGTGGTACTTCCAGCTCGGCTATATCGTGTTTCCACCTAGGCCGGAACGGTCATGTGGCCCCACGTTGGCGTCCGAGGAAACTTTTTCTTGTGCACAAGTTGTCCAATGACCATGCAAGACTCGACTCGAACTACATTCTTATATAGTCATTACTCTTCCAGTGTTACCACATTTTTCAGAACTATGTTGGAGACTCCCAAAGCCAGAGACTGCCTCGACGACCCACGGTCGCGAGCATTTTCATGTTACCATATCATTGACTCAACTCAAGAAGGACTATATGATATCCCTCTGGCCAAACTCAACTTACATCAACCGTGTTCCATATCAGTGCCACGACTTTGCTGTAAACCATGTGATACAACTTAACCCGTGGGACGAGCAAAAGCTATGTCAAGCCTTGCACCGTGGAAACGTGCCTTGAGACTTGTGGGACAATCATGCTATACCAAGCATTAGACGGTGAGACAGTGAATACTTTACCAAACATTGACAGTGGGATAGTGCATGCTTTACCAAGCATTTATATCGTACGATGCCTATGGCTATGCTAAGTTCATAGCCTTGTGGCAACATAGACCAACCTTTTCTTCTCCCAAGCCACGGGACGAAGGACCGAGTGTCAATTTGAAAGCACGTCGTGCAACATTTCTAAGCCGACAGTAGGACCTTTCCATATTATAACTCAATCTGACCCAAGGTGGGATTATTCCCTTAACTATGTGGATTCATTTCTTTTATTATTAAGCCTAACTTGTGCATTTGAAAACATCCAGTTTATTAGTATGAAGGCCAAGCATAAGCAAGTTCACCGAAGCCACCCACCTGAGCGAGGAGTTGCCTTGACCGAGCGGGACTTCGAGCAAGCCGTTGTATGACTAAGTCCAAACGCTGTTGCATTTTGATTCCTCCGACTGAACTGAGTGGGACGAGGCATTACATTATACACCACTCAGAAAATATTTTGTCCTCGAAACTTACCTAGTACACACTCATCGACTTATCACTTGATTCAACATTCAATGATTCTCGCACACAGTCCTCCTATGCGTTTCTTCAATCTGAGCCACGCTCGTGCCTTAATTACTTTTCACATGGAACAACTATATCTCAAACTTGGGGTAACTTATATTGTCGTGCACCCGGACAACTTACTTCGAGTCGAACCATTTAATAGATATTCCTAACAATTTCTGAATCAAAATTTCATCAAGTCGTTCATTCGTCGCCTCTTAGTCGAAACCCAGTACTACTTCTCCTTACCTAATCTTCGAAACTTGACTTGCATCATTGCCTCAATCAATATTCAAGTTCATTTCAAATCCAACGATCACACTACCATCAGTATTTTTCTTTGAAACCCATGATTTCAAAATCCTCAATACCGTTCCGTTCCTTTAGTCTCACTTGAATTCCACGTATCACTTAGTTGGGTCGTGCTCATATTTAAGGCATCCCCAAAATATATGTATTTTAGCCAAGCCTCGTGATAGTGAATCCAATTCCACATATTTAATTCATCCTATCAATTTTGAAATCAATCGTACTGATGCTACCTCTCGAAATAGGGACGTCTGCCTAACCGCTAGGCTATCTTTCCAGGCTGAAGTCAACCGTCAGTATTGGAATCACCATTCCTAAACAATAATATCAACACTGACCCGCAATCCTAAGGTCAAACCAAAGTTGATAGTATGGGGTTTTCTACCCAAGCTCGCATCCCTTCGATTTTTAAACATCGAGCATAGATTCTTCTATTCGCATTCTCAGCGTTCAGTCCAGGGGTCCGAGCCATTCAGCAAAGCCATTCTACTGTAAGTTCTGCTCAACCAATCCCTCGACATATCAATATCACACGTCCAAACTAGCTATTCGCGTAGTCTATCTCTTCGAACATGTTCGATATAATCCACCTATCCAAGTCAAGTACACTACAACACAATTTGTCACTAAAACATAATTATCATACCATATTCCCTAAGTCGTTTAACACAATTGATGTATTCGATCACAAGGTCGTCTAGCATAGCAATATGTCACGCCTCCAATTTCCTGCAAGTCCGATCATCCAAGCTGGACATGAAATTACCATGCCAACGCTCCCGCAGGATAATCATCCTCAATGAGGCGTAACTCTTGCTTTGAGTCAGGACTAATTCATTCTCGATACGCACATTAGATCTACTCAATCCTCAAACATACTTTATCTTCAATCACAAGTCCAAACGATTCGAATTCACCTTCGCATCAAACCACAAGTCAAAATAATCCAATTGCCATGTCCTGATCTCCCGTAAGTTCGATCATCCTCGCTGGACATGAATCACCATGCCAGTGCTTCCGTGGAATGATCGTCCTAATCTGACATGACCCATGTGCGAGGCTGGAGTTGCCTCGCACAAGACAAGAACGTCGACGTTGTGATTATCATCGAAACAATCAAGACACTTTCATTTTCGTCCAAGTAATATATTAATCCATTCTCAGACATTTCCTTATTTTCCAAGTCATGACAATTCTCGTATCAATGATCATCAACTCTGTCAATATTTTTGTTTCGTATAGTCCAACTATCATTTATTCATGTATGCTTCAAGTTCATTTAATCAAGTAATCCAAACATTCATTATTATCAAAATCTTAAGTATATCATCCATTTGAACAATAATATTTCACACGATCGTCATTCCTCGAATCAGAGTACCCCAAGTTATCGCACATCGATCTTTGATATGCTTCAATACCATCGATGATATGCATAACCTGACAATCTTCCTTTGTAACGAACTCTGAGTCGTGCAACTAATGCTATCCTCCGAGCTGGATATACCACTATCTCCTCGACATTCAAGATAAATTCGATCATTATCCCTCGAACTACTTACAAGTTTAATTCGGTCAGACCCAAAATCACGTATGTTTATCCGTCTATCTTAAGTCATCGAGCAAAATCTATCCCAAATCCCTAGAGTCATTCTCGTATATTCGAATCATTTCCATGCATGCTAACTTCCAATCATGCTAACTTTTCATGTACGATTCATATAGATTCTTCCACTGAGTCATCCGTTCGTTACACCTTAACTTTTTTTTTGGTTCAATCTACCTACTCAATCATTTTCGCATTTCGTACTTATGCAATCCTAATTTGGTGCGTGTTGTTTCTAGTTCGTTTGAATCAACTCATCAAAACTTCAAGATTATAACTTACTCAATGACACTCAATCTAAGGCTTTGCATACCATAACACTTACTGGTAGACTCATTAGCACCCCGATCCTCAGTCGATCAATATCCCTAAGGCTATCCCATACACCACTCATGGATGAAGTTACTCGATAAATCTTCAAAATAAATTTTGAATCTCGATTACTTTGAATCTCTGTTCGAACCACTTCTCAAATTCCAAGCATGTTCATCTATATCGCTTTGACGATAACATTGTTCGATGGCACCCCTATCGATAGTCATCCTGCATTGTATGAATCAAGTCAAACTCATTCCCATTTTAAACGATTCGAATCCCGCACATAGCTTTGTTAACATGGACACAATTCTTGGTGTATATGCCCAGCCCGACTTAGCCAACCATGCCTTATATGAAACCATCTTTGTTCAAACAAATTTCCTTCGTACGATTTGCAAAATATATAGACTTATTATATGGAACATCCCATGGAACATTGAGAGAGCGCACCAACGATATCGATTATAGAACGACATTTAGAACAAAGACAACAACAGAGTTAAAGAATTCAATCGAAAGTCCAAAGACGTAAAGCTGTGCTCTGATACCATTACGTCACGTCCTGGTTCTACAGAACTAATTGTCCTCGCTAAGGCGTGATGCCACATGAGCCTAGGTTGCGCTTACGCATGGCAGGATCCAAAACAGTCGATTACAGGCTAAGCGACAGGGTCATCGCACAAAAGTCCTAAGCAGAAAATTGTATAACATAAAGGAAACACAAGTATTACAAGTGTTCAAACAAAATCAGAAGTCAGCAGAATTACAAAAGCGGCACATGGCCAAGATTACAATCTCTCAAGCTCACAATCTCTCTGAATACAATCACTTAGCTCTCTCTCATCTCAATACAAGGTTTCCAGGCTTGCCACTACGGTTGCTTCGGAAGGCGATGTCCACACATTATGTCCCATATAGATGAAGACTCCAATGTGGACGCATGCCTTGAAACGCCAATGAACTCCATGTCTCAGCACGTCCTAGCGAGCTCTACCTCAACGAGCAAGTACCTATAAGCTGTACATGCAAACTATTAGGTGGTCAGTACACAATCGTACTGGTGGTGTGAGCTCCTCGCCCACCCATACAAAACCAACATGTTATTTTAGTTTGTGCAACATATCCTTTTTGATTGTCTTTCTAATCCTGCCTTAGGATTGGTTTTAGGACATAGACGCCTGGCCTATTTGGTGCATCAACGACTTAGTCGTGCCATAAATAATCGAGACAGTACCTCACCACTTAGTAACTTGCCCAATCTTTGTGTCGCAACAACGTGGTTGTGCCATGACGCGTGCTTATCTTTTGTGCCTCTAGACCATTCCCGTGCCAACAGCAGTAACGTGTCGACTCGTGCTGGCCCTTCGGCCCATACTTGCCTTAAGCTACTCAGTGATTGTGCCATAAGCCCATTTGTGTTTCAATGCCGAGGCCGTGCCTCACAACTGAATCAAGACTTAACCATATTACCGCCTCGCGGCCTTCCTATTTCAATCAACAACTGGCTCAATCAAGACTTGTGAACTTAGGGCCAATGACTCAAACTCCCGATGCCATCTCTCGGGCCAAAAAATACGGTGTCTCCGTTGCAGCCAAATCTTAGGCCCAATATTGTGTTGCAAATAGTGCACACATTTAACTTGACTCATTGGGGCCATACACACAGTACTTGACTCAATCCAAAGGCATGCACGCAGATCACTGATATTATGCCGACTCATCTATATGAAAAGATCACTAGCACCACAAGCTATCATGGACTTATATCTTTGTTAGACGGTGACCCTTTCAGCGCAAGTAGCGAGCGCCACTGAAAGCTCCCGACTAACTTGAGCGGTACTCCAGCTCGGCATACCGTGTTTCATTTTTGGCCAGAATGGTTCTGTAGCCCCAGGTTGTTGTCCGAGGAAACTTTTCCTTATGCATAAGTTGTCCAATGACCATGAAAGACTCGACTCGAACTAGCGTCTTACATAGTCATTACTCTTCCAGTGTTACCACATTTTTTAGAACTACGTGTAAGGCCTAAAAATCATGTGGCGCCATATATTTACTATTCAACAATCAAGTTGCGCTCCAAAAATCAAGCTGCGCCACTGTTATGAAGCCCAGAGATCAAGCTGCGCCACTGCTCAGGTTGTGCCATATATCAGACTGCACTCAGTCATGTTGCGCCAAAGTCTACGTGGCGTCTGACATTAATTGCCATTATTGCCTGACAGCACTGAAAATTGACAGCACAGTCAACGAAGAAAATATCTTCGAATCCCTCAAAACGTGCCGCTCGAGGAGATTTAATTGACAGCTGTCCTGCACAGCTTGTGAGTTGTGCCTAGTCGCAACCTAAATAAATTTCTTAGTTACGCCTAGGCACAATCTGGATGAATTATTCAAAAGCTGCCACGTGTCTAGGTGCAGCCCAAATCAGGCGCAGTTTGACTCGTTGACTGAAGCTCGCACAACCTAATGAAGTTGAAACAACTTACATTCTAAAGCAGGATGACGTGGCGCACATGCCACGCATCTAAATATAGTTAGTACACGATTCTGTACACGACCATGCGTATCTCAATCACATAATGCCACGCATCTAAATATAGTTAGTACACGATTGTTAACTGAATGAAAGTTGGCGCAACATATGGTTGGCACAACCCAAAGTGGCACAATCCAGCCTCGTGTACATCAGAATAACTGCTAAAACAGTTATTTCCAGAACTCTATAAATAGAGTTTCCAATCATTTTCAAAGGATCACACAGAGATCAAGTACTCTTGCAAAATTGCTGCTGCATTCTCCAGAGGCTCTAGTCTTCAAGTTCACATAGTCCCAAGGGATAAAGTGATCGTCTTCTGATCAGATTTCTACAGTTGTACTTCTCCAGAATTCAAATTGTACTCTTGTACTCTTTTCTAAAGTTTATAAATAAACTTTTTGTTTTTGCAAACAAATTGACGACTCTGCTGGGGACGACTTTCTCCTCCGATGAGAAGGTGACAACTCAATGTGACGCTGCGTTGATCGACAAGACGCAGAAGAATCTGGTTATTCAAGTCAACCAGACAGCCTATGAAGATATGATCAACAAGAAGAGCAACAAACACACTGTGGCTATCACCAAGAACAAAACTGTATGGACTCCTAAGTCTTCTACAATTGCTGTTGCCCTGGCACAACCTGTTTCTGTTGCCAAGGCACAATTTGCCTATGTGGCTCAGGCGCAGTCTGCTTCTACTGCTTGCGCACAGCCCACTCTTCCTGTTTCTGTTGCCCGCGCGCAACTTACTCTCACTGCTGCCCATGCGCAGTTCACTCTTCCTGCTGCCCGTGTGCAGTCCACTACTCTCTTTGCTGCCAAGGCACAATCTGTTCAGGCTATTGCTAAGGCACAATTTAGGGTGCAACCAGTAGCCCATATTGCTGTGGCACAACCCAAGCAAACAGTTGTTCAGGCGTAGTCTGCTACTCTAGCGCAACCTAAGGAATCTAGTCTTTTGGCTATTCCTTCCTCCAATTCTCCAGTCCTGAACCTGGAGAAACAAGGTTCTAGTGCTAAAACTAGACAAAACAAAGGGAAAGGCCCTGTTACACTCCCTCAATTGGCGCAACCTGTACCTAAGATGGTTGCACAACAAAACAGAGGGAAATGCTTCTTAGCTAACCCTCTATAAAATAAAGGAAAGCACCCTTTGGTCTTTTCTTAAATTTTCCTAGTCTATGACTCAGAGGAAGATATATCAGATTCCATTCCTTTAAACAGAGGTTTTCAGATTTCGGCTATGGGAAGGAATACTGATCAAGGAGGTATCTTGCCCACCCCTATGGAGACTGGTCAAGATCTTTCAACCTTGCAAATTTTAAGATCCAAGCAAGAAAAGTTGATGGTATCTCAAACAGAGACACCCGGAGCAGAATTCTCTGATTTACGTGCTTATCTCAATAGGCATCCATCAATATCAACTTTGGTGAAATGTAATAATTCTATACCAAAGGCCAATCTGTAACAGAAACCAAAGTTTGAAAAGAAGGACCCAATCACTTATGCTAATGAGTTAAGTACCTCTTTGTACACTCAGAAAAATAAACATCTGAAGAATATGAGACATATTCCTAATATCATTAAGGAATATGTTCCTCCGACTTCTTCTCATCCTGTAGTGGTAACTGATCTCCGAGAACGTCTTACACAAAGATGGGAGATCACAGGGATGTCTTTAATCGTCAGATCGCCACTGCCTTCAGGAAATGGTTATCAAGTATTGTTGCCAATCAGCTAGACGATCTGTCTTTGATCGTCTGAACTATGTTTCAACTCATGAACCTATAATAGAAGATGAAGATGAGCCATTATATGCTTCTGTCAATATGACTTCCCGAGGCACTGGGGTAGGAAACGTCCAAGACGTAATGCATCCCATAATCCCAGTCAGCAATACTTAGATCGGATTCATGCACCCAGTGAAGGGGTCTTTCAATACACCCGATCAAGAAATCAAAATTTGAACTAAGGTATCTTTAATCAAGAAGATATCCCCATCACTCATCTAGGAGAGGACTCTTTATCTGAGTTTGATGCAAATAGTGAAAGTTCTGAACAAACTATCTCGTCAATAGCAGCAAGATAAGTAACGACATATGCCATTACAGAAGATCAAGACGCTTCTAGTTCAGCCAATCAAGAATAACGAATTGTTGCACTAGAAGACAAGCTGAAGACCATGGCTGAAATGGTTGCAAATATGCATACTATAATCATGGCTCAACATACAGTGCCATCGGTTATAAACCCTACTACAAATCCAGAGCTTATGGCATCTTCTGTACCTGTTAATGTTAGTCTGGGGGTACCATCTCCTCAGGTTGCTTCTGTACCAATTCAAGCTGATCCCAGTCAGTCTGGTGCTGAGGGTGGTAATTACCATGCTGTTCCTCCTCCTAACAATTCAAACTAACACACCAATTCACAAACATCATGAGATGCTAATGAGGCTGTAAAATTCTTACGCACTCAGTTTGAGGCCTTTAAGCAAAAGGATGGTCTACAAAGACTTGGCATAAAACAACCGTATCCTACAGAATGGAAGGAGGTTCCATTCTCTACTAAATACAAGCTTCCAACCATTATGCTATTTGATGGCAGCACTTCTCCAAGTCAGTACAACAATCACTTTGAAGTGATGACTGACCAATTACGGCCAAATGATGCTCTCTTTACCAGAGTGTTCGTCGGCTGTTTAGCCGGCGCAACATACGATTGGTATCGTAGCTTGCCTGATGGCTATATAACTTCTTTTGCTGGTTTCAAGCAAATGTTATTAGAACAGTTTTATGAGAGAGTTAACGACATGACGATGTCTGCCCTCATTAAGATTAAGCAAAGACACAATGAATCCATAGAGAGTTTCATTGAAAGGTTCCACTGAGAGGCACTTAAAATGCCTTTAGGAACTCCATCTGCTGTAACAATAGACACTTGCAAATCAAACTTGTTGCCTATTATCAGCATGTAGACGAGATCTACACAATTTCAAGATTGGCCTTCTTTCATTATGAATGTCAAGGCGGCAGAGGTCAGTACTGAAAAATTCAAGTAGTTAGGAGTTCAAACGACTCATCCTAACCAAGATGAACATTCTACACCCGGCGGTAATAATCGCCAGAATAACCGCAAGGGTAAAGAAACTTTGTCTATCAATCTCAAAGGCAAGGAGTTATTGGCTGTCAATGTTGCTCAGACAGCACCCACTCTATCAGCACTACCACATAAAATAACTCGTCCAAAAAAAGAGTATTCTTTTAATGAAGATGATACTTTGAGCATCTTCGATTGCTTAATTAAAAGTAATAAACTTCAACTGGCAGAGGCAAAACGGCCAGAAGAAGTGGGTAAAACTGATCACCATAAATATTGTGTTTATCACAGATTTATAGGGTATCCAACCAGAGCATGCTACGTGCTTAAATGCAAAATCCAGGAGATAGTCAACTCTGGAGCAATTACTCTTCAGCAGGATGAGAAGACAGTGACAGCTAATGTTGTTTCTGTGCAATTTGGTGATTTTCTACCACAACTTGTGCAAGATGGTGTTGTTCCCATTCCAAGAGCTACTCTCGAGATTGTGAATATTCTACCTCCCCAAAATGAGGGTCTTGTTCCACTATCAATTGACAGAGGGAAGATTATGTGGATTCATCCAGATCTGGTAGTAGATTTCGAAGCACCTTCCTCTTCCAAGCAAAAGAAGCACTCTAAAACTAAAACCAAGAGCTGCAACATGGTATCCTTTGAACCAGTAGCAGAAGAAGAAATTCCAATTGGCACTAGGTCTGGAAAACCTTATCTTCGGGAATATCCCAAAACTTAAGAAAATTCTGCCCTATCTCCTGATGCACCTCCTACATCATCTTCTCCTGTTGAGAATATACCATCTACATCCTTGCCGATAGTAGAACCGACTCCCCCTAAACCGACATCAGCAGACAAAGAAAAATAACCTATCCATTTTGACAAAGCATTAAAGAAGTCTTCATCTCTTGGACTTGAAAAACCATATAATTTTGACATATTGGCTCAATTAGCCAATACTCCAGCAAGATTGTCAATTTTTGAACTCTTACATCTCTCAAAAGAAACTCGAGAGACGTTAAGTGAAGCTTTGATGCAGGTGGAGGCTTGTCTTACTCTTCTCAAGAAGCCTGAAAAGGAGCCAGTTAGTTGTGCACATTGTCATAGTGTATTTGAACTAATGCCCAATATTACTTTTACACAAGATGACATGTTGTTAGAAGATAATCGTCATGATTGTCCTCTCTATTTCACGGGGTATGTGGACACCATGAAAGTTGATCGCATTCTGATTGACCTAGGGTCTGCTTATAGTATCATGCCGAAGTCTTTACTGGATGCTTTGAAGATCCCAGTGCATAATCTTTCTATAACTATCACTATCATCTTAGGGTTCAATCAAGAAAGAAGTGAACCTTTGGGGATGATACGCCTAAAACTTTAAATTGGCAATCTTCGTACAAAGGTGACTTTCTATGTAATTGACAATCATGGCTCATACAATGTTTTGTTAGGTAGGCCATTCCTCCATGAACACAATATTGTACCTTCTACTCTCCACCAATGTCTCAAATATGTGGATGGTAATGGAGAAGTCCAAAAAGAGGTGGCAGACCTGAATCCTTTCAAAGGAGTTGAAGCGTACTGCAACGACTCTCGCATGTATAAAAAGAAATTCATGAAGGTGGTACTGGCAATGAATACAGATGAAGAACAGAAAGGCGTACCAAATAATACTTTGGTGATCCCTGTCAAAGGGCGTATTTCCTGTCCTCAGTCTTCCAAACCACTGACTATCTATCTTCCTTTCCACGAAAAGTAGCTTTCTGGTGATAGTCTGGAATAAAGAAAGCTCATCCTCTTATCATCAATCTGACTAAGCCTATTAAGGCTAAAGGTCCTATTGTAAATAATGGTGTAAAAATCAATAAAGCATCTCCTTTGCAGTATACTAATATCTCTTACTATACTCAATGTTATTTGGATATACTAGATAGTTTTAAACCACTTACAATAGGAGTCGTATCATCTCTGCGAAATATGGTATCATTTGATTCAATACAAGAGTCATACTTCTTAGTACCGTCTCGAAAGAAAGATGAAAGGCCTATATTCTTCAATAAAAGAGAGGAACAAAAAATCATGCTCTATAATGATAATAGAGATGATACATGAAGGTTACAATTACGTCGTTATAGTCCACAATCCAAAGCAATCATCCATAAAATAGGCTATGACTTCAGAACAGGCCTCAACAGCGGTAAAGGAAGGCAAACTCCTATTCGTATTTCTGTTCCAAAAGGGAAATCACAATAATACCACAGTAAAATGAAGCGGGGATTAGGTTATGCTTCACCACTTCCAACTCTAGAACCTTCGAAATATGATGAAGAAGAACGATCTAATTCTTCTGATTCTATCTCATGGGATTCTGATACCAGCATTGGTCATGATCATAGAGTAATAGTATATTCTAATATGGTGTCTGCCAAATTCTTGAAAGATGATGAAGATGACATTGAAGAAGCTCCTGAAGTGGACCCTTGGGCAGAAATAATGGACAATCAGTAGGAACTTCATTTTGAACAATAAGAGCCACCTACTGAGGATCAACTAATCCAAATTGATATTGGAGAGAAGGGCGTATCACGACCAATCTTCATTAGCAAAAATCTCCTAGAGGATGATAAACAAGAATTAATTCACCTTATTCGTGAATATATTGATGTCTTTGCCTGGAGTTATGAAGATATGCCAGGATTAGATCCTCAAGTCGCAACTCATAAACTTAATATCTTGCCAAATGCTAAGCTAGTCAAACAACAGCAACGACGATTCAAGCCTGAAATGATGGATGCAATTGATGATGAAGTCAAAAAGCTTATAGCTTGCAGTTTTATCAGAGAAGTACATCATCCTGACTGGGTAGCCAACGTTGTACCAATTTTAAAGAAGATCGGAAAGGTTCGGGTTTGCATAGACTTTCGGGATCTCAATGATGCTTGCCCTAAAGACGAATTCCCTCTCCCAATTACTGATGTCATGGTCGACAATACATGTGGATTCGAACGAATCTCTTTTATGGATGGATTTTCTGGATATAATCAAATCTGGATTTATCCTGAAGATGAAAAACACACTTCATTCTGTACTCCTCGTGGAGTATACTGTTATACAGTCATGCCGTTTGGTCTTAAGAACGCAGGTACAACCTACCAATGGGCTATGAGTACTATCTTTCGAGATCATTTGTGGAAGACTGTCGAATGCTATGTTGACGATATTGCTGTCAAAAGTCGTTAAAAAGGAAGATCACATTCAAGATTTAAGAACTATTTTCAATCTAATGCGCCAACATCTTTTCCTAGAAAATCGAAGTGACTGTTCATTCATTCACTTTCTTTGACTTATCACTCATTTGGCATTGATTGTCTCTTATTTTAAGTAATATGAATTCACGTCCTCTACACCTCTGAATTCCGATTATTTACATCAGCAACTTGTCACGTCTTTATTACCTCTGATAAAGTTGTCTATTAAAATAACAGTATTGCTAAACTTTATATTCTGCCATGTCCACATTACCTCTGAGCAGATATAATAAATATTTTTATTTTCTAAATCAAGAAATATATCATGTCCAGTACCTCTAAATATATTTTCTATTCTATTACTTATATCTATAACAAGATATGCAACAAGTAATGGAACCACATAAAAAATCTTTATTATTTCTTTTTGCAAAAGAGTACATTGTAATAAAAGAAAGAGACAACAAAATTTGCTCATTTTACTCTGAAGGATAGGTGATGAGTTCTATAATTTGTTTCTTCAGAACCTGAACTCTTTCGTCGCGAGAATCTAGCACTCTCTGTCTAGCTTCAACTCTTTCTGATTCAGGAACAAAAGGTTATAGAGTAGCTGTCTGATGTGTTAGCTCTTCATTCTAAAGACGTTCAAATTCTTCTTTCTGATGCTTCAGAGACTCCACTTGAGTAACAACAACTTGGTGCAACTGATTTTCTTGTTCTAAGCTCTGCTTAACAGTTTGGAGTTCTGTTTGAAGCTGAGCGATTTTAGTCTCTAAATCAGCAGCCTTTTTCTCTTCCTCTGTAGCCTTAGTCTTATGACTCTCGGCAATAACAGCTGCATCATAGATCTGGATATCTAACTCGGAGGTTTGTCTAGTGAAATCCAACAAAAATGCTTCAAAATTGGCTCTACTAATTGCTGCTTCTCGAGCCATAGTTTCATATTCCATGTTTACTAATTGCTCGATGTCTCCTCTTTTTATCTCCTTATAAGCTTTAATTGAGCTTTCCAATTTATCTAAAATATGCTCCAAAAATGTAGCCTGAGCATCGTCTCCTTGGTTTCGGATACCTCCAATAAAAAATGTAGAGGGAGTTCTGATAGTACTGAAAGGGACATCCTCTCTTTCCATAACTCTATAAACTAGAGGCTCTAGAGATGTAAAGAAGACTCTTGTAAAGGAGGCCACCACAAACTTGCTAGTTGTATGGCTCCTGGAGTGGCTACTATGTCTGTAGAAGTCTTCACAGTTTCAGCAGGCAGAGGTACTTCATCTTGAGCGCTAATATGAGAAGAGCTTCCCTCCCCCGTTACAGTTCCAGTAGGTGCTTCTGTAAGTCACATATGTCATTTATATAATGCTGAAGGCGCTATGATAAATTGATAATATTTAGAAATTTACCTGAGCTGGGTACATCACGAGGAGTCTCAACAGGTTTGACTATTTCTGATTGAAGCCTCGACAGAGTCTCTGTAGACAGCTTGACTACTGCCTGCTCCTGATTCAGTCTGAAGTGGCAGGGTTATTGGAGTTTGAACTATTAATCCTGCTGCCACTCCAGATGTCTCAGGTTTCTCTATGGGTTCATCGATTTCAGGAGGATTGATCTGTTCCTCGTCGACGACCATATTATCATCATCTTCAACAGTTGAAGGCTCTTCATCAGCTGTGTGATCCTGAAGTGATGGTGCATTCACTAAAGCTTGGTTTTTCTTCAGTGATGCTATTCCAATCATCATCATATGCTCCATCACCAAAGTCACATTCAGCCAAAGCTTCGATCATCGCATCTCCAGAATGGATAGAGTCTTGAGCTTGTGGAGGCAAATCCTGTTTTGGAGAAGCGGCTTCTGAACTCATAGGAGTCGAAGATGGAACTGTTATCCCTGCAGCAGCAAGTACATTTGCAGGAATACGTACAGTTCTAGTCTCTAAACTTGAAGCATCTGCGGTGGCGGTAGAAGGCTGGACATCTGCTGAAGTAAGCAATGCAAAGAAAAAAAATAATATACATATTAAACAGAAAAAATTGATATATTAAAGTATCATAATTTTGGTATTACCTTCTTGAGATGGTATATCTTCGATGATTACCAACTTACTTCTGACCTCTCTGTGAGAAGATGTAACCAGCTCTGTAACAGTTCTAGTGCGATCACTCTCCGGATCGATCAAAGAAGTGGATGTACCTCCTTCTATAATTTCCCTCTGCTTCTGAATAGAAGAAGGAGTAATATCCTTCTCTCCAGAGGAAGAACTGAGAAGCAGCTGTCTTGATTGAGAACGTATTGTTCTCGTCGTCGTTGGTTCATTGATATTAATGCTGTCCTTCTCTTCTTCCATAAAGCCCTGGGAGAATCGGGTCTATTATCTTGTTGAGGAGGTGTTGTTGTCTCCTTAGTCTTTTTCTTCTTCAAACCTTTAACAGGGGATTTCTCTTTCCTGACATTTGTAGACACATCCAGAGGATCTTGGACCTGATCAGCATAGTTCATTAAAATTGATGCTTCCAATGGTGCATCCGTAGGATCTTTGTCTTTTGTGTCTCGAAAAGAGTGAGCAGTATGTTTTCCTTGCTTCGATCTCTTTTCAGTTGCAAAAGTGTGTGCAGGGTTGAAGTTTTCAGCAAATGTGTTTGCTGAAGTATAGAAGTTTGCGTATGTATATAACATATACGGGCCTTGTGGAAGATCAGAGGGCATAGAGAACATAGCTTTGGTGCCTCTGGCGTTGTAATAGTTCCACGCCCTAGCCCAGTTAATAAGGTAACCCTTGGCCTGCATGCACGTGGTAGCATTACCTACATGAAGCTGGTCATATCCGAACTGCTGTGCAAATCTACTCGGCAAGTACGGTTCCAGGTAGCACCCCTCTTCAAATCTATAGACTAGATGAGAGGGATGAATCGCTTGCAACCATGAAAAGGTAGTCTAACTTAAATGGAGAGATTCCGTATGCAAGTCCATCATCTGTGCAGGCATAGCTTCATATCCGTGAGGAGGCCCGACGTACTGATAATTCTATCCTGACCCTCGGTTCAAAGCAAATCTACATTCCGAAAAGAGCTGTATATTGCCAATGAGCGTTAGAAAAGCGTCTGATGAAGTCTCCATCAACAGTTCCCATATCAGGGTTCATCAGGCAAGGATGGTGGAGCAGTAGCCATCCGAACAGGTAGGTGTATGGCATTTCAGTACGAGAGAAATCCTGCCTCGCTGTATTTTCGTTCAGCATAGTCTATACAAAAGAACGCAGTCCTGCGTTCAGGCGGCAAGTCATAGCCGATAAAAGATCCATATTATATCCGAAGACAAGACGTGTTGCAGCAAACAACATACCTCGATGGAATCGGTCAACTGTACTGGCTCTCGGAACTATAAAACGTCGTAGCCATAAAGATAGAAAACCCGCTAACTGGGCTTCTGAAGACATAGGTCTGTAACCCTGTCTAAGGTTGCTCTGGAGAGTGTCGCCGGCCTTGAATGGAGGTAAATCTTCATCCAACATGACATCTCTATGGTCATGTTGCTCCATCAAATATTGTAAGTCGCTCCTATTGAAGGGTTCAAAGAAACGAGGAGCACACACTTGATTTTCCAGTGGCTTGTCCTCTCGTGCATGACCTAAGAAAAGGTACGACATCCATTTGGTGGTGTAACAAGTGCCTGCAGTTGCGCTTTTGTAATAAAGCGAGCAGATCTTATAATGACACAGTAGTTCTTCGAAAACTATGACCATTTGTGGGTTTTTCTCTGCCATGGCATCCAATTCATCGTTGGTAGGCACATATTCTTCATAGGGATTATCACCCATTGGTAGGCGAGACAGATACTCCATCTCATGAAGAGCGAACCCCATTTCTCCATGAGGAGTCATAAAAGTCCCGGTACTTTCATTTTATCTCTCTACCAGAGCCAAGAACATGTGTTCGTTTGGGCGAATGCCATATACTGTAGTTCAGATGGCCTTGTAGAGACCTAAATTGAGGAGCTGGTCCTTGAATTCCTCCAAAATCCAGATACACAAACTGCTCAATCACTTCATGTCTGGGTTGACCAAACCTGTCATACGCATATCGCGGTCTGGATATCTTCCTTCGGCTTTTGCAAAGGTATTGGCAAAGATAGGTATTCTGACAGGGAGAAGCAGGGAAGAACCCTTGGGAGGGATGCAGCCTGGTCTCAAACCTCATAAATATGTGCTATACTTTTCAGAGGTACTATAATAAAGGTCCCTGTACTTCGGACCCAATTTGTAACAGATCCTGCCAACCTTCGCTTGCTGAATAGGAGTCAGATCCCAAGACATCCTTCTGGGATAACTGGCAAAAGCGTATTAGGATAAAGCCATAGATCTTGATATCTCTGTGAGATATATAGCTTTGTCCTCCTTGGTGAAAATTCTCTGCTCTTTCTTGGTCTTCGGCTGGGAGTTCCTTTTGATAGCATCCCTAAACAGAAAGGCAGGTTTCTTATGGACCACAGTGTCCAGGCTTTCAAGACGCTCTCTGTTCATTAAGTTCAACAGAGTCTGGTTCTCTTGAGCCATAAGAAGAGCTCTTCTTGCTTTGGGACCATCATACCGAGGGAATTTGATATGAGACAAATTCTCCATGTACTCCGGGACATTGAATGCAGAAGCAAACCTTTCAGCATTAGGGTCTTCCGTAAGATCAACTGCAAAGAAATACATGAACAAGAAATTTAGAGGCAACCAGAATTTGCAAAATTTATAGAGAGTAAAAAACAAAATTAAGTTGAGCAAACTATTAAGTTGTGCGACATCTTAGGTTGTGTAGCGATCTAGTTGCACCACATCTTGCGTTGCGCGACAACTTGCGTTGCGTCACATATTGTGTTGCGTAAAACTTAAGTTGCGCCACATATCAGGGTGCGCCACATACTGGGTTGTGCCCCAAAACTTAGTTATGCAATATTTTTGATTGTATAAAAAGTTAAGTTCTGCAACAGTATGCGCAACACAGTTCGTAAAAATGAACAGTGCTTAAATTGAAGCAACCGCACCCTAAGAAGGGGTGGCGCAAAGTTCGTGATGCGCCACACTCTAAAAAGGCGCAATTCAATGTGAAGACCGAACATGTTTCAGTGAATGTCCTTAATCACCTTCCAGTGCTGGGTTGGCCGTCTCTCGTCGAGAGGAAGGCGGCACATACTGTGGTGCGCGAACCGACGAGATATGGGTCGATGAGGCGGCGACGTCTTTTTCTTTATTGGCGACAGTCTTCTTGGGGGCCATTACGACGAGGAGATGGTCGGAAAGAAGAAGACAAGAGCTCGAAGAATTCTATCAGAGGATTAAAAGTAGAAGTAAAAAGTTCAAGTCTGCTAATCAAGGGTTATTTATAACCTAAAAGACTGAATCCTAACAATTACCGTAAATTGTGCATAGAAAATCATAACAGTTTACAACAGATTGTGCGAGATAGGCGCAACTTGACTCAGTCAAATTCATAATTCAAAGTATTTTAAAACTTTGAAGTGTTCTTAAGTTTGGAAAACTTTGAAGGGGTCTTGTAAGGCCTAAAAATCATGTGGCGCCATGTATTTACTATTCAACAATCAAGTTGCGCCCCAAAAATCAAGCTACGCTACTGTCATGAAGCCAGAGATCAAGCTGCGCCACTGCTCAGGTTGCGCCATATATCAGACTGTGCTCAGTAATGTTGCGCCAAAGTCTACGTGGCGTCTGACATTAATTGCCATCAATGCCTGACAGCACCGACAACTGACAACACAGTGAATGAAGAAAATCTCTTCAAATCCCTCAAAACGTGCCGCTCGAGGAGATTTAATTGACAGTCGTCCTGTACAACTTGTGAGTTGCACCTAGGCGCAACCTAAACAAATTTCTTAGTTGTGCCTAGGCACAATCTGGATGAATTATTCAAAAGCTGCCACATGTCTAGGCGCAGCCCAAATCTGGCGCAGTTTGACTCGTTGACTGAAGCTCGCGCAACCTGATGAAGTTGAGACAACTTATATTCTAAAGCATGATGACGTGGCGCACATGCCACTAATCTCTCTAAATGTGTCCACTATTCTATACACGACCATGCACATCTCAATCACATGATGCCACGCGTCTAAATACAGTTAGTACACGATTGTTAACTGAATGAAAGTTGGCGTAACATATGGTTGGCGTAACCCAAAGTGGCGCAATCCAGCCTCGTGCACATCAGAATAACTGCTAAAAAAATTATTTCTAGAACTCTATATATAGAGTTTCCAATCATTTTCAAAGGATCACACAGAGATCAAGTACTCTTGCAAAATTGCTGCTGCATTCTCCAGAGGCTCTAGTTTTCAAGTTCACATAGTCTAAGGGATAAAGTGATCATCTTCTGATCAGATTCCTACAGTTGTACTTCCCTAGAATTCAAATTGTACTCTTGTACTCTTTTCTAAAGTTTGTAAGTAAACTTTTTGTTTTTGCAAACACTACGTTGGAGACTCCCAAAGCCAGAGACTGCCTCGACGACCCTCGGTCATGAGCATTTTCATGTTACTATATCATTAATTTAACTCAGAAAGAACTATTTGATAGCCCTCCTACCAAACTCAACTTACATCAACCGTGTTCCATATCAGTGCCACGACTGTGCCATAAACCACGTGATATAGCTTAACCCATAGGACGAGCAAAGGCTTGGCAAGCTATGCCAAGCCTTGCACCGTGGAAACGTACATTGAGAGTTGTGGGACAATCATGCTATACCAAGCATTGAACAATCGGACAATGAATACTTTACCAAACATTAGACAGTAGGACAGTGCATGCTTTACCATGCATTTATATAGTACGACGCCTATGGCTATGCTAAGTTCATAGCCTCGTGGCAACATAGACCAACTTTTCCTTCTCCCAAGCCCTGGGACGAAGGACCGAGTGTCAATTTGAAAGCACGTCGTACAATATTTCTAAGCCGACAATAGGAACTTTCTATATTCTAACTCAATCTGACCCAAGGTAGAATTATTCTCTTAGCTATGCGGATTAATCTCTTTTATTATCAAGCCTAACTTGTGCATTTGAAAACATCCAGTTTATTAGTGTGAAGGCCAAGCAGAAGCAAGTTCACCGAAGCCACTCACCTGAGCGAGGACTTGCCTCGACCGAGCGGGACTTCGAGTAAGCCATTGCATGGCTAAGTCCAAACGCCATTGCATTTCGATTCCTCCGGCTGAACTGAGCGGGATGGAGCATTACATTATACACCACTCAGAAAATGTTTCGTCCTCAAAACTTACTGAGTACACACTCATTGATTTATCACTTGATTCAACATTTAATGATTCTCTCACATAGTCCTCCTATGCGTTTCTCCAATCCGAGCCACGCTCGTGCCTTAGTTACTTTTCACATGGAACAACTATATCTCAAACTTGGAGTAACTTATACTTGTCGTGCACCCGGACAACTTAGTTCTAGTCGAACCATTTAATAGACATTTCTAACAATTTTTGAATCAAAATTTTATCAAGTCGTTCATTCGTCGCCTCTTAGTCGAAACCTAATGCTACTTCTCTTTACCCAATCTCCGAAACCTGACTTGCATCATTGCCTCAGTCAATATTCAAGTTCATTTCAAATCCAACGATCACACTACCATCAATATTTTTCTTTGAAACCCACGATTTCAAAATCCTCGAAACTGTTCCGTTCCTTTAGTCTCACTTGAATTCAACGTATCACTTAGTTGGATCGTGCACATATTTAAGGCGTTCCCGAAGTATATGTATTTTAGCTAAGCCTCTTGATAGTGAATCCAATTCCACATATTTGATTCATCCTATCAATCCTAAAATCAATCGTACCGATGCTACCTTTCGAAACATGGACGCCTGCCTACCCGCTAAGCTATCCTGAAATCACTCAAGTGAATCTAATTCCACATAGTATGGGGTTTTATACCTAAGCTCGCATCCCTCCGATTTCTAAACTTCGAGCATAAATTCCGCCTATTCGCATTATCTGCGTTCAGTCCAGGGGTCTGAGTCATTCAACAAAGCCATTCTAATGTAAGTTCTCTTAACCAATTCCTCTGCATATCAATATCGTACGTCCAAACTAGCAATTCACGTAGTCTATCTCTTTGAACATGTTCGATATAATCCACCTATCCAAGTCAAGTGCACCATGACATGATTTGTCACTAAAATATAATTCTCATACTATATTCCCTATGTCATTTAACACAATTTACGTATTCAATCACAAGGTCGTCTAGCATAGCAATATGTCATGCCCTCAATCTCCTGCAAGCCCGAATAAACCTCTGTGGATGAAAGTAAGATATAGAAGAATTGATACCCTCCAATATTCTTAGAGCTTTTCTACAGTTCGGGAGGGCATGGTAGTTCCATCGTGATTATTCATAGCGGCATGTATATGACCTCTTGGTGTGCGTGCTCTCTCCAACCCCATACGTATTAGCCCAGAGTAATGCAGCTTCAGCCACTACATTAGGTGGAGATAGGACATCCCTATCCGCGAGAAGTCCTTTCGCCACGTCGGCTTGTTGACCAACGCATTAGCAAAGTGACAGAGTCCTTTATTGAAACGATACACCATTGCTGGTAGAAGGGCCAACGGACGACCGATGACCAATTGTATTGCTGGGAAGATGATATTTCAACTCACCATGTCGCTTGATTCGACGCTTCCAGGCGCAACACATGTGCGTAGCCACCGTGATAGGTACCCAACCATCATAGCTTCTTTCGACAGTTTATGCCGGGCTTGATGGAAATAATTATGAATTCTGGTTCCCTTAGAATGGTGCACTCTTACCTCATCTAGTACCAGATTGCTCTCCTTGAACCACGCTATGAGGTCGTAATGGCATCAGATTCCATGGTGGGTGTAGCTGTGAACTAGATCCTTGTTCCGTCTTATTATTGGATGAATGGGTAATCTCTCTAGTGACTGAGTAAGACGATGTTTCCCTTCGTCTTGCTCTTTTTGTTCTTCTGGCAGATGTAGTAGTAGCACATCAGTTCCTTGTAGACTGCCATCAACTTGTTCTTCTCCTCCAAAGCTGCCATCTCCTTGTTTCTAGGAGTGTACTCCTTATAGGGTACCTTACCTATGGTAAGTCTCGATACCTTCGGCATCTCATGCAGGGCAAAGTCCAACTCCCTTACTAGAAAATATTGTTGGACATTCCACCACAGCCAAAAACTGGTGGATGTTCAGTTCTAGGCTGTAGCAGGTTTCCTCGACAGTGTAACACCCTAGTCCCAATATATGTAGAACTAGGCAGACGTAACATGCCAGCTGTATGCATATAGAGAATACTTTAATAAATGAAATCCTCGTTTACACACATAAGCTGTAAATAACTAAACCACAAATAGTCATAGGTAAATCTATATCTCGTCCATGATAGCAAATAAAAGAAATAGTCCACTAATGAATATAATGTCAAACGAGAATATATAGATGGGTGGAGACAAATCTACTACCAAACAACTATGAAAAAGAGTATGAGAATATTGGAGTTTGACCCCCTAAACAAATAAATAACAGAATGTAGCAAAAAATGTAGCAATAATAGGTCCATCTAGATCAAGAGATCACTGGAACTCGGAAGACAAAAACCTCCTCGACAGAAAATGTAGCATGTAGGGCTGAACTATACTCCTGTGGATAGCCATGCTTATTTATACCTGGAGAAATCATCAGGTTCTCAGATGGACGTAACAAGATACATATTGCAAACCAACAATAAACTGAAAATAAACTGATCATGCAATATAAGGTTCCTAACCATTCTATGTGATAACATAGTTAAGAATAAACCTTCAACACGTCGGCACTCTGGCTATAATGGGTTGGGTATAGTCCCCAATTGGGCACCAGGCCTACGTCCGTAATACTCCTTGAACGTTAGTGGACATCAATAACAGTATGGGTAATCTTACATGCATTTTTGGCGGAGCTAACAATTTACAATGTATAAGTGCATACGTGGCCCAAACGCTAAGGAACTGTCCTTTCCATCGCATGTCTATCTGTGTCATCTCCACGACACGTATGGACCTCTAATAACTGCTAAGTTCACTAACATGCAAATTATATTAGCAGTTATCCCTAACTGTCGCATGTTCCATACGTATCGACGGCCAGCCGACTACGCGAGTCCATGTCCTACATGTAACTCACAATTCGTGGAACTCAAATGTTAAGGCCATAGGAGATATACCAATATCTCACAATAATGCGATGGTCCGCTAAAACTAGGTCAGTATGCATTAAATACTAAAAGCAACAAAATGACTAACTTAGTCGTTCGTACCCAAGTATGACTTGGATGCACAATTTAATAGAAAATAAATAGACAACAAAACAAATAAAAGGAAAATAACATGCTATAATGACAGTAAATAAACAGTAAATAGTGGCAAGGTGTAACTCCACTTTTCAGGAAATTTTAATTTTCAATCGTTTTCCTGAATATTTTTTTCTAAACCAATATTGCTGTTATTGATTTTCTTTAGTCCAATTTATTTGGGCCTCTCCTCTCTGTTTAATTATTTTTTTGGGTTTTTACTTAAGCCCGTTTACTTAACCTACCTAGTTGGGCCATTCCTTTAGCCTATTTAAGCCCATCTACTTAAACCTATTCTTTTAGCCTCTGAAATTAAATTCCTGAATTATTTTCTTGATTGGTTTCTTTAATTATTTTAGACACTAATTGGGCTGCCTCAATTATTTAAGTGATTAATTGGGTTTGTAGCATTAGCCATACCAGGAAGCCCATTAGCCTTTTAGCCCATTAGCCATTCCTAGAAGGCCATTCCAGGAAGTCTATTTTATTACATTTTTCCTGGAAGAAACCTTCTCCTTTCTTCTATAGTCGACCAGCACGATCCAGGTGCTCATCAAACAGAAATTTCTTTTTCTCCAAATTACTGTTTCCCTCAATTTCCTTCTCAATTCAAATTTCAACAACCTATAAGTAGGCTTTAGCCACACAATAGTTGATTCATTCTGATTGATTGCTCATAATTTCCATTCATCGTTCTCCTTCTTCCCGAGCTCAACCACAGGGCTACAATGGCGAAGGAGACAGCAACTTGATGAAGACTCTGCTGCTGGTTTGGACAATTGGAGTTCCTGAGGATTCTTCACTCCTTGATTCATCGTCTCCTCTAATAACTCGAAGGATTGGTAAGAATTTTCTGCAATCTTTCAATCTCCTGAATCCAATTAAAGGATCGAGTGACCTAAATTGTTTCTTTTTTTACATCGACCTAGATCTCAACAGCACAGATCATTGGACGAATCGATCAGTGGTTGTTTTTCTCTTTTAGCCAACCAGTGAGTGTTGTTATCAACTCCTGATTTGATCAGTTTCTTTAGTTTATGATCGGATCTCCATCTAAACTAATTGATCGATTCGATTGGTTTTTCTTTTACCATTTGTTCAGATCTGGTTATTTTTAGATCCGAGTTCGACTCAATCTGTTCGTTGTCTCCATCCAGCACCGGATCAGGTAAGTTGAGATCTGAAGAATTCTTTCAAATTATGTTAGTTGTTGATTGAACTTCGAGAGTCGATCTAGACATAGATTGAAGTTAGTTAGATCTTGTGGTATTCTGTCTTGAATCGAACAGTTGTTTGACTAATTGTTCTTGAAGTCTTTGGTTGTGATTGTTGTGTTTTGTTGATCTATGATAGGAGGATTGGATCAAGATTTAGATCTTCCACAAATCCTTGACTGTTGTTAATCAAATCAGGATAGACAGTGAACTTGTGCTCTGTTGTGGTATTCGATCCGACACTAACAGGTAATCCTCTTTGATTGAATTTCTTCTTTAGAATGCTGAGAATGATGTATATCAAGAGTATAAATCAGTGTTGTTAATTGATAAATTAGGCTCATGGTTAAATATTCAAGAGATTGGTTGTCCTGGTAATCTCTGAGATTGATGGAAGTTCAAATTCGAATTATTGGTATGGGAGACTGTGAGAGAACTTGGGATATCCATTGTAAAGATAATGTGGTGCTCTATAATTCAGATTTAGGAGTACTCTTCACAAATTCAGTCCTGATTTTATACTGTATTGAAGTCTTTAGCTTGTACTCAGTTCACCTTATTTCCTATTCGAGTTCCTGGGATGGCTGGGGACTTTGAGTATTGATCAAGCTACCATGATACATAACAGCAGATTGTTTACCTTAGCTTAAATATACAGGTTTAAATGGCAGCAATAAGATTTTAGGTTATTAATAGTTGATCAGTTGTAGGTTATATCAGTCCAATTGTTATTTTAGTTGTGACCATACATGTGAATGATTATAGAAGGTTAGCAAGGGAAGGGTGGATATGAAGTTTCTCTTATAATCTAAAATTGACTTTAGGCTTCATAGGAAGGTTTCGGTTCAGTTTGGCAAAGTTAAATTCCAAATTGGATTGAATCATGAATCCTATAATTAATCAAGTATCTGCCCTGCTGTACAGTCCCTTGGCCATCTTATCATTAAGCCAACTCTTGTTTCAATACTTCATTTCCTTGTTAGCTGTAGTACATGTAGGACATATTGGTTTACCTGTTGAATACTGGGATGCATTCTAAATCTGGGCTGTAGGTCCACTAGTTGGCTTACTTAAACTTGCCTTGAAATTTATGAGTTTAATGACAGTACAATGAAAGGCTCATTTGAGGAGAAATTTGTGTTTGATTTGAATGTTCTTAATTGGGGAGTTAGTAAAGGATGATTGTCTTGATTGTTTTGACTAAACTGGCAGGGACCCTTGCCTAGTTAAAAGGCCATATCATTGCCTAATGTTTTATGGAGTATGCAACCTGAGAATCAAATCTCAGTTAAGTCTGAGGTTTAAATCTCAGTCAAGCTTGAGATTTGGAATCTCAGATTTTAATATGAGATTGGGGTTCAGAACTGAATAAGGTCCCAGGGCTTATAACTAAGTTGTAAATCATAATGACATAGTGGTTTGATAGGATAAAATCCCAGGGTTGAACTAATTAGTTACCTGGATTGTTGGCTGAGAGCTGAGCTATGTCTGAATGGTAAAATAGGTTGAACTGTAATCAGTTTTAAGCTGTCCAGGAATTGAACTCAATTTTAGGAGTAAACCTGATGTATATCAGTCTTGGTGGTTAGACTGAATGAGTGTCTATTTCAGAATCTGTGGACTGGATAGGTTGCAGGGCATTGAGTGAGGGTTGAATTCTAAGGCACTGTCTTAAGGAACTGGGAAGTAGAGCTAATATTATAGGATGAAGAAGTTGTTTAATGTTTAGCCTATAAGCTAGATTCTGTAAAGCAATTGTATCTATGGAATAAATGATAATTATATTAACTAGATTGATTAGTGAGCTTTTAGTTAAGTGTCAACTTTTGATTGTGACCTTGTATAAATAAATACAGGAGATATCCAGCTCTATTGCCTGCCGTATTTCCCGGAGCAAGGCAAGTACTTTTCTACGGTTTTGTGCATTTACATTCCTGTACCCTTTCTTGTGACACGTCATGGCACGATATCATGTACTCCTGTACTCCTGTACTCTTGTTCTTGTACTTATTAGTGTCGGGTGGGGAAATACACTAGCCATGTGACCAATCTCGGTTACTATATATTCCTGTACCTAGCTTAGGCCTCGTACTGTGCACGCGGGTCCTAAGTCGTACCATATTCATGTACTCCTGTACATGCTCCTGTACTTACCCCAGCCGGTCACATGGATTAGATGTATTTCAATATTGTGCACTTGTCATGTCTGGTACTTCAGGATTATAGTTTCATTCCTGTACTTTACATGTTCCTGTACCTTACATTCATGTACTATACTCCTGTACTCATTTCATGTACTATAGTTCCTGTACTTTCATATTCATTCCTGTATTTCATTTTCCTGTACTCCTGTACCCTGTTCATATCATGTTCATGTTTCATTACCTAGAATTGTACTTTGCTCCGCTCCTGAATAGGATATGTTGCAGGTATGCTTGCAAGACATTGATCTACTCTATGGGCCAGAGCCCAGGATGTAGCTGAGCAGGATGAGGCTTAGCTTGAGGTTTCAGGTTTAGATTACTTAGCTTTACTTTGAGATATTGACTTTAGAGTTCATAGCACTTTTCATTCCTGTTGATTCTGGTACATTATGATATCTAGATTTGTGGATTATGGTGATCATTCTGGGATACGTTTTTAGATGCTGTGATTCTATACTTTCATGTTTATCTGGTTAGTTTTCCCTAGCTTGGTACAGCTTACTTCGTTGTGTCTAACGACGAAGGCTGGGCGTGTCCGACTCGTGTCCGATTATTCGGGAGCGGGTCATGACATGTTTTTAGTGGTGGCCCATGCAGATCTATCCTAATAGTACCTAGGTATTAGCGTACTATTGGGGGACTTGATTTAAACTAGGGAAACTTGATCACAACATAGGAAAAATCGGAAAATAAGGGTATATCAGGTATATCAGGTGTATCAGGTATTTTAATATTCTATAAACACTTGTTGTATGTAAGTCTAGGTTATTTTAACAGTTTTCTGTTTTTTAGATAATTCAAAAGCATGCGACACCAGAACTGTTGATCCACCTACAATTGAAGGTTTCGAGCTTCCACTACCTTCTATCACTCTACTATCCCCATGGGTAGTACGTAGTTGACGGAGACGCTTGAAGAGTCCCTTGACAACCAGAGGGAGCATGCCATCCTTTTTAAGCCAGACTTGTGGATATACTCTCCGAGCCAGAAAAGACTTCTGATTTCCAGACTCTCAGACACTTGGACTTTTCCGACACCGAGCGCATATCTTGTACCGAGGAGCAGATCGAGAACCTAGAGTCACCACTGAAGATCATCCAAGTTTCTAAGGACCCGACTCATCTGAAGATTGGAGCCACCAGCCAGAAGATCCAGAATGTAGCACAGACAATAGGACACAACGGAAAACTGAAGCTCAGGAGGAACATGAAGACTTATGATGAAGATAGCAACTACTATGGATCCGTAAAGCGTCGCCACACTCAGACAACGCTTCTTCAGCCCAACAGGAGACTCCGATTCAGATTCAGCCAGCTATCATTTGTATTTTCTGCTGCAGCTCAGGACACCACTATGATAAATGTCACAAAAGACGGAGACTACGCTTGTACTGCGGATCACCTACTCACCAAGTCAAAGATTGTCCGGAGACCGTTGATCGCACTGCCGAGAACAAGCACGAGGGGCACCAGGACCGCAGCAGAAGGACCCGCCTCTCCAGATTCAGCAGCTATATGGAGCACTACCGCAGGGATCAACCTATGTCAGGATAATTGAAAAAGTTGAAGCGATTCCAGTCCCAGAGAAACACTGAAGATAGACTGAAGACAGAAGATTTCTTTTGCATGGTTGGGAAAACCATGTATCTTGATTAACAATCCAGTCTTCCCTTAAATTCCTCCTAACATATTGATCGTTTCTTGAAACTTCTTGTTTCTATTTTGAAATCTTGGTTGATGTCGAAACTCATTTCGAGATATTGTTTCCTACTTAGATAAACTTGTTTCAAATCCCAAATCGATAATTATTTGAAATTCATTATTCGATACTGTTGGCATATTCATCATTCCTGACCTTGTTTCCTAGTGATGGCTCCTATTTGCAAATTTTGTTCATTTATCAAACTTCGTGATAATTGATATTTAATCGTTTCTCGAGATTTTATTTCGAAATCCTGTTCCTCATTCGAAACTTGTTTAAGCTTCATTCTATTCAGGACATTGTGGAGGATTCCTTTGAAGGTTTGAAGATTTCTTTTTCTATTTTGGGATTATGACTCGTTCTCTATATAAGACTTGTTTTCCATTCATGATTTTTTTTTTGATTTGAGAGTTGTTGTCCACTACTCTGTTTCGATCTTGCTTCCTACTCGTTTCAGTTTTCTATTCGAGGCTTTATTGAAATTTGGTTTTCAAATCATGATTTTGAGATCCTGTTTCCTATTCGGAACCTTGCTTTCCTTCGAGATTTTGCCTCCTATTCAAGAATTTGTTTTGTTCACGACCTTATTTGACTTCGTTTCCTATTTGAGATTTCGCTTGTTTCATACTCACCATTCAATGCTTGTTCCCTATTCTCTGCTTGATACCCTATTTCTTCTCACTAGTCATGACCTTGTTTCTTGTTCGAGAATTACTTTCTATCTGCAATTTTGTTGATATTTTAGTTCTAATGAGACTTTGTATACTATTGGAGATTTCATTTTCCATTCGGGATCTGTTCGAGATTTTGTCGTTACTTGAGATTTTATTGAACTTCGTTTCCAATGCGCGATTTATTTCTTATTTTGCAACATTGTCTTATATTTGATGCCTTGCTACTGTTCATCCTTCGAGACTCTGTTATCCCTTTGGGATAATGTCCTATATATGGAATCTTGTTACTATTCCAGATATCAGTTGAAATCCCGTTATAATTTAAAACTTTGCCCTATCTGAAATTTTAAATCTCCCTGGTTGTTTTTTTTGAAGTCTCTTAGTACCTAATAAAATCCTTGTATTCTAACAGTCATGTAACTTCACATTTTCGTGACTTGGACTACTGAAACTCATTTTGAACTCCTTGGAACTCTTTTGAAATTCCTAGGGATAAAGTCGAGAGGCTATTCGATGACCTACCATGGCATGATAGTTGCGCGCTGCAGCCATTAGCTGGATTATGGAGACTGAAGGTTCACTGCAGCCAGTAGCGCACTGGCGAGGCAGGAACTTTAAGTTGAAGTGATTTCAGACATTCATTGGTTTCGGGTATTATTGAGACTTTGTCCTAAACTCTTCATATTTAGATCTCTTGAGTTGCTTCATCGATAATTGTTTGAAAATGAATAAAGTTGATATGTTATTCGGTAACATATTGTTATTTAAGTCATGGAACCGAAAGTTCACTGCAGCCAGACAGACACTGGCGGGGCAGGGATTCTAAGTAAAGTGATTTCAAATATCTATATATTTCCGGATACCATAGAAACTATATTCCATTTTTATATAATTATTGGTTTTCGAGAATCACAAACCCTTGCACGTTCATCCTGATTTGATACTGTATCTCCTGAGTATTGCGTACGTCTCCTCAATCAACCCTTGCTAAAAATTTCTTCTAGCATTTTATCGTTAGATCATTGAATTCCTCAAAATTGTATATTACCAAATTGTGATTCTGTACTTCGTTGTGAGTTGTCTAAACTTCGATCTTAAGTCATGTCTATCTGACCATGATTTTCTATCTTGTTCTAGTCTACCTATGTTAAAATATCGATTTTTGATCGTACTTAATAAATTGTGTCTTCATGATTTTGCTCCTCTGAGTTGTAATTGAAATTCCTTCCACTTCGTGACTATTTGATCCTCGATCCTTGTCAAAGCATGATATTCCAAACTTCTTATGTGTACATGGACTCAAAGCTTAGAGCGTCATGGATCGACAAAAGCACTAGGCGGACAACAGCAGATAGTCACCGGAGTTAGCAGTTAGAAGCAGAGTGTTCCTGAAGAATCTCGCCGACCAGAGGCGCCATTCATTTTGGCAGAGACGGAAAGTTCAGGCCGAGATTCATCAGGCCTTTCGACGTGATGACGCATATTAGCGAGGTGGCATATTGACTAGCGCTTCCAGCTAGCTTGGAGGGAGTGCACGACGTTTTTCACGTATTCCAGCTTCGACGCTACATTCCGGACCCGAGCCATGTGGTGGACTTTTCGGAGCTAGAGGTGGGTCCGAGCTTGACCTACGAGGAGTAGACGGTGGAGATCCTTGACAGGAGAGAGAAGCAGCTGCAGAATCAGGTTATTCCACTCGTCCGCGTCATGTGGAGACACCACTCTCCGGGAGAGTCCACATGGGAACGCGATGTACGAGATGCGGGAGCGCTACCAATCTGTTTGATTGATTTGATTGTAGTATGTTTCCTTTGAAATCCTATTTTCAATAAATGACTGGTGTTTAGATCTTTTGTGATTTGCTGAGATTTATTTTTGGGGTCATTAAATTTCGAGGACGAAATTTTTCTGAGGGAGGAATATTTGTAACTCCACTTTTCAGGAAATTTTAATTTTCAATAGTTTTCCTGAATATTTTTTTCTAAACCAATATTGCTGTTATTGATTTTCTTTAGTCCAATTTATTTGGGCCTCTCCTCTCTGTTTAATTATTTTTTTGGGTTTTTACTTAAGCCCATTTACTTAACCTACCTAGTTGGGCCATTCCTTTAGCCTATTTAAGCCCATCTACTTAAACCTATTCTTTTAGCCTCTGAAATTAAATTCCTGAATTATTTTCTTGATTGGTTTCTTTAATTATTTTAGACACTAATTGGACTGCCTCAATTATTTAAGTGATTAATTGGGTTTGTAGCATTAGCCATACTAGGAAGCCCATTAGCCTTTTAGCCCATTAGCCATTCCTGGAAGGCCATTCCAGGAAGTCTATTTTATTACATTTTTCCTGGAAGAAACCTTCTCCTTTCTTCTATAGTCGACCAGCACGATCCAGGTGCTCATCAAACAGAAATTTCTTTTTCTCCAAATTACTGTTTCCCTCCATTTCCTTCTCAATTCAAATTTCAACAACCTATAAGTAGGCTTTAGCCACACAATAGTTGATTCATTCTGATTGATTGCTCATAATTTCCATTCATCGTTCTCCTTCTTCCCGAGCTCAACCACAGGGCTACAATGGCGAAGGAGACAGCAACTTGATGAAGACTCTGCTGCTGGTTTGGACAATTGGAGTTCCTGAGGATTCTTCACTCCTTGATTCATCGTCTCCTCTAATAACTCGAAGGATTGGTAAGAATTTTCTGCAATCTTTCAATCTCCTGAATCCAATTAAAGGATCGAGTGACCTAAATTGTTTCTCTTTTTACATCGACCTAGATCTCAACAGCACAGATCATTGGACGAATCGATCAGTGGTTGTTTTTTTCTTTTAGCCAACCAGTGAGTGTTGTTATCAACTCCTGATTTGATCAGTTTCTTTAGTTTATGATCGGATCTCCATCTAAACTAATTGATCGATTCGATTGGTTTTTCTTTTACCATTTGTTCAGATCTGGTTATTTTTAGATCCGAGTTCGACTCGATCTGTTCGTTGTCTCCATCCAGCACCGGATCAGGTAAGTTGAGATCTGAAGAATTCTTTCAAATTATGTTAGTTGTTGATTGAACTTCGAGAGTCGATCTAGACATAGATTGAAGTTAGTTAGATCTTGTGGTATTCTGTCTTGAATCGAACAGTTGTTTGACTAATTGTTCTTGAAGTCTTTGGTTGTGATTGTTGTGTTTTGTTGATCTATGATAGGAGGATTGGATCAAGATTTAGATCTTCCACAAATCCTTGACTGTTGTTAATCAAATCAGGATAGACAGTGAACTTGTGCTCTGTTGTGGTATTCGATCCGACACTAACAGGTAATCCTCTTTGATTGAATTTCTTCTTTAGAATGCTGAGAATGATGTATATCAAGAGTATAAATCAGTGTTGTTAATTGATAAATTAGGCTCATGGTTAAATATTCAAGAGATTGGTTGTCCTGGTAATCTCTGAGATTGATGGAAGTTCAAATTCGAATTATTGGTATGAGAGACTGTGAGAGAACTTGGGATATCCATTGTAAAGATAATGTGGTGCTCTATAATTCAGATTTAGGAGTACTCTTCACAAATTCAGTCCTGATTTTATACTGTATTGAAGTCTTTAGCTTGTACTCAGTTCACCTTATTTCCTATTCGAGTTCCTGGGATGGCTGGGGACTTTGAGTATTGATCAAGCTACCATGATACATAACAGCAGATTGTTTACCCTAGCTTAAATCTACAGGTTTAAATGGCAGCAATGAGATTTTAGGTTATTAATAGTTGATCAGTTGTAGGTTATATCAGTCCAATTGTTATTTTAGTTGTGACCATACATGTGAATGATTATAGAAGGTTAGCAAGGGAAGGGTGGATATGAAGTTTCTCTTATAATCTAAAATTGACTTTAGGCTTCATAGGAAGGTTTCGGTTCAGTTTGGCAAAGTTAAATTCCAAATTGGATTGAATCATGAATCCTATAATTAATCAAGTATCTGCCCTGCTGTACAGTCCCTTGGCCATCTTATCATTAAGCCAACTCTTGTTTCAATACTTCATTTCCTTGTTAGCTGTAGTACATGTAGGACATATTGGTTTACCTGTTGAATACTGGGATGCATTCTAAATCTGGGCTGTAGGTCCACTAGTTGGCTTACTTAAACTTGCCTTGAAATTTATGAGTTTAATGACAGTACAATGAAAGGCTCATTTGAGGAGAAATTTGTGTTTGATTTGAATGTTCTTAATTGGGGAGTTAGTAAAGGATGATTGTCTTGATTGTTTTGACTAAACTGGTAGGGACCCTTGCCTAGTTAAAAGGCCATATCATTGCCTAATGTTTTATGGAGTATGCAACCTGAGAATCAAATCTCAGTTAAGTCTGAGGTTTAAATCTCAGTCAAGCTTGAGATTTGGAATCTCAGATTTTAATATGAGATTGGGGTTCAGAACTGAATAAGGTCCCAGGGCTTATAACTAAGTTGTAAATCATAATGACATAGTGGTTTGATAGGATAAAATCCCAGGGTTGAACTAATTAGTTACCTGGATTGTTGGCTGAGAGCTGAGCCATGTCTGAATGGTAAAATAGGTTGAACTGTAATCAGTTTTAAGCTGTCCAGGAATCGAACTCAATTTTAGGAGTAAACCTGATATATATCAGTCTTGGTGGTTAGACTGAATGAGTGTCTATTTCAGAATCTGTGGACTGGATAGGTTGCAGGGCATTGAGTGAGGGTTGAATTCTAAGGCACTGTCTTAAGGAACTGGGAAGTAGAGCTAATATTATAGGATGAAGAAGTTGTTTAATGTTTAGCCTATAAGCTAGATTCTGTAAAGCAATTGTATCTATGGAATAAATGATAATTATATTAACTAGATTGATTAGTGAGCTTTTAGTTAAGTGTCAACTTTTGATTGTGACCTTGTATAAATAAATACAGGAGATATCCAGCTCTATTGCCTGCCGTATTTCCCGGAGCAAGGCAAGTACTTTTCTACGGTTTTGTGCATTTACATTCCTGTACCCTTTCTTGTGACACGTCATGGCACGATATCATGTACTCCTGTACTCCTGTACTCTTGTTCTTGTACTTATTAGTGTCGGGTGGGGAAATACACTAGCCATGTGACCAATCCCGGTTACTATATATTCCTGTACCTAGCTTAGGCCTCGCACTGTGCACCGGGTCCTAAGTCGTACCATATTCATGTACTCCTGTACATGCTCCTGTACTTACCCCAGCCGGTCACATGGACTAGATGTATTTCAATATTGTGCACTTGTCGTGTCTGGTACTTCAGGATTATAGTTTTATTCCTGTACTTTACATGTTCCTGTACCTTACATTCATGTACTATACTCCTGTACTCATTTCATGTACTATAGTTCCTGTACTTTCATGTTCATTCCTGTATTTCATTTTCCTGTACTCCTGTACCCTGTTCATATCATGTTCATGTTTCATTACCTAGAACTGTACTTTACTCCGCTCCTGAATAGGATATGTTGCAGGTATGCTTGCAGGACATTGATCTACTCTATGGGCCAGAGCCCAGGATGTAGCTGAGCAGGATGAGGCTTAGCTTGAGGTTTCAGGTTTAGATTACTTAGCTTTACTTTGAGATATTGACTTTAGAGTTCATAGCACTTTTCATTCCTGTTGATTCTGGTACATTATGATATCTAGATTTGTGGATTATGGTGATCATTCTGGGATACGTTTTTAGATGCTGTGATTCTATACTTTCATGTTTATCTGGTTAGTTTTCCCTAGCTTGGTACAGCTTACTTCGTTGTGTCTAACGACGAAGGCTGGGCGTGTCCGACTCGTGTCCGATTATTCGGGAGCGGGTCGTGACACAAGGTATCTTGCCTGAAGGTAGTGTGCAGAATGGCAATATCGAGTAACTCAAACCGTCAATGAAGCTGTGAAACTAGGACTTTCGCAAATGTCCTCGGATGCTGAAACAGACATCACCAACTTTTTTGGAATAAGGGAAAAGTGTAAGATCGTCTACCCATAAGTCCAATTCTGGACACATGGGCAAAATCATAATTTCGGGATCAAATCGGTGTCCTCCCTTGGACCCACTTTGTACTGAAAAGCGTGCCAAAATCTAGGGTCTCTGAAGTTATCAAGTTATATGTATTTGGGTCCAGTTTTTTGATACGAACCCAACGGTAATTTTGGATTCGGGTGGACTGTGCACAAAATTGTCTGTTGAATTGGATTTTGGGCCCGCCAAAACGTTGATCCGGTCAACCTTCTCAAAATTGAACCAAACTTGTCTCACATGTCCCAAAAAATATTACGAGTCCAATGTCACAAGTTTCGTCTCGATGTGACGAACGTGCACATGCTAGTTTGGAAAATGACAGATACGAGGTACTTCGACCGATACATCTCGATTTTGTCACGCACACGCAACAAAATCGAGTTCTTTCAAACCCCACATGTTGGCCAAGTCGATACGCACCTTAATGCTTTCGATGCGTGACTACGTCGCACAGTTTGTCGGAACGGACGCCATATCGACAAATTTTAGTTGAAATCTACTATTTTAAAAACTATTTTTCTTGATTTTGGAAATCTGTGTTCTCGATACACAGTGGATAAATTAAAAGCTACAAAAAGGGTTTTAAAGTCCTACAGGTTGTCTTCAAGACTGTTCAAATGGTTCTATAAATTGATCAGCGATTTGCCATGAATTGGACTTCAAACATGGGTGGTTGCACTACCTATAAACTGTTTATGAAATAGTTTTTCCTGGAAGTTTGCATCTATTTTCTAGATTGATTGCCAGACTATACCCAAATCTAGTTGCTGGGATATCGAGAGGGTCATATAGGCTTCGCAAAGGAATTTACAGTTCTGAAAATAATCGTGTAAATTAATAGGAAATTAGTCAGAGACATGGGTACCTTGTGGCTTGAACTGCTGCTGCTATTGTCTATTGTTTCCTGTTGCCGCTCTGGTGCGGGTACGGGCGGCAGGCGGCGGCCGACGACGCTTCTGCGGCGACACGCTCGACTGTGGGACGGTCGCAGGAAGGCGTTGGTGCGTGGGGGATGTCGAGTAAGGCTCTCGATTGTCAATGATAGGTTTCAGCTTTGAAACAACTCGAATATATATATATATATATATATTATATATATATATATATATATATATATATATATATATATATATATATATATATTCCACTTAGATCCAATTTAAACTTGATTTAAATGAGATTTAAGATTAGAATAATACAATTTGACGGGGGTTTGGATATATCATAAGATTTGATTAGGATTAAAAAGATTTTTTCTTCCTCTCCTCCAATGATCGGCTCTCCGGAGAAGGGGGGTCGGGTTCCAGAGAAGTTTTTCATCTCATGAAAATTTAAATTCTCACGAGAATTTTATTGTTTTTGCTTTTTTTTTTCTTTCTATAAATAACTATAGTAAATGCTAAATAAATGAAGAAAATATTTATATTAAAAAACTAAGAATCAAAAATTATTTCTACACTATTATAAATATTTATTTTTTGTTCAAATACCCATTATAATAATAATCTAAAATTTCTAGAGAGCTATCAAAAAAATTCCAAAATAACCTAAAAATTATTTCTATACATATTTCTCCTATTTCATATATCATGCGTAAAATATTTACTATATATAATATTTAACATTAATCATAAACTTAATTAACTATATATCAATACTTTTAGATAATTAAAAATAATAAAAATAAAAATAAATTTCTAGTAATATTCAAAAATATTATTAAATAATTTGAAAATTCGAGGGGGTTTACATCCTACCCAACTTACAAAATTTTTGCACAATGTGGGAATTCGTTATGGTTTACATCCTACCCAACTTACATTTTTGCACAATGTAGGAATTCGAAGGGGTTTACATCCTACCCAACTTACAAAATTTCTGCTCCAAAAATTTATTTTGCTGGCATGATTGTAGGAATTCGTTAGATCAGATTCAAAAAAGAGGCAAATCAAGCAACAAATGAGAGTTCGAAGAAGAAATCAAGGAAGGTAGATAATCAATGTGGATGAGATCCTAATTCTAATTCTATATGCAGGCTTGTATCAGTTGAGTTACGTAATCGATACGAATATTCTGACTTGCACGGGCCAGCATAAATATGTAACGCCCCACTCCCAATATACGTAGGACTAGGCATACCTAACATGCCAGCTATATGCATACGAAGAATACTCTAATAAATGGAATCCTCATATACACACGTAAACTGGAAATAATTAAACCACAAATAGTCACAGGTAAATCTATATCCGTAAGACCCACTAAAAATTTAGATAAGGAATTAAGGTTATTAGTTTATAATTACGGTTAATAGATATTTAATTTTAGGGTATTATTTATTATAGCTTTTAAGTACCCATTTTTGTAGCTTTGAGATTGTTAGCACAACACTAGTTAGTTTCACCAAATAAAATTAGTATTCATGACTAAGTCGAGCTTCTCTAGATTTGTACCATTTATGTCCCACTCAGACACGTCTTCTTGTGCTTTATTTTAATAACACAACACTCACATATAAAACCATATTTTAATATTTGACCATATACCTATGTCTGTTCCAAACGAAATTAGGGGCACAATTTCGACCCGAACCCTTCGATCCATAGGAGCATCATGATCTAGAATAACCCTAGAATACTAATGTAGCTTATTTCCCACTCAAATGGACCATACATACTCCCTAAACACCCATAAGCTACTAAAGGATATTTTTCTAAGTAAACTAGTCGAGTGAGTTACACAAGTCTACTGCTGCATCGAAATAGCCCGATACAAGAGCCCAATGGTACCCCAACTCGATCCTAACATATTGTGGACTTAATTAACTAAACCTAGAGGGTTTGAACTGAATTTATGGACCAAAACATAGTGTGCACAACCACACAAATGGGTCAATCCTTTGGTTTGGGTGACGTATGTGCATGTTTAGCTCAAATAGGTGAGCCAAATGACCACCAACCCAACCATAACCAAAAGGAGACTTAGTTAACCTCAACCTAGTGTTCTTAGACCCAACTAATGCACCCAAACATCTAGTGATGAGCAGCAAATAAGTGGAGACAACAGCTTACATAAGTTGGCAACCCCCTTTGGGTGCTCACATTTTTTTGGGAGAACCACCTCCTTGGTAGTTGCTAAACTACCATTACACTTCATCCCACTCTCCCTAATTCAAGTTTCCACTTCCTCACAACCTCCCCTACAGCCTCATGTCCTTCCCAAGTCATTTACAATCTATTTTCAATTCCATTCAAGCTCCACAAGTGCACCTACATTCAGTAGGGGAGGTGCTGAAATTCTGCTGCATACACTAGTAAAATATTGGTATTTTGCGACGGAATTATCCGTCGCTAAATACGATATTTTTGTCGCTAATGTAATTTACCGACAGAAATAGGACGTCGATAACTATAACGTCGTTATGACAAATACGTGGGTAATCCGCTGTTATAGCGACGGATTACCGACGAAAATAGCGACTGTTTATAGCGACGGATTATCAACAAAAATTAACCGTCGGAAAACACGGCGACAACTTAGCGACGGAATACCGACATAATTTAGTGAGCCCAAAAACCAAAATTTTCTAGAAGCTTACCGACGAAAATTTTCGTCGTTGGCTCATCCGATATGCTTTTGGTATCATACATAACATTTGTAACGAAAATTTTCATCGCTAGTTCGTCGCTCACCTACAGGTAATCGTCGCTAAGCCATCGGTAGTTAGTCGCTAGCCTACAAATTTCCAGATTTTCTTTACTATTCTGTCGCTGGTTAGTCGCTAAACTTCTCATTGTTGCCAGACTAAATTGTTCTAGCTTTGCTCAAACCTGTCATATATATACATTACAGTCAAGTGGGATATACATTAAATATAACCCCAATATATACAAAAAAAACCCAAGCACCAATATATACATTAAATTGAATTACTCCAATAAATATCCAAACAACTCCAATATATACAAACTCATCCAGCAGTTGCAATATAGTACATATACACAAATTTGTTCAATAGTACATAAACTCATCAATCAAACTCATAAATCAAATACAAACTCCCTAAAGTTCATACAAACTCATCGATTAAATATAACCATTAATCAAACAAAAATCAAACTGATGGTGGAGAAGAGGCGGCGGAGGTATAGTCGGTCATCCGTATGCATATATCTGCCCCAGGACCAAAGTGACGATCCGCTGTACCTCCTAGGCAGGAACGTCTGGAAGAGTCGACGGCACGATAAGAGGCGCTGTGGTCGCCGGAGGAAAATGTATAGTAGGTGCTGTGGTCGGAGCTGGAGCCGGTGCCGGAGGCGCTGAGGTCGAAGCTGGAGCTGGTGTAGTGGCAGCAGAAATTAGACCTGATGTGCTTAGAACTCCGCTCATCTGGGTCACCTGACCCTGTAGGTCCACCAAAATTTGTATAATCTGCCACAAAGTGTAGGTGTCGGTAATATCGTCGGCCTATGGAGCTGGAGGTGGAGATAGAGGAGCTCTGGAATAAATGGATGGCTGGGATGCTAACGATCACTGTACACGCTGCCCCCTTTTCCTTTACCGATGGCTTGTATCCACAAGTCGTTTCTCACAGCCGGTGTCGGTGGCTGACTAGTCCCAGCTCCCTATCGGCAGTCTCTCCCTCACCGACTCGACTCTTTAAAGTCTTATACGTCTCCTATATTTATATAGGTGAATAGATTTAGAGTTAATATTCATATTTTAGTTACTATTAAGTATTGTTATGGTTACGTTTCCATATGTCTCCTAAATTATTCTTTGAATTATATTGCAACTTATGGTTATGATTTAGAGTTAATATTCATATTAGAGTTCGGGCTAACTATTTATGTAAACTAAATATAGTTAAGTACGTAAAGACAAAAAAGAAATGTAATTAGATATAGGACTCAGAAAACTTACATAGGCTTTGGTCGCCCGATCATCTACAAGCTTTCTATCATTCTTTCGCTTATGGGTACGCTCGAAAACTTTAGAAAAGTGCACGGCATTCGGGTCTCCGCCTACCCTGCCAACCTCCTTGCACTGTAACAATTAAACATCAATTTATAACTAAACATTAAATTTAAATAATTGAAGAAATAACAAATAAGAATACTCACCAGCCGTCGATAATGCTCTAAAATTGGGATGGATCCACCTGTGTGGTGACCACCCTTAGCACGGGCAACCTATGCCTTATCGTACTTGGCCTTATAGGCCGGAGTGTCCATCTTCTTTTTTATCTCCTCCCAAAATTCCTCCTTCAACCACTCCTTGCATAGAGAACACTATTTAGTAGAGCCAACGCCTTCTGGTTGTTGACCATATCCCTCAACCTCTTGCTGGCGACGGACTTGTAGCACTTTCGGATCACCTGATCTCTGTGCGTCGACCACCAGTACAACTTTTGCAAATAAGAACAAATAAAAACAATGAGCAAATATTTAAGAAATATTGTAGGCAACGATAATATCATTTTGACGCACCCCAAGCATCTAGAGCCAAATGAATCGTCTATCAAGTGGGATGTCCCCAAAGTTTAGATAGGGACCATGGAATTGATGACGCATTAACTCGCCCAAATCTCTACCAGCCTGGATCGGAAAGAACTTGGAATAAACAAATGTACGATTAGATAATAAATAGAGTATGAATAAATGTGTCTACTAACAATTATATACTTACGTTGTTCCATCGGCCCACAGCTCGGGACGAGTGATGTTGGTTGGCCGCTCTGATAGAGTCGGAGGGTCTGCAAATCCTAGTCGACGTATGTACACTCCACGGTCGACCAAAAGGACAGGACACGGGTTCGCCCCAATAGGAGCGACAGGTGTAGTCTCCGTCGTAGAAGACGGGACACCAGCACCGGTAGGAGTAGATGCTGAAGGAATATATGTTGCACCATCAATAAAATCTTCTCCTCAAGTTCAAACATATGTTGCACCGTCAACTTACTTGAATACAAATCCCTAAAGAATATAGGTAACTCGGCCAGCGGACCCCATACTTAAGAAGGCAGCATCTCTCTCAGAGCGATAGGAAGTAAATGCTCCATGAACATGTGGCAATCATGACTCTTCATCCCTATCAGCTTGCGTTTATTAAGATCGACACAACTTGCCAGATTCGACACGTAACCGTTAGGAAATCTCAACTTTGTAATCCAATTGCATATTATCAATTTGTCATCCCTACTCAGTGTAAATGGTGCTGAGGGCTTCACCCAGTTACCATTGGATCTTCGTGTTAGATGCAACACTGGACGCCTGCAAATAATTTTCAAGTCCTTTCTTGCTTTGGGATTGTCTTTCGTTTTTCCCTTGATATCCATCACCGTATTGAAGATGTTGTCGAATATATTTTTCTCAATATGCATGACATCAAGATTGTGTCTTATAAGATTATCCTTCCAATAAGGTAAGTCCCAAAAGATACTCCCCTTCGTCCAATTATGGCTATGTCCGAATCCTTCTAAGTGATGGCCCGATCTCGGATCTTCCTTTACAGTCGACAAATCCTCTACCTGTACCCAAACGATATCTCCAATCAATATCAATGGAGGAGGAGTTAGTACCTGTTTACCAGCTCTAAATGTGTCCCTGTTCCTTCTCCATGGATGCGACATAGGAAGGAACTGAAGATGGCAATAAAAAAAGCTTTTCCTCCATTCTGAAGGCGGAAAGCCTTACTATTTTTCATACATATCGGACAAGACATAATACCATAAGTACCCCACCCAGATAACATTTCGTATGCTAGAAAATCATTGATGGTCCATATCAACATCGATCTCATTTGAAAGTTCTACTCCATCGATATATCATACGTCTGAACGCCGTACTGCCATAATTGTTTCAACTCGTCCACCAACGGCTACAAGTAGATATCGATGTTCTTCTTTGGATTTTTTGGACCAGGTATGATAAGTGTCAAGAACATATAAGGAGTCTTCATGCACATCCATGGTGGTAGATTGTAAGGGGTTAAAATTATCGGCTAACAAGAGTACTGAGCCCCCGACTGTACGAAAGGAGTGCATCCATCAGAACATAAAGCTAGCCGAACATTCCTAGGCTCCGCAGCAAATCCAGGATGACATCGATCAAAATACTTCCATACCTCTCCATCGGATGGATGAGATAATTCTCCTTCATCCTCTTTGCTATGCCATGTCATGTGTTCTGCAGTATTCAAGTACATATACATCCTCTGTAGACTCTTTGTGATCGACAAAAACTGTATGTATTTGTAGGGGCATAACCTTGCTCGTACAGTTGATTTTTTTTTGTCCCGAATGGGCTTGTACCGGTCCTCGTGACAGAAAATACATCTTTCTTTATCATTGTTCTCCTTGTAGTACAACATGCAGCCGTTTCGGCAACAATCTATCTTTTTGTAGCCTAATCCGAGTTTCTGTATCATCATCTTCGACTTGTAAAAGTTTTCTGGCAAGTCCTATGCTCCTTTTGGCAGTAACTCCCTAACAAACCGAATTATCCGGTCGTAGCATTCCTGCAGTAAGTTAAAATTAGACTTGAGGTTCAACAGCCGCATCACCACCGACAGGATAGAATCATAACCCGGATATAATGGAGTATCGATATGGTTGAACATATCATAGAACTCCTTTGCAGTAGGATTCGAATCCTCTGGATCAAAACTTGGACCGGCACAAGCCGCATCAAATACCAACTCACGTGCCAAGTTTTGATGCCGATATTAGAAGTTGTAACGCCCCAGTCCCAAAATACATAGGACCAAGTACGTGAACATGCCAGCTGCACATATACGAAGAATACTCCAATATATAGAATCCTCATATATGTACATAAGCTGTAAATAAATAATCACAGGCCAGAATAACATATCTAATCTCATCACAGCTCAACACAGAAGATAATAAAGTCCAAATAAATAAATGAGAGTATCAAAAGATAGCCGGGTGAACATACTCACTCCAAACAGCTATAAAAAATAGTCTTACAAGATCGGAGTTCGACCTCCGCAAAATAGAAAGAAAAAGAGGTGTAAAATAATGTCTACAACTGTCTCATATAAGAAATAGACTAGAAGTCATAAGGCACTGCCTCATCATCAATGTAAGATAGCTCCAAAGTCGCTCCGTACTCCTGTGGAAAATCGTCTAAACCTGGAGAGATAACCAGGTCCTCAGGGGACATAGCAAGATACAAGATAACACCATGCCATATAAACTGTGATAATATAATAAGAGAGAAAGATATGCAAGCAACCGGGTTCCTGACCATTCTACTGTGAATATGCAGTTGAGATACATTCCTTCGACGCATGAGCCCTGACTAAATATAGGATCTGGTATAGTCCCCTCTTGGGCACCAGTGACTAAGAGCATGTCATTGAAAAAACGACAGTGGCCAACCTGAGAGGCTCATACCCGTATCTCCAGCGGAGCTTTCGGGTTACAAGGGAAGTACAATCGAAGCCCATACGTCAGGTAATGTTCTCCCCACCCAATGCCTAGTATCATCATCTCCATGACTGACATGTACCTCTAGTAACTGCCAAGTCTTCTAGCATGCAATTCTATTGGCAGTTACCCCTATCCGTCGCACGCTCCATACGTATCGGTGGCCAGCCAACTACGCAGAAATGTGTCCTATATATGACTCAAAACACGTGATACAACAAGTGTCAAGGCCGTATGAGATATACCAATACCTCAACATCAATGGGTGGTCAATAAACTAAGTCAATGCAAGAGAATAAATAAAGCAGGAATACGACCGGTAGAGTCGCTTTCACCCAAGTGTGACTTGGACGCACAGTTTAAATAACATAAATAAAATGCTAAAAATAACAACTGAAAATAAGAATATAATAATCACAGAGTAAGGTGGCAAGGTATCTTGCCTGGTGGTGCAAAGTGGCAAGTCCAAGAGTAGCAAGCGTCAGCACAAAAACTCACGTATCACAGATGACTCCAATCACTGAAACAAATATCAAAAATGGTCTCGGTGAAGAAGATATACCAAGGAAACGCCTATCCAAAAGTCAAATTCTGGAACAGGGGCAAAAACGTAATTTCGGGTCAAAACGATGTCCGCCGTTGGACTCGTTTTGCACCAAAATGCATGCCAAAGTCTACGGTCTCTAAAGTCGTCAAACTACATGTCTATGGTTTCAGTTTGAGGAGAGGAACTCAATGGTATATCCCATTTTGGATTCCGATGAGCCGTGTACAAAATCGCCCGTTTGAGTGGGTCGCGGGCCCGCCAAAAGTGGGTCCCGATTCGACCTTCTCAGAATCGAACCAAACTTGGCATGCAGGACCAGAATTTCGATCCGGACCTATTGGCACAAGTTTCGTCTCGATTCGACGACTGTACACAAAGTTATGGACAAGTTTGCAAAATGCCGATACGGGGGTACCTCGACGGATACGCGTTGATTTCATCGCGCACACGTGACAAAAATGAGTTCCGTCAGTTCCCACACGTTCGTAACGTCCATACGCGCCTTTTAATGCGTATAGTGCGTGACCACGTCGCCCGGTTTGTCGGGACGTACGTTGTATCGGAGAAAATTTCAAAATTTTATTATTTTGAAATCAGTTTTTCTCACAAGTTTAACATGGAATTAATTCTCACACAGGAATCTAAATACCGATCTACCAGTTACGTTTCCATCGTGGTTATGTTGTCTTCAAACGTGTTCAATTTGTTTTACAAAACAGTCAAAGGATCGCCAAAAATTTGGCTTCCAAATATGGGTTTGGGACTGTTCTGTAACTGTTCGGTTTCGACAGTTTTTTGGGAAGTTTAGATTCGAATACCGAGCGATATATGGGGTTTCGCTCGATTCTCCCAAAAAGGGTTTTGAGAGGGTTATGTCTACTACGCACAGCATTCGATAGATCGAACTTTCGTCGAACAGATTTAAAGAAAACGTAATTGGAAGATGGGTACCTGAGTTCTGAATCAAACAGAGTATTCTCTGTTTACTATCCCTCCGAGCGATCCCGACGTCGTCGACAACGAGTAGGCGGCCGACTGTGAGTGTGGGGATGTGGAGGAAGGTTGGCGGCTTGGGGTCGGGAGGTTTTGTGTACGAGAGGGGGTTTTAGGGTTCGGCTTAGGCGAGCTGTTATATATACTGTCGCTTCTCTATTTCGGATAGGAGATGCTAAGGGGGCTCGGGTTCCTACTCCTAGTAGCAGTTGCTACTAAGCCCACACGGGGTGTTAGGGTGGTGGGGTCCCCTACAGCTGCTGCTGCGTGAGAATTGGAATTAGGGAGGGGTCGGGTCCCACCAATAATGGGTTGGTTGGTTTTTTTTTTTTTTTTTATAACAAACAATCATCAACTGATACTCTGCTGGCTTGGCTGCCCCTTTCCTGTGGGGTTGGCCGAGCCCCACTAACATTTTTTTTTTACAACTAACTATATACAATACTTATTTATATATATATATATTTATATATGTATATATATATATCTATATATATATATATATATATATATATATATATATATATATATATATATATATATATTTTTTATTTTATATATATATATATATATATATATATATATATATATATATATATATATATATATATATATATATATATATATATCTATATATATTGATATCATTTAAGCTACGAAAAAATATCTAAAAATTTTCAATAAATTCCTAAAAATCCTAGATTTTATCATACTCCTTATTTAATAAAATTACAAACATGCACACATATAATAATATATATATACACATACATTAATTATGCTATTAAACTAGTAGTAAATAATCCATAATTAATGAAATGCTTAACGAAAAATTAATTTAAATTATAAAAATCAATTATAAATTATGGGGGTTTACATCCTACCCAACTTAAAGAAAATTTTGTCCTCGAAATTAAACTAAGGTCGGGGGGTCGATGCAATACAAGGAATATGATGGTACATAATAGGCAAGACATACCTTCGCCTTCGAACAACTGCGGGCAGCGATTTCGGATGTCGTCCTCGCGCTCCCAAGTAGACTCTCCTGGCGAGTGATGCTTCCATGCCACGCGAACCAATGGAATAGATTGATTCTGCAACACCTTCACTCGGCGATCGAGGATACCTACTGGTTGCTCTTCGTACGACAAGCTCGGTCCAACTGTGATCTCGGAGTGATCAAGCACATGATTGCTGTCCGCCACGTACCTCCTCAGCTGAGACACGTGGAATACGTCATGCATTCCCTCTAGCGACGGTGGCAAGGCCAATCTATAGGCAACCTCTCCAATACGTTCCAAGACATCGAAAGGGCCGATGTACCTTGGACTCAACTTGCCACGTCCTCCGAATCGAATCGTGCCTCTAGTGGGGGATATCTTCAAGAACACATGGTCACCCTCTTTGAACTCCAAGGGTCGACGACGATTATCTGCCCACTGCTTCTGACGATCATGCACTGCTCGCAGGTGGTCCTGAATCTTTTTCACTGTCACCACTGTGCTGAAGACCAACTCGGGACCCAATAGCTATCGCTCTCCTATATCGCTCCAACAAACAGGAGACCGACACTTCCTACCATACAATGCTTCAAATGGAGCCATTTGAATGCTCGTTTGATAGCTATTGTTGTAGGAAAACTCAACAAGATGAAGATGGTCCTCCCACGAACCGCCAAAATCAAGCATACACGCTCTCAACATATCCTCTAGCGTCTGAATGGTACGCTCTGACTGACCGTCTGTCTGCGGATGATATGATGTGCTAAACTTCAATCGAGTGCCCAAACTCTCTTGCATGCTCCTCCAAAAGTGTGAGGTGAATCTCGAGTCACGGTCCGACACAATAATAACAGGCACACCGTGCAATCTCACAATCTACTCCATATATATCTCTGCCAATACCTCTGTCGACTGGCCCACTCTAAAAGGCAAGAAATGTGCTGACTTCGTAAGTCTATCAACAATCACCCATACTGCGTCACGTCCTCTAGGACTCCGAGGAAAACTCGTGACAAAATCCATAGTAATGTGCTCCCACTTCCACTCGGGAATAGGTAGCGGCTGTAATAATCCGGCCGTCCTCTGGTGCTCCGCCTTAACTTGTTGACATACCAAGCACTTGGCAACGAAACGAGCTATCTCTCACTTCATTCCATGCCACCAATAATACTGACGTAAGTCGCGATACATCTTGGTTCCTCCGGGATGAATAGAGTAAGCCGAACTGTGAGCCTCTGCCATCAGCTCCTGTCGTAGATCTCCATTAGGAACATAAATGCGATCACCATATTGTAATGTCCCATCAGTGTGGATCCTCAATCCCGTCTGCTCTCCTGCTTCAGTCCTCTCCTTCAGCAGTCGAAATCTAGCATCATTGGGCAATGCTGCCTTGATGCGCTCTACCAATGATGATTGCACTTGAAGGTTGGCTAATACGCCGTCTGCTCTCGGCAATACTACCTCAATACCAAGCTGCTCCAAGTCTCTAATCAATTCCTTCTGTGTAGTCAAAAAGTGTGCCATGGGCTTACAGCTTAATCCGTCTGCCATGACATTAGCCTTGCCCGGATGATAATGAAGCCCAATCTTATAATCCTTCATCAACTCCAACCAACGTCGTTGTTGCATATTCAACTCCTTTTGTGTGAACACGTACTTGAGGCTCTTATAATCAGTGTAGATATCAACCTTCTCGCCATACAAGTAGTGTCTCCATAGCTTCAAAGCAAAGATAACTGCTGCGAGCTCTAGATCGTGGGTCGAATAATTCTTCTCATACACTCTCAACTGTCGTGATGCATATGCTACTACCCGACCGTGCTGCATTAATACACATCCTAATACCTTCCCGGATGCGTCGCTGTAGATCCCAAATCATCCTGGGCCCAATGGTAGTGTCAAGATCGGTGCTGTGGTCAATCGCTTCTTCAACTCGTCAAAAGCGGCTTGACACTCGTCTGTCCATACAAACTCCTGATCCTTGCAAGTCAATCGAGTCATAGGCCCCGCTATTCGAGAGAAATCTTCTACGAACCGTCGATAGTAACCCGCAAGTCTGAGAAAACTTCTCACTTTAGAAGCTGATGTGGGAGCGGGCCATGATTGGACTGCTGTGATATTCTCTGGGTCTACCGATATACCATCGCCCGTAATAATATGACCAAGGAATGATACCTCCTTGAGAAAGAAATCACACTTGCTAAGCTTTGCAAAGAGTCTCTCGTTCCTCAATGTTCCCAAAACTATCCGTAGATGCTGCTCATGCTCCTCTTGACTCTTGGAGTAAATCAAGATATCGTCTATAAAGACTACTACAAATTTGTCCAAGTATTGGTGAAAGATGTTGTTTATTAAATTCATGAAAACTGTGGGTGCATTGGTCAAACCGAAAGGCATGACCAAGAACTCGTAGTGTCCATACCTCAATCGAAAGGCCGTCTTGGCAATATTTTCCTTCCGAACCTTCAATTGGTGATAGCCCGATCGTAAGTCAATCTTGGAGAATACTTTTGCTCCACTCAGTTGATCGATTAGATCGTCTATACGCGGCAAGGGATACTTGTTCTTCACCGTCACTGCATTCAATGCTCTGTAGTCAATGCACATGCGTACTGTCCCGTCTTTCTTAGGCACAAAAAGAACGGGTGCTCCCCATGGTGACGTACTGGCACGAATAAATCCCTTCTCTAATAAGTCATCAATCTGCGTCTTCATCTCTACCAACTCCTTCGGTGCCAAACGATATACTCGAGATGAAATAGGCTCGGCTCCGGGAATAAGCTTAATAGAAAACTCAATATCTCGGTCAAGTGGTAGTCCTGGCAACTCCTCGGGGAATACATCCTCGAACTCGGTAATAATAGGGTACTGAGGGGTGTCGTGCATCATCATATGAGTCCCCGATATGGGTGTCTCACAACTATCTCCGTCTTCTTTGGTGAACTCAAACTCTGCCGTATTTAGTGGTTTGAAGATAATACTGCCCCTATGGCAGTCTATGAGAGCAAAATGCTGGCTCAACCAGTCCATTCCAAGAACCACATCAAATGTCGACATAGGGAAAACAAGAAACCGTGCCATCATCTCTCTGCCATTTATCACTACAAGACAAAGTCTACAAATACCACTAACAGGTACAACTCCTCTTCCAGTGAGAATTTTAACATTCTTAGCTAAGGGTGTGATGGGAATGCTGTGTCTAGTGGCAAAACTAGTGGCTATAAATGAAAGTGTGGCTCCAGTATCAAATAATGTAATAGCAGGAAAAGATACTACTAAAACTATACCTGCTATGACCTCTGCCTCTGTCTCTACATTCTCAACAGCTAGAGAGAATGCTTTTCCTTGGTTCTGTCCTGGGCCTTGAGCTCTGGCCTTGTTGTACAGTGCTGTCTGTGGGGGTAATGGTGGACGAGGTGCTGGGGCTGTGGGCCTCTGGGCCTGATGTGCCTGAACTAGAGCCTGCTGCTCAGGACAATCTCTGGCCAAGTGTTGTCCTGATCCACATCTCATACATAAGCCTAAACGAAGTCGACAGTCATCTCTGATATGCCCCTGCTTCCCGCAAAAGTTGCAGGTGGGCTTCTGATAAGGTGTGTGCCTCTGCTGGTACTGTCCCGTAGTTCTCCTGATAGGTCCACTCTGAGTAGCTCGGGCAGGTGTAGCTACTGGTGTATGGTGCCTCGATGTCTGCTGCTGTTCCTTACGAAGAATCTCCTGAGCACGAGCTTCTTCCAAGACAGCTGAATGGGAGACACGAGACTGAGTAGTCGTATAAGACTTGAGTTCTGGTGCAAGCCCCTGGTGAAATCTCCCCGCCTTCTCTAACTCTGTCGGAATCAATCCCGCACCAAACCGACTCAGGCGACTGAACTCTGAGTCATACTCATCAACTGTCATATTCCCCTATTTCAGATGAAGGAACTGGTCGTAGAGACCATCTCGAACATGAATAGGGAAGAATCTCTCATAAAATAAATCATAGAACTGCTTCCAAGTGATCCCAGTACCTAATCGTCTCTCTTTCGCCTTCCACCAGTGATGAGCATTATCTTCTAGCAGTAGGTCCACTGCTGTCATCCAATCTCGAGCTGGTAACTGGGATGCCTTCAGTAGCTTCTCTGTGCTAATAAGCCACTGTGACACCTCTAATGGCTTCTTCGTTCCTCTAAAAGGCTTAGGATTCATATTTGTGAAATTCTTGATAGAGCCTTCATAAGGATGCAGAGCCGGTGCTGGTGCTGGTACGGGAGGTGGCGATGGAGGTCTAGCCATAGCTGCCATCATTGTCTGCCTCATCAGCTCAGTCTGCTGCCACTGAACCTGCATCATGGCATACATAAACTGAGTAGTGGGGCTCCCATCAGTCGGTGGTGGGGGCATCTGAGGTCCCGACTGTGGGGGAAACTGCTGAGGAAATGGTGGCGGAGGTGGCAGTGGTACATTCCCTCCTGGTGGCATAGTAGTAGTCTGTCCAGCCTGGCTGCCTGGGGGTGCTGCGACCTCTGGGTACTCCATCGTCGGTGTCGTAGTAGGCTGCGATAGTCCTGGCTGATAGGGTGTCACTGGAGTCATGGGAGGATTCTGTCCCTCCGAAGTAATCTCCTCACCAGATGTGAGGGCCAAGGCAGAAGTGCGTCCGCTTCGTAGATTCATACTGTTGGCACGAGGAAGATAAGTTGATATTTGGAAAGATTAGATATGAAGTAAATCGAATAATCAAGGAAGTTTCAAAAAGATTGGAAGTCAAGGGATAGTAGTAGTTCTGGATGAGATATTCCTATTCCTATATGCAGGCATTGTTGGGCATAGTCATGTAACCCAACAATATTAAATGGACCTGCATGGGCCACCACAAAAACATGTAACACCCCTGTCCTAAAATACATAGGACCAAGTACGTGAACATGCCAGCTGCACATATACGAAGAATACTCCAATATATGGAATCCTCATATATGTACATAAGCTATAAATAAATAATCACAGGCCAGAATAACATATCTAATCTCATCACAGCTCAACACAGAAGATAATAAAGTCCAAATAAATAAATGAGAGTATCAAAAGATAGCCGGGTGAACATACTCACTCCAAACAGCTATGAAAAATAGTCTCACAAGATCGGACTCCGACCTCCATAAAATAGAAAGAAAAAGAGGTATAAAATAATGTCTACAACTGTCTCATATAAGAAATAGAATAGAAGTCATAAGGCACTGCCTTATCATCAATGTAAGATAGCTCCAAAGCTGCTCCGTACTCCTGTGGAAAATCGTCTAAACCTGGAGAGATAACCAGGTCCTCAGGGGACATAGCAAGATACAAGAAAACACCATGCCATATAAACCGTGATAATATAATAAGAGAGAAAGATATGCATGCAACCGGGTTCCTGACCATTCTACTGTAAATATGCAGTTGAGATACATTCCTTCGACGCATGAGCCCTGGCTAAATATAGGATCCGGTATAGTCCCCTCTTGGGCACCAGTGACCAAGAGCATGTCGTTGAAAAAACGACAGTGGCCAACCTGATAGGCTCATACCCGTATCTCCAGCGGAGCTTCCGGGTTACAAGGGAAGTACAATCGAAGCCCATACGTCAGGTAATGTTCTCCCCACCCAATGCCTAGTATCATCATCTCCATGACTGACAGTACCTCTAGTAACTGCCAAGTCTTCTAGCATGCAATTCTATTGGCAGTTACCCCTATCCGTCGCACGCTCCATACGTTTCGGTGGCCAGCCAACTACGCGGAAACGTGTCCTATATGTGACTCACAACACGTGATACAACAAGTGTCAAGGCCGTATGAGATATACCAATACCTCAACATCAATGGGTGGTCAATAAACTAAGTCAATGCAAGAGAATAAATAAAGCAGTGTAACACCCAATTTTCCAGATGAGGGTAATTTTGAAATTTTGTATTTAATTTATTTAATTATGGTATTTAAAATTTTAATATAATTTTTGGTGATTTTTAATTAATTTTGAACTATTTAAATTCATGACTTATGATTTTGGTGTTTAGCTAGTGTAGCCCTAGAGACTACTTGACGAGAAAACTAACCATGACCTTGGGAGCCTAACCATGTGAGTAGAGTTTCCATTTAGTACATTCTAGCCTGGAGAGTACTTTGGTCATTTTGGGATTTACTTGAATTTAATAGGATTTATTAGAATTTATTGAATATATGTGAATAATTGCTTGGTATGTGATGTGATTGGCCTGACCTAGAAGGACCTAACCTAATAGATTGGATTAACCTAGATTAGCCTTGGTTAAGTTGATGGTTATGTTAGCATTGACTAAGGTGGGTTAGCTATGACTTATGACTTGATTAGTCATGACTAGGATTAGTCATAGTCTTGAGTTATTATAGCTAAAACCTAGAATCAATATGGACCATAGATCCTTAGTGGAGAGATGAAAGCCATAGATTTGGGCACTAAACCCTAGGATGACAGCCATGTAGTGGTTTTCCCCCTATATAAGCCTTCATGTTGAACTCTTGCCTCTTTTTTTTATCATTCTTGCAAGTCTTGAAGAAAGAGAGGTATAGACTCCTTCCCCAATCCATAGTTCATCCATTTTTAATCCTTTTTAGCCCTAATCTTTTGCATTAGCACCTAACCAATCCCTACTTGCTGTTTTTGTGGAGCAATCCCAGCCTTGGGGCAATTTGGAAGAGCTAGCTAGCAAGAAGAACCATCCCCTTTTCAAGTTTTTTATGCAAATTCAACATATAGGTAACTTCCTACTCCTCCCATGGATTTTCGATTTCTTTGCATGAATAGGAAGCCCTAGGTGCCCTCTCTCTGTTGGTATAGGCATTGCTAGGGTTCGTGTCCAATACGTGTCCATATCGGACACGTATCAGACCATGGTCGTAAGTGTTCGACCTAATGCCTCAATAGGATTTTCTTCACTATTTTTAAATAGTGTTTGAATAGGAAATTAGGTTTTGGTCTTGCTTGTGTGAATCTGGTGTTCTGAACACGTTTTCGTGTGGTGTCGTGTCGTATTTAGGACATGAACACGCTGTGCCCGCGCGCGTGTACGAGCACTGTAGCTCCCCTGCTACCACGTGTCTCATGCACCTTGTACACGACACAAGGACACGCCAAATTTGGCATAGACACTGGGGCAGTATTTGCGCACACTCCCCCAAGGTTTCACGACACCTCATTTCATGTCGGACACGCAATTCCGTGTGCACGGGGAACACTATGTGCGTGTGTGTTCTGGAATGGTATTCTGATGTTTAAATCACTTGTAAATATTTTTAAATGATGTTTTAATATTAGTTAGGTTCTAAATATCATGTTTAATCTCTGCGATTATAGGATTATGTATTTGTTTGGGTTTGATGTGGAGTTTGGCTCGATTTGGTTAATTCCTGATACATAGCTGTGAATACTGCATTTCCAGTTTTCCAATACTTTTAATTCCCATTTTAATTTGTTAAATCATGATTTTATTTGCTAATTAGATCCTATATATGTAGTATGAACTGTACTAGACTAGATTTTACATATTGATTGGTTCTTGTATTAAGAATGAGTTTTTTTTAGATTGTTGACTGATACTTCATTGTTTGGATTTTCGATTTTGAACTGAGAATAGATTTGAACCATTTAGATGATTTGTAGACTGATATGAGTTGATCTTCTTTGTTCACTAAGTTACCTGCATGTACACTGCACATTGATTTTCCTTTATTATTTTCATGTATGTGAACTGTTAAATATAACCTGATATGGGTGTTGCCTTGGCTTGTTGATTTGAACTGTTTGAATCATCAAACTGATTTAGGATTTTGTATCTTGATATGAGATACCTGGGATTAGTTGTATATTGAACTGAAATAAGAATATGATTAATGTAAAAATCTGAGATTGGTTAATATAGGAGCTGAGATCAAGTTGTATTGTAAAACTGAAATTTTGAAATGTCATCTACATATCCTGAGGAATTAATGAATGTTAACCATGCTTTAACTAGCTTTGAGAATAGCTCATTTGAATGGGTCACCTTTCCTTATACTGTTAATATTTTCCTTCCTTTTAAAGCCAGGTTATAGATGTTGATTTTTGGTTTTAACTAAAATTCATTTCCTGTTGTATTGTAAACTTGGTGTTTCCCTGTTATGTGAAAACCTGCATTCCAGTTTTTTTAAAAAAACCATGGTTGATTGGTGTTACCTGAGAATGCAACTGATTTTTTCCCTTGTCATTGATTCCTGATTTGAAGCTTCATTTCCTGGAAATTATTTTGTGTTGGACTGAAATTGGTTGTGGAAACCTGTGAATAGCTTAACCACATTAAGTAGTGTATTCTGATTTCCCTTGTCTTGATTTCTGAGTTTGCATCTTGATAATGAACTCAAGAACTGAGTTCTTAGAAACCTGAGAATACAAATTGGTTTCCCTTTCCTTACATTGACTTGATTTCCTTTTTTTCCTGTTAACTGAATGGTTGACCTATCACTGTTAACAAGTTCCTGAGAGCACTCTAACACATGGGGCAATACCACAGCATACTTGTCCTACACATGTGAAACCTGAAAACAGATTAGAAAATTTGTGGTGATTCATTTTGCACTAATGGAATGTTGAACTCATTTTGAAACCTGAGGATCCTTCCTATTGAACTGCCACCTTCACTGTTAATCATTCCTAATACCTGAGTTTAGTTCCCCACTTGAAACTGACTTGAATTGTTTTGCCATGTTCAGTCAATGCATGATGCTAGTCCAGATTTGTGTGTTAGTTGGGTTGCATTGATATATGGATTTCAAAATTGGTTATTGGGTTAAAATGTTAGTTACACTGTGTTAGAAGGTCTTGTTTGGTTCTCGAATGGTTGGAATGGACTGCATATCACTGTCACACTATCCTGTTTTTCACATACTATTTTGCATTGTTTCTCACTGATTTTTAACTGAGTATTTAGTTTACATTACAACTGATTTTTGAGTATGCCTTAAGTCACAGTTGCACACACCTTGCCACTGTTTTGCTTTTCCCTTACTGTTTCCATGCATCACACATTTACACACACATATGTAATAGCCCTTAACCCCCTCTCTATGTCTCTATGAGTATATATATATGTATATATACCTAATGTCTAATCTAGTGTTTGTATAGGGTGATAATGGTGTGTGGAATGGATAGTTCAATAGCCTATGTGTATATGGATTTATATATTTATTATGGTTATATATATATATATATATTTATTTATTATGGTTGTATATATATATATATTTATTATGGTTGTGTATATAAATATGAGTATGGTATATGGTGTTTAGGCCTATATGTGATATGGCCTAGTGCTTGGCTAATTGCCTATGGCCTATAACCAAGGTACATAGCCTAAGTACCCTTGAGTGGTTTGTGTGTATGAAATACACACATGTGTAATATCTTGTAGACTAGTGTATGGTGTGTTCTAGCTAGGACAGACCATTTAGGCTTGTTAGACCTAGTTTGACCAATAGTTGACCTAGGTTTGACTTCTTGGTTGATCAGGGTTGACCAAGAGTTGACTTTGGTCTAGATCGACCTAGATTCATGTAGAACTCATAGTAGTGCATCTTATTACCCTTCTGGACTTATTGTGACTTGTGTTGCTCTAACTAGGAGTCAGGTGCCTCATCTCGGACAATACATTTTCACAGCTATTCAGATACCAGGCGAGTACATTCTCTGATCATTTCATATCCTACTTAGAATTATTTCCTGCAGTAGATTACTTTACTTGTACTGTCACGTTGGTCATACAGATTGGTACTATATGGATCCCTTCTTGAGATGTTATCCTTAGGGAGCATCGGGTACTACATGTTTTGTGCGTTTCACTTACATGACGTATCATATGCTTCATTGGTTCTTTGATCACTTACGACATATACTCTTATGATCGTAGAGTCTTCCTAGAATCCTTATCCCATTTATGGGACTACTATGTATCACCTTCGGGGTCTATTACCTTTGGGGTCTATTACCTTCTGGGTCTATCACCTTCGGGGTCTTATAACCTTCGGGGTCTACCACCCTTCGGGGGCTGTTACATAGCATCATATAACATAACCTGGCTGGATCCTTGTGTATTGATTGGGGGTACGGGGGAGTATAAATAGTCATGTGAACAATTTCCAAAGTAGAATAGCCATGTACGCCTCTTTAGTATAGCCATGTACAAATCAAGCCGTTCATATGTCGATTTTGTACTCTGAATCACTAGTCACTGGTAGCTCTTATTTATAGTAGATATTTCTATTACAGCTCTCTCGCTGTTTACATACAGCATTTCTTTCAGTACTTGTATCTTACTTTACTGCATGATTATATTTTCTAACCTGCTATGAACTGTTGAGATGTACTGTGCTCGCTCCCGTCCTGACTGGACCTGTTGAAAATTTTACAGAGGATGATGAGGAACCCTGCACCCCTTACTTGGAGCTTGCCTAGATGACACTCGCGACCTGGACCCCTGGGGAGGTTCAGGCAGCTGCTGAGGACGATACCCTGCTTAGTATAGATAGCTTAGACTATTTTTTTTTTCCATTTTATGTTTAGTTGTTGTTCTTGATTCAGAGTTGTATATATTTAGAGATGATTAGACTTGTATTTCAATTCTGTTGTACCTCAGTTGAGGATTCTCTTATCTATATTATCGTGCCATATTCTATCTCTAGATTGTGATTGAGTTGTACCTCTGTGTTGGCCTTCTTATGGAGAGTATTCATATTATGTTAGTTATAGTTCATGACCTAGAACATCGTTCTACCGCCGATACTGCGGCGTAGGCTGGGCGTTGTTACGTTCTCGTACCCTCACAGTGGGTGCGGGTCGTGACAAGCAGGAATACGACAGATAGAGTCGCTTGCACCCAAGTGTGACTTGGATGCACAGTTTAAATAACATAAATAAAATGCTGAAAATAACAACTGAAAATAAGAATATAATAATCACAGAGTAAGGTGGCAAGGTATCTTGCCTGATGGTGTAAAGTGGCAAGTCCAAGAGTAGCAAGCGTCAGCACAAAAACTCACGTATCGCAGATGACTCCAATCGCTGAAACAAATATCAAAAACGGTCTCGATGAAGGAGATATACCAAGGAACGCCTGTCCAAAAGTTAAATTCTGGAACAGGGGCAAAAACATAATTTCGGGTCAAAACGATGTCCGCCGTTGGACTCGTTTTGCACCAAAATGCGTGCCAAAGTCTACGGTCTCTAAAGTCATCAAACTACATGTCTATGGTTTCAGTTTGAGGAGAGGAACTCAATGGTATGTCCAGTTTTGGATTCCGATGAGCCGTGTACAAAATTGCCCGTTTGAGTGGGTCGCGGCCCGCCAAAAATGGGTCCCGATTCGACCTTCTCAGAATCGAACCAAACTTGGTATGCAGGACCAGAATTTCGATCCGGACCTGTTGGCAAAAGTTTCATCTCGATTCGACGACTGTACACAAAGTTATGAACAAGTTTGCAAAACGCCGATACGGCGGTACCTCGACGGATACGCGTTGATTTCGTCGCGCACACGCGACGAAACTGAGTTTCGTCAGTTCCTACACGTCCGCAACGTCCATACGTGCCTTTCGATGCGTATAGTACGCGACCACATCGCCCGGTTTGTCGGGGCGTACGTCGTATCGGAGAAAATTTCAAAATTTTATTATTTTGAAATCAGTTTTTCTCACAAGTTTAACATGGAATTATTTCTCACACAGGAATCTAAATACCGATCTACCAGTTACGTTTCCATCGTGGTTATATTGTCTTCAAATGTGTTCAATTAGTTTTACAAAACAGTCAAAAGATCGCCAAAAATTTGGCTTCCAAATATGGGTTTGGGACTGTTCTGAAACTGTTCGGTTTCGACAATTTTTCGGGAAGTTTAGGTTCGAATACAGAGAGATATATGGGGTTTCGCTCGATTCTCCCAAAAATGGTTTTGAGAGGGTTATGTCTACTACGCACAGCATTCGATAGATCGAAATTTCGTCGAACAGATTTAAAGAAAACGAAATTGGAAGATGGGTACCTGAGTTCTGAATCAAACAGAGTATTCTCTGTTTACTGTCCCTCCGAGCGATCCCGACGTCGTCGACGGCGAGTAGGCGGCCGACTGTGAGCGCGGGGATGTGGAGGAAGGTTGGCGGCTTGGGGTCGGAAGGTTTTGTGTACGAGAGGGGGTTTTAGGGTTCGGCTTAGGCGAGCTGTTATATATACTGCCGCTTCTCTATTTCGGATAGGAGATGCTAAGGGGGCTCGGGTTCCTACTCCTAGTAGCAGTTGCTACTAAGCCCACACGGGGTGTTAGGGTGGTGGGGTCCCCTGCAGCTGCTGCTGCGTGAGAATAGGAATTAGGGAGGGGTCGGGTCCCACCAATAATGGGTTGGTTGGTTTTTTTTTTTTTTTTATAACAAACAATCATCAACTGATACTCTGCTGGCTTGGCCGCCCCTTTCCTGTGGGGTTGGCCGAGCCCCACTAACATTTTTTTTTACAACTAACTATATATAATACTTATATATATAAATATATATATATATATCTATATATATTGATATCATTTAAGCTACAAAAAAATATCTAAATTTTTTCAATAAATTTCTAAAAATCCTAGATTTTATCATACTCCTTATTTAATAAAATTACAAACATGCACACATATAATAATATATATACACATACATTAATTATGCTATTAAACTAGTAGTAAATAATCCATAATTAATGAAATACTTAACAAAAAATTAATTTAAATTATAAAAATCAATTATAAATTATGGGGGTTTACAGAAGTGTTCTCCCACCCCTGTATTAAAAGAGGACTGATATTACAGAACCAAAGATTCTCCTTGAGTCCTCTACTCGTTGTAGTTCAGTACAAAACCCTTCTTGTAGAGGTGCTCTCTCACGAGATCTACTTCTTTGAATGGTATATTACGGCAATTGACACAAGGACACTTTATGAGCCTTCCGTCCATGAAATAAGGTTGGCTACTGGCGTATCTCAGAAATTCCTCAACGTCCGTCTTGAAATCATCCGTCAAACCAATCTTGCTCTCATGTTGCCGATTGTACATCCACGAACGGTCAACTAAGTATCGACTCATTGTTCAAAACAATTCTGCACCAAGTACCATATATGTTGTAAATACAAGTAAAATTTAATTTAGTACGTAATTGTAACAACCAAGGTTAACAGTATCAGTATCAAAATTGGTATCAGACCATTCCTGTGAGTATCGATATCGAAATCGATATCAGACCATTCCTATGAGTATTGATATCGAAATCGGTAATATCGACCATTCCTGAGAGTATCGATATCGAAATTGGTATCAGACCATTCCTATGACTATCGATATCGAAATCAGTAATATCGAAATTGGTATCATACCATTCCTATGAGTATCGAGAATGAATCTGGAGAGAGAGAGAGAGAGGGGATGTGTGTGTTTGTACATATACTTGAATGAGCTCCATGAGGAAGTGGACATCCTTGGTGTAGAGCTCCATGAGGAAGTGGACATCCTTGGTGTAGAGCTCCATGAGGAATGAATAAAGAATATGTTTTAATATGAAGCTCTGCTTCACGTTTGGTTCTTATTAGTATCGACCGTATCGGATTAGTATCGGCCTATCGGTTCGGTATCAGCCGTATCAAATTGGTATTGGAATCGGATATTCTATCGGTATCGGCCGTATCCTTATATCGTATCATATTGGTATTGGCCTAATTATCGAAATTGGCCTAATTATCAATACTAAAATCGGTATCATACCATTCCAGTTTCAATATTGAAATTGGTATCAGACCATTCCTATGAGTATCAATATCGAAATTGGTATCAGACCATTCCTATGAGTATCGATATCGAAATCGGTAATATCGACCATTCCTATGAGTATCGATATCGAAATTGGTATCAGACCATTCTTATGAGTATCGATATCGAAATTGGTATCATACCATTCCTATGAATATCGACAAGGAATTTAGAGAGAGAGAGAGGGGTGTGTGTGTGTTTGTACGTATACTTGAATGAGCTCCATGAGGAAGTAGACATCCTTGGTGTAGAGCTCCATGAGGAATGAATAAAGAAGATGTTTTGAATATGAAGCTCGGCTTCACGTTTGGTTCTTATTAGTATCGACTGTATCAAATTAGTATCGGCCTATCGGTTCGCTATCGGCCGTATCAGATTGGTATTGGAATCGGATATCCTATTGGTATCAGCCGTATCCTTATACCGTATTATATCAAAATTGGCCTAATTATCGAAATTGGCCTAATTATCGATATTGAAATCGGTATCATACCATTCCTATGAGTTTCAATATTGAAATCGGTATCAGACCATTTCTATGAGTATCAATATCGAAACTGGTATCAGACCATTCCTACGAGTATCGATATCGAAATCGGTATCAGACCATTCCTATGAGTATCGATATCGAAATCGGTATCATACCATTCCTATGAAGTATATGTTAGGAGAAAAGGAATACATACATGAACCTAATTCATGTAAACAACATATGCCTATTCACTACAAAATAGCAAACCAAATTCATGTAAACAACATATGCTTGTGTCCAAGTCGACCAATGTATCATGTCCAAGTCCAATGTCCAAGTCCAACGTGCTCGTGTCCAAGTCCAATGTATCATGTTCGATACCAATATATAATATTCTTGTGTGCAAGTCCAATGTAACGTGTCTATATGTGTCCAACACCAAAATCTTAATTTATATTGCCCCTCCCCAAATCACAAATACAATAACTTAAATAAAATAACAATGTGGGATAGGGTTTACCTTCGACGGATGAAAAGGGTCTGACCGAAGTAGGTGGAGGGGGCGTCTGCTCGATGTAGGAGGAGGAGGGGGCGTTTGTTCACTATAGAGGAGGGGGCAAAGAGGAGGGTCGACGGACATGGAGATGTAGGGGGGCGGAGAGGGGGGCTGTAGAGGAGGGGTCGGGAGGAAGAGGCTGAAGGACGAGAGGAGGGGGGCTATAGGGGGCAGAGGAGGGCTGTAGGGGGCGGAGGTTGGGGGTCGGCGGATAGGAGGGGGGCTGTAGGGTGGCGGAGGGGGGCTGTAGAAGGTGGGAGAAGGGCGCTGTAGAGGAGGGGGTCAGGAGAAGAAGGCCAGAGGACGAGAGGGGGTCAGGAGGAGGAGGACGTCGGAGGAGGAGGCCGGAGGACGAGAGGGGTCGGGAGGTGGAGAAGGATGGGGGGAATTTTTGATTGGGTGAAAATTTGAGAATGAAGAGGGAGGGTGTTGTTTAACTTTTACAGTAGCTTAGCGACGGAATTTTTTGTCGCTAAGTGGTCGTTAGGACATTAGCGACGAACTACCGACGGAACTAGTGATGTTTATTTATACTGTATTTTACATAATAAATCAATATCTAGTTAGTCGGTAATCCTTCGGTAAATAGCGACCATTTTATTCCGTCGGTAAGATCAGTCGGTAAAATACAGTATTTTTGTAGTTATAAGGCTGTCTTCTACAGCAGTTTGCGCCGATAAATCAATGAGTAAGCCCCTTAACTCCTTCACAAAACATCTTCCTCTACCTATTACCTTTCCAACCATATTAGTTTTAATGTATGTTCTTGGTGTTTTGTACCCCTAATCGATATCGCACGACAAAGTGTCCAGTGGGTGGCTGGCTATACGAACTGTACAAAGAACATGGTGAACAACCAAACCACTAGGTAAAACTCTTCTGGACCTTTTTCATTGTGTACCTTGGTCAATTATCTTCGATTCCGTATATGATTTGCTGTATCTTTCTTTCGTTTAACCTTCCTTAGAGGTTGTATGACACAGAGTGTGCAAACAGAGTCACCGCTGTCCACCACTGTCCGTGCCCTTAAAAATATGTAAGTACCCTATGTTTTCTTCCTTTTTATGAATGAAAACTTATGGAATAGCTTTTAGTTCATTCCCCTAGGTAGAAACCATATGGTAACATGTTAAAATGTCATTTTAATTGGACAAATGCGCATTATTCTGTTAAATCCAGAATCAGTCTTTCACCGTCGTGAACTATTTTACACCCCCTTTAAGTAACATTTTGATCATAAAACCTACATGAAATGAGACCTATATATGTCCCCTTTGTTTTCCTAAATTTTCATTATATGGTATTTTGGAAAATATTGAGGTTAATGTCACATTTTTACACTTTGTTCACTGATTCCAGAATTGACATATTGTGATTGAACGCGACATTTTATGTGCAAATTTTCATGTTCTTGACCTAAAACCTATATGATTCTGATCCTAACATAATTTCCTATCCAGCCATATAAGTTTCCTTGGGTATTTCCTTAAATTTATAGGTTTTACACCACATTTTAGGGCGACAGAAAGCTAATTCCAGAATTCACATTTAGGGTTCAAACCATGTTTTTAGCCTAAATTTTTCTTATGCTATATTAGTCAAACCTATGTCAAACTTTATGAACATATTTAGCAATCAAATCCTTGTTAGAAAACCAATTTTTATAACATTGGGTGTGTCCTAGAATAAACATACTTGACACAGGTTAAACTTATAGGTTTGGGCTAGTAAGTCACACCTTTGCGATTGTACAATTATTAGTTTGGGACTTGTAGATAACCTTATAGAGTGTTAAAATGATTCGTTAATAGGTTGGTAAGCTATAGGGAAGCCCGTACAAAGGATATTTATGTCAATTGAAAAGTCCTAGTAATAGTTAACCATTAGTCTAAACTAGTTCAAGGCGAAGCTTTAATTTTCATAACCTAATTTATGTATGTGACTCTTGATTGGTTGTTTTCAGTTATGGTAGATTATTGGTGACGGTAGCAACTATAGTTAGAGCCTAGACCTAAAACTTTGTAAACTTGCAGTCACAACACGGATTGGACAAAACTCTAGGCAAGTATACCTTGCCAATATGTACAATTTATTTATGCTTAACTACTGTTTATACTTTTTATTGTTGGCCCATGAAGCCATGATCAACCTGATTTCTATAATTGACTTAAAACTCTGACTTTGATATGTAAAGCTAGACTTTAAAAGATGACTACAAAAGATTGCACCTGATCGTCAAAGCGAACTTTTCTATTTTATTATGTATTTTTTCATTTCTTGAGTCTAGATTATTTTGTGAGTTGGGATCACTGGCATCTAGAAGTTTATCCTCACAAAAATAAACCTATCTTTTTGTCCCTAACCAAACCAACATCCAAAAGCCTATCTAAACAAAAAAGACCCTAAAACCCTAGCAACTGAACTCGAGCCGAGCTTTACCCGAACTCGGACATAACTCTGTCCCCTTGGATCACTCCTGGTCAACAGCTTTTTCCTCGTCTTTTGGATCTCAAACGTTCAAAAATATGAACGTTGCCCTAGCCGAGTTCTCTGGTTCAAAAATACCTATAAATAGAGAATAATTTGACATTCTAATCACTCAATCCATTCTTTATCTTCTCTATCTCTATCTATTCTAAGCCTTCCTATTACAAAGGGCTTTCAATCAAAATTCCATGATAACTCATATTCTTCTAAGTGTCAATGGTTTCCGATTAGGAGTATTCGAGTTGCACAAGCTTGGAGTAGAAAAGCTTTTTTGAAAGAGTTGAAGTTTGATCGTGGGCTTCGGACTAAAATACGACGGTGTAGAAGTTGGCGTATCCTTTGGAGTAAAGCACGCGGTCTAACCTCTATTTCAAATAGTAGATTTAGCATCGAACAAGAGTACTCGAGTCTGGACTAGTCCTCTCAGAGGAAAACCAGTATAGAATCTCGGTGTCTGCGTATTACTTTCTTCTCTCTATTTACTTACTGCTTTACTATACTACATTTAAGTATCTGTTTAATCTTCCTTTATCTGCCTAATTTTTGTTGGGGCTAATTCTTTTGCTACACTCTATTCACCCCCTCTAGAGGTGCCATCGATCCTACAATTGGTATCAGAGCTATGTTTCTCAAAGTTGGACTAAAACTCCTTGAGAAATGGCATAGTTATATACTACCAATGGTGAAGGTCAGTGTACAAATAGCTACCCCTATTTGATGGCACAAACTACACGTATTGGAAAACATGTATGAGCTTTTATCTCAAGTCACTTGATTTCGATTTATGGTCAATTGTCATTGACGGTTATAAGAAACTACTTCCTATCATTTGTAGAAGCATGGAAAAGAATAAAGAAAGATTCATGCGGCCAGAGAGCCCCATGCGGCTCAGAGAGTCTATGCGGCTCAAAGAGGAGCCATGTGGCCTACAAACAGCTCTCTCGTTTGTCCTTTACTGCATTAAATACCTTGACGGCTGACAACTTTGACAAGGTGACAGTTCTGACACGAAGATATCATTATGACTCCCTCATAATGACGGACTCCTTGGAAAGCGAAGAAAATCTCTGACACGATCCTCCGAGAGTCAAAAACTGTCATGCGACCTTGACACGTGGACAGTCATATGCGGCCTAAGCGGAGGCTCCCCCATGCGGCTCACGAAGACTAGCCCCATGCGGCTCACGAAGACTAGCTCCATGCGGCTCACGAAGACCAGCCCCATGCGGCTCACGAAGACCATCCCCATGCGGCTCACGAGACTAGCTCCATGCGACTCACGAAGACTAGCTCCATACGGCTCACGAAGACCATCCCCATGCGGCTCACGAGGACTATCTCCATGCGGTTCACTCATGCGGTCATCCACACTCATACGGCTCAAATTATTACCATGCGGTCCAAATGTTCAGGGGGGGCCACTCTTAGGCAGCCTTGACACGTGGCCAGCCTTATGCGGCCCAATAAGGAGCAACTTTCCTGCGGCTCAGATTTTTGCTGTTATTACACGTGGCATGATAGCAGGGCACGTGGCATCAGATTGATCAAAATCCCTCAACAAATTCTAATGAAATATTGGGATCAAATCAGATCATTTGCAAATAAGCCAATTAAAGACACGTGTCGAGGAATCCGAGGTTGGCATGACAAATCAGGAGGATCTATGTCAATCAGCATTAATGACCCACAAAAGATTTGATGCAATCACATTTATTGCTCAAATCTCGATGAACGACCCAGATCCAGTGATCCTTAGCCGCCGACTTTCAAGAATGGGCAATCATTGTAAACCCTAATAAAGCCCCCCCACTCTTATAAATAGCAGGGTGCCATTCCCTTGCGAGGAGACAGACAAATACAGACAGACATAGAAACATACACAGAGACAGAGAGAGATACACAGAGAGAGACATAGAGAGTCAGAGAGCCTGAAGAGAGAGCATTTCTTTACCAACGCCAAGCAGATCTTCTACAGAGCCAAGGCTGCACCCGATCGTCCAAGGAGTAAGACAGAGCTGCCGTCGCTTTCCCGAGCCTCTATCGTCACCCCCAGAATCTAAAATAAACAATTATACTTAGATTGTTGTACCTAGGTTTTCGTCCCTAGACTTTCTTTGTACAAGCGAGTTTGTATTGTGAAGTAAAAGTCCAGTCCTCCGATAATTGTTCTGTTCTTTTATATTTCATGGCAAACATGATGGCGACTCTGCTGGGACAAACTTCTCCACGGCTGAGGAGTTGGTGACGCAATCGGATGCAGCCAAACTTGGCTCCACGCAACAGAAGATGGTCGTCCGCTTCGACCAACAGGCGTTTGAAGAAATGCTCTCTGAAGGAAGTGATGGCCCGATCCAGAAGCAAACCCGCACAAAGAAAGCTCGTTACGATTGGAGGCCAAAATCATTTGCTCCTTCACAAGCTCTGGACGAGGTACTCTCTGCTACCCAAGACGGCGAAGGCGACTCTCATACGGCTCCACTTTGAGCCGTAGAGGACTCTGCTGTCCCTAAGTCCGGCAGAGGAAAGTACTACGATGCTGGACTTGCAGGGACAAAGAGTGGTTCTATGCGCCCCAAGAAGAAGTCGAACGCTCATATGGCCAAGTCTGCCAACCACATGCAGGATGCTCATGCGGCTGAATCTGCCAGCCGCATGAAGAAGGTCTATGCGGCCAGATCGTCCAGCCGCATAAAAAAAACTCATGCGGCTGAGACTCCCAGCCGCATGAAGAAAGACTATGCGGCTACGCCTGCCAGCCGTATAAAGATTATTGATGACAGCAGCATGACGCCTACTCCACGTGGCTCTGTCTTCGACCGTCTCTCCTATGGTCCTGATCTCTTGTACTCCCAAGGAGATATGTCTGACTCTCTCCAGCATCACCTAGACTCTTCCTACTATGTGCCCTTACGTACTAGAGCGAAGAAGTCTAGGGCAGCGCGAGCTTGGCAAGCTCGGTCCGCTGATCCGATCTCTGACCATCCGAGCGTCCCACATACTGTTATGCGGGCCTCAGATGTGAAGTTGTACAGAACCACTCGAGTCCAGCCTCCGACGGCAAACGGACAGAGAGGTTCACAAAAGTCTCCAAAAATCCATGGAGCAAACATGGTCGATCCAGACCCATCTGATTTGCGTGAGGCCATCCTCCACAAACGCAAGGAAAGAAAAGATGTATCGGGGTGCAAAGAGTCCTCCCACGGACGTCACTGCACCCAAGTCATTGTCAACTGCTGCTGCAATAATGCGACTGTACGAAAAGACCGACAATCCGTCTTTCAAAGAATGCAACAGCCGTCTTCCGAAGACGAGGCACTTCCCGTCGTCTCCTGCAACTATGCTTAGAAAGTCCCCGCCGATGGGAGAGGGAAGAAGACAAATATTCCCAGCCCGAAGATTTCAACTACTATGACTAAGAGACTGTCGTCTAAGCGGGTGCCCACCATCGGAGTTTTCCAAGGTACCCGTTCTAAGACGAAAACTGCTACAGTGGGAGATTCGTCGTCCACCCTACTGGAGGTTGCTGGGACTGGGGGTAGCACTCCTCCGAACCTCCACGACAATACGATGTTCCAAGAAGATGAGCCGGGGAAACAACTCTCCCATCAGATGCAGCAAACCCCGATGTCCCCGAGGACGTCTACAACTCCCAAGACGAGGCGAACTCGGAGACTGGGGGTACTGTTCCTTCTGAGTCCGAACCAGAGGAGAACATTCCCATATACCCCGATGACTTCTCACTACAGGGGTATGATTCGGAGGGCGCTTCCTCCACCATTCTGTCCATCTCTCCTCATGTAAAGACGGTGTTCATGACAGACAGCAGCCAAGGGGGCTCCAGTGATCGCCAACGCATTGACACTCTGGAGGCCATACTGCTTGCCTTGGTCAAGTCTATGGACGAGATCAAAGCGGCCCTTCCAGCTTTGCAAGGAGGGACGCCTGGCCAAACAAGCGCGGGTCCCGCGGTCAATGCGAACTCGAATTCAGCGGCACCGAATTCGGGCAACAATCCTCCTGAAGTAACGGCCCCCACCGCTGTGGATGAGGCCCGAGAAGCGAGAATAGAGGTCCAGGAGCTCCGAGCCATGTTTTACGCTCGAGAAAACTCTCAAGACCTCAGAATACGACAACCATACCCTGCTGTATGGAGGGATGTTCCATTCCCACCAAGATATAAGCCGTTCAATATCAATCCTTATGATGACAAGACCTCCGCAAGTCGGTACATCACTTACTTCGAGGTCACCACTGACCATCTGCCCCATGACGATGCCATCCTCACACGGTTATTCATTGGGGCATTAGAAGGAGTCGTCTTTGACTGGTATCGCAACCTGCCAGACAACTGCATCCACTCCTTCGTCGGCTTCAAACGCATGTTCTTGGAGAGATTCTACGAAGTAGGGCAGGACATCACAATGTCCACCCTCATGGACGTCGTCCAAGGAGAGAAAGAGCTGACAAGGAATTACATTGAGCGGTTTTGCCAAACCGCAATGAAGCTGCCGTCTGGAAATCCGAATTCCTTCTTGATTGAAATTTGCCAAAAGAGATTGCTCCCAACAATCAGTCTCTGGATGGGCGAAAGTTAATTCAAGGACTGGAAGACGTTCATCATCAGTGCCACAAGCGCCGAAGATATATTGAAGAAGGCTCGCCAATTGGGATTGCACATCTCGGACGAAAAGAACAAGGACAAGCGTCCTAACACCAACAACGACAATGGGGGTAGCCCCTCCAACAATCGGAACAGCAGGGGTAAGCAGGCTATGGTGGCCGACACAGCACAAAAACCTGAGCCAAAACCGGCAGACAAATAATGGCCGCAAATCACTTACTCCTTCGAAGACGGTCACGTCAAGCCCATCTTGGACATGCTCATATAAGGAGACAGAATTCAGCTTCCTCTACCAAGTCGGGAACCTCGGCCGGTAGACATGGAGAACCCAAAGTACTACCATTACCACCGCTACGTCCACCATGCCACATACGACTGCTACAAACTAAAATGGTACATCCAAAATCTCATCGATTGGAACGCTCTGGCCATCGATTTCGAGGAGGTAACAGTGGCCGCCAATATGGTGTCAGTACAATTCGACAGCTTTCCACCGACGAAAACTCAAGACGGTGTGGTCACCATCCCTCTGGCGACAATGGAGATTGCTAATCTTCTACCTCCCCGAGATCAGACTGTTGGTCTAGTGCCTCTCACCACATCACGAGGGGAGATCATATGGGTCCATCCAGACTTGGTATCATAAGTGACTCAGCCCACACCACCTTTTATTTGCAAAAAAAAGAGTGGAAAAGTCAGGTCCTGCCGCACGATCTCGGCAGATATCAAAGAAGCTACAACCGTCATCACTCGGTCTGGAGAACAATCCTAACCCATAGCTGACAACTCGGCTGAAGATCATCAGCCCGCTACAACTGATGCTCCGGGATCGGCTCAGCCTCCAACGACCGACAAGCCTAGGCCGAAGGAGACTCGCTTTGACAAATCCCTCCGAAAAGAGGCACCGCAGGGGCTGGAGAAGCCCTACAACTTCGACATCTTGGCACAATTGTACGCTCAGGTCAACCTCACGGGAGAGAACCCGCCTGCAGATCTCCAAGACAGCGCTTGCACGGGAGCAATGCCCAACATTGTCTTCACTCCGCAGGACATGCTCATCAAAACCAACCTGTACAATCGCCCGCTATACTATACTGGATACATCGGCGACATAAAGGTGGATCGGATGCACATTGATCCTGGCTCTTCCATAAGCATTATCCCGAAGGGTCTGTTACATCATCTCCGTATCCCAATGCATCACCTGACGCCTACAAGCACCGCCATCAGTGGTTTCAATTCGGACAGGAGCTACCCAATTGGGAAGATTCGTCTGAAGTGTCAGATTGGCGATCTCTAATCAGAAGTCACCTGCTACGTCATAGATGCAGACACTTCTTACAACATCCTCTTGGGGTGCCCGTCGATACATGATTATATGATCGTGCCTTCCACGCTGCACCAGTGCTTCAAATATGTTGACAAATACGGCTTCGTGAGGACGAAATTTGCCGACATCGATCCCTTCAAAGGGGTCGAATCCTACTACTCAGACTCCTGCCTATACGAAAAGTCGAAGAGGCACCTTGATGAAGGAGATGTGCAAGCTCGTACCGAGATAGCCACAGGATCAGAAGAACCTCTGACGATCCACCTCCAAGCTCGCAAACCTGGCAAGTCCGTACCCTATACAGCCACTCTGCGTAAGGACGCAATCAGCCTCTCGGCACAAGAAGAGCAGATGATAATCAGGCTGCCAAGGTCTGGCCAAGTGCCAAGAGCCACAACGGAGCCACTGACAATCAGGCTGCCGAGAGTCGGCCAGCCACAAACGGAGAAGCTCAATCCCTCCGACAAGCCAATGACGATACGCCTTCCCAAGAAGGGTCGTCACCCCGATGCAAGGCCTGGAACTTCTAGCGAACCAACCACTCCCCGCCCAGCATCGAGCACCAGACTGGGGGTCTCTAGTCTGCCGACAACTCCACGCTCTACTCCACCAGCTGAACCCTTGACGATCAAGCTTCCCAGGTCGTCCTCTCAGTCTTCATTTATACAGGAGTAGCCGAAGAGTAACCGAAGCTAGCCAAGTATGTGGCTGCCCACACTGATGTTCCCTCCGCAGATGATGTAATCCTGCTAGAAAAGATACCTTACTTCATCAATAAAGGACTATCTTTGAACTACCTCGAGCTTAATAAGCTTTGTACAATGTATGCTATGGAACACGGTATAGGTACTCACCTACACACACAGGTGACAAATGTGTACACCACAATCCAGCTTACTCCAGTAGAAGATGCTTACCGCATAATCGAGGGAGGGGACCATCCAATCATCTTCGGCCGGAAGGACGATCCGCATCCCTTCACTATAGAAGAAGTCGACCTTGAATCAGATGCCGGGAGACTGCCTCTGTATCTTTATAGCCCCCAATCCAAATATTTCATGCAAAAATAGGGGTATGATCTGGAGACGACGCCAGGCTTGAACTACGGTACTGGACGACAATTACCTTTGAAGCCACCAGTCCCGGCTAGCAAACCACGGGACTACTATAGCAAAACTCGATGTAGATTGGGGTATGTAACACCCACGACGACCCCTGAGAGTTCAGATGAAGAATGTGACTGGCATTCATATTCAACCGGGTCACCAACTTCTGATTCGGATACCAGCATCGGAGATGTATTCAGACAAGTCTTGTCAGTCAATATGGCATTCGCCGACGCTTATGAAGAAGACAAAGACATCCCTAAAATCCTTGAGTTAGAGCCATGGGCCCAACAGTTGGATGCACAATGGGAAAAGCGGTTCGAACAGAGAGAACCTCCTACTAAAGATGAGGTCATACAAGTGGATCTCGGCAGCGAATCTTCTCTAAAACCGATCTTCGTCAGGAAAAGCCTAACAGACAAAGAGCGAGAATCGCTGCTGGAACTTGTCAAAGAATATATTGATGTGTTTGCTTGGATCTATGAAGACATGCCAGGGTTAAATCCCGATATTGCTCTTCACAAACTCAACATTCGGCCGGATGCAAAGCCAATCAAGCAACAACAGCGATGCTTCCGCCCGGGCATCATGGATGCGATCGAAGCCGAAGTCAACAAACTGATAGCCAGCGGCTTCATTCATGAGGAGCAACATCCTGACTGGGTCGCTAACATAGTACCCGTCCTCAAGAAGAATAGGAAGATTCGAATCTGCATCGACTTCCACAATCTGAACGAGGCATGTCCCAAAGATGAATTCCCCCTCCCTATCACAGACAACATGATTGACAACACCTACGGCTTCGAACGTATGTCATTTATGGATGGCTTCTCAGGGTACAACCAAATCAAGATGTCTTCTGACGACGAAAAGCATACATCATTCCGAACACCGATTGGCACATACTGTTACACAGTCATGCCTTTCGGTCTGAAGAATGCCGGCGCCACATATCAAAGAGCTATGAGTATCATCTTCAGAGACCACTTACGCAAGACGGTAGAGTGCTATGTTGATGACATCGCCGTTAAGAGTTGTTGTAAGAGAGACCATCTGCAGGATCTGAGGACGGTATTGGACCTGATACGAGCACACAATCTGAAGATGAATCCTACAAAATCCTTCCTGGGCGTATCCAGCGAGAAGTTCTTGGGCTTCATCATTACCGCCCAGGGTATCCATGTAGACCCTGAGAAGACAAAGGCAATTATGGAGATGGGACCCCCGAAAAATCTTCGCGAACTCAGAGGCCTTCAAGGGAGGCTAGCTTACATCAGGAGGTTCATTTTTAACCTCTCCAAGTGATGTTGACCATTCACCCATCTCATGAAGAAAGGCGTCTCATTCGTATGGGACGAAGAATGTCAGCAGGCCTTCGACAGCATCAAAGGATATTTGTCGAACCCTCCAGTCCTGGTGGCCCCGGTTGCTGGAAAACAATTTCTGCTCTACGTACGAGCAATAGAACATTCCTTCGGGGCTCTGTTGGCACAAAACAACGATGCAGGCCATGAGCAAGCCATATATTACCTCAGTCGAATGATGATTGGGCCAGAGCACCGATACACCGCCGTGGAGAAGGAATGCCTCGCCCTGGTGTTCGCCATTCAAAAGACGCGGTACTATGTCACAGGACAAACAATACATGTGATCTCACGAGTCAACCCTCTCAAGGTTCTCATGACTAAACCAGGGGCAGTCAGCTCTCACCTTGCTACATGGGCAATATTGCTGTCCCCTTATCATATGATCTTCGTCCCACAAAAGGCTGTTAAAGGTCAAGCCCTGGCAGACTTTTTGGCAGCCCACCCGGGCTCGGAGTCGTCCAGAATATATAAAGAAATCCTAGATGAGGTTGCCGACTCGCATGCAACCTCTCACGATGATATATGGCGAATGTTCTTCGACGGTGCTTCGAGAACTGGACCCAAGGACAACATTATCGTCAGAGTCGGGGTGGTGCTGGTCTTCCCTTTCGGATTGGTGATTAACCGTGCTTATTCTCCCTGTTCTAACAATGTGGCCGAGTACAACGCTTTGGTCATTGGCCTCCAACTTGCAAGAGAGCTGGGGGTAGAATATCTTGAAGCATACGGCGATTCTCAGTTAATCGTCAATCAGATCAGGGGCTCATATGAAGTCTGCCACGAAGACATGATCCCCTGTCACCAAATAGCGATCGGCATCATCTTGTTATTCGTGGAGTTCTTCATCGAGCATGTTCCCAGACTCCGAAATATCAAAGCCGATGCCTTAGCCGGCCTGGCCGCTTCCCAAGCAGTGCCAAATCATACTCATCAATCGGTAGATGTGATAGGCCACGAACTGGTCTGCCCCAAGAACAATGTTCAATTCGTGGCAAGTTATTCCGCCCAGACAATCGACAATGTCCCAGATTGGAGACAACCGTTCATTGACTTCGTCGTCTATGATATCCTGCCCGAGAACCCAAAGGAACCCACCTCCATCTGACGACGTTCTCTCAGATTCTTCTACGATACAGAGACAAAAATGCTGTATCGCCGGTCCTATGATGGATTATTGCTTCGATGTCTGTCAAACGCAGAAGCCAAAGAAGCCGTACGAAAAGCTCATGACGGTGTCTGCGGGGCCCATCAGCCTGGCCCTAAATTGTAATACCGTCTTCGCCGAATGGGCTACTACTGGCCCACGATGGTAGCAGATGCGATAGACTATGCAAGAAAGTGCAAAAGCATGCCAAGTCCACGCGGACTTCATTTACCAACCATCCGAATTTCTACATCCGACAGGGGCGTCCTGGCCGTTCGAAGCATGGGGAATGGATATCATCGGTCCGATTACTCTACCTTTCTTCCGAGGACATCGCTTCATACTCGCAATCACAGATTATTTCTCTAAATGGACGGAAGCTATCCCACTTGCAGAAGTAAAGACTTTAAACGTGATCAGCTTCCTCAAGCATCACGTCATCTATCGCTTTGGACTGCCCCGAAGGATCATCCATGATAATGGTCCATAATTTGCAAGCCATGCCTTCTATCGATTCTGCGACAAGCACCGCATCCAGAATATCGCTTCGACGCCATACAATCCAGCAGCAAACGGGTTGGCAGAAGCATTCAACAAAACAATCATCAAACTACTCAAGAAGTTCGTATCGTCCAACAAACGCGACTGGAACGAGAAGCTTGGTGAATGCTTATGGGCGTACTGTACCACAGTCCGAACGACCATAGGGAACACACCATTCTCCCTGGTGTATGGGAGTGAGGCAGTTCTCCCATTGGAGACTCAAATACCCTCACTCTGCGTTGCCCTCACTTATCAATTGACGACGGATGATAACTACCGACGCCGACTACAAGAGTTAGAGGCCTTAGATGAAAAGTGCCTCTTGGCTCAGCAAAGAATCGAGCTATACCAAGCACGCATCTCTGGCGCCTTCAACAAGAAGGTTAAAATCAGAACATTCCAAGTGAGCGATCTCGTTCTAGCAGTCCGGAGGCCGATGGTCATGACTCACAAGACCGCCGGCAAGTTCCAGCCAAAATGGGAAGGTCCATTTATCATCGAGGCTGTATTCTCCAACGGTGCTTACCGCCTCGCAAAACAAAATGGAGACTTGCTCATGTTACCCGTCAACGACAAGTTTTTGAAGAAATATTATGTCTAAACAACAGCACTCCAGGTTATCGAGTCATATACCCGCTGGTGTCGCTGAACTCACATCCACAACATTCTAGATTATCGAGTCATGTACCCGCTGGTGTCGCTGAACTCACATCCACAACATTCCAGATTATCGAGTTATGTACCCGCTGGTGCCGCTGAACTCACATCCACAACATTCCATATTATCGAGTCATATACCCGCTGGTGCCGCTGAACTCACATTTCCAAATTCCAGATTATCGAGTCATGTACCCGCAGGTGCCTCTGAACTCACATTTTGGCCACTCTTTCAGATAATAAGTCATGTAGGACCATACCTCTGAACTTTCTTCCTGGAAGAGATCCTCCATCATGATCCACTACCTGCACTCCCGGTGCACAAAAAGGGTAACCGATCCACAAATTTCCAAAACGGCCATATCCTCATTACCTCTGAGTTGTTTCACTTCCGCCAAAAACAAATCACCCCTTACATAGAACTTCCATGTCCTCATCACCTCTCACTTGTTCTATGTACCCTCCTTCATTGAGCCCACTCCTGCCATATCCTTATTACCTCTGAATGGGAAGGCTCCGTCGAAGAAACCTTCATGCTTGCCATGTCCTCATTACCTCTGAGTAAGTATGATGATTCCCCTTTTCGTCTTATTATCTGTACCCACAAACGGAGTATACTAAGGATAATAGGTCCACAAATATTCCCCGCTGAGTCCACTCCTGCCATGTCCTCATTACCTCTGAGTAGGAAGACTCCACGGTAAAACCTTCGTACTTACTATGTCTTCATTACCTCTGAGTAAGTATGTCGGTCCTCTCTCGTCTTATTATCCGTACCCTGAACCAGGGTACGCCAAGGGTAATAGGTCCACAAATGTCCTCTGTTGACCATAAATATCCTCCGTTGAGTCCACTCATGCCATGTCCTCATTACCTCTGAGTAGGAAGACTCCACGGTAAAACCCTCATACTTGCCATGTCCTCATTACCTCTGAGTAAGTGTGTTGGTTCCCCTCCATCCTATTATCCGTATCCTAAGTCGGGGTACGCCAAGGATAATAGGCCCGCAAATGTCCTTTGCTAAGTCTCTTAGTACAGGTCCACTATTCCTCATCATGCCCCGGAAGCCCAGCTGCTCCATGGCATTCTATCTCCCGATACTTGGAACGTCCACGACAACATGACCATGGAACCGTTCTAAGTATCTGTAACACCCAGTTTTCCAGATGAGGGTAATTTTAAAATTTTGTAATTATAATTATTATTTATTGATAATTATTTCATATTATGATTTTTGGTAATTTTTAATCATTTTTAAACTATTTAAAATTATGACTTGTGATTTTGATATTTTACTATTGTTTGGTTTTAATTTCGAGGAATTTGTCACCCCCAGTTTTCAGGAACATGGGTATTTTTGTTATTTTGTATTTTTGAAATATTTTTGAAATTTATTTTATTATTTATGATATTGTTTTGGGGTTATTTGAGTCGGGTTCGAATTTCAGCTCAATCCGACTTGAAACGGGGACCCGGGGGTAGTGTTGACTTTAGTGGACCCACACATTAGTTAGCCATGGCCCACATGATATAAATATTTTAGTTAGAGGTTAGACTAATTATTATGGATAAGATTAGTGTGATTAGAGACTTTAGAATGACTAATTTAGCCCCAACCAATTAGCCCTTTCCTAATACTAATAGAATAAGTTAGTGGGGGCATTTTGGACCTTACCATAATAGGACAAATAGCCCCATATGGCCAGCCACTTTGGGAGAGGATAGGCTCAAGTTCATTTTATTATTCTCATCCACACTCTCTCTCTTGTTCTTCCCCAAATTTCTAGAGAGCAATCCCTAGCAATTTCTCCACCAAATCCTTCCATTTCGCCACCAAATCTTCTTCTTTCCTTCTCCATTCTAGCCAAGAAGGAAGCTACCCAAGTTTGGGAGGATTCGGAGCTCGTTCGTGTCCTTTTGGAATCTCTACGTGTCGGTGTCGCTCCGGGAAGGCTTTTCTTCGATTCGATCTACCGGGAGGTATAAATCTCTTCTCCTTTTTATTTCCTCATGCATATAGGTCTATTTTGAACTCATAGGAATGACCCCCATGGTTGTATCTCCATTTGTGTCCATTTCGTGTCCATTTGGAGGTCATAGGAGTGTCCTTTGTGTTGTAATTGTGTCCTAGTAGAAAAAAACCCCTATTTTGGACACTTGTGTGCATATATATATATATATATATATATATATATATATATTTATTTATTTGTGTGTGTGGTTAGATGGTTAGAGAGTGGATTGATCTTATTTAGGATGGTTAGAATAAGTTTTATTTAGATAGCTATGTTGGTATCCAAGTATTTTAGCCTACATGTGTTTTTTGTCCAAACAACCCAAATTCGTCATAATTTTTATCCACGTTTTTAGTAGCTAGAGCAACTTAGAAATGCCATAACTTTTAGCTCATAATTCCAATTAACCTCCCATTTTTTTAAAAGAAGCGTATCGAAGTTAGCTTTCCAAATATATATTTTAATAAGCCAAATTCGTTATAAAACTTTCTTTAGAATTGTTTGAGTGTCAGCTGTACGAAAGATGAACGTGTTTCGGTATTTTCGCGATTTCGGGAGCTTCCGGACACAAAAATGCGATCCGTTTAAAGTTTCGGAAAGCTAACACAAAGGGCTACAACATACTTTAATCCTAGAATTTAGTGAAGGCCCAATTGGTACAGTATTGGTTTTAAGTAGAAGAGTGACTATACGATATATTACGTTTTGTGTAACCTATGAGCCTATGTAGTATGGGTATTAAATGAATATAGAGTATGTAATACATGATATGTTAGATGAATAAAATGATATATATATGATATATATCCGCTTTACATTAATGTATATATATATGGTTGAATGCAAGCATATAGGAATGCAATTAATATAATGTATGTAAGCAATGCATAAATGCATGAATGAAAGAATGATATACAATGTATACATGAAAGTATATAGTGAATGCTAGATATGAATGAAAGGTATACATGTAATGATAGATATGAATGCATAATATATAAATAATATAATGCAATATATAATGATAGTATGTATGGTAATGTAGAATATATGATGCAAGCATGTATATGTCCACTATTTTCCCTTTTCTTTACATTTTCCTTCCCTTCCCTTTCCATTTCAGTTTTTTTCTTTTTTCCCCCCTTCTATTTTCATATGTTATATACAATGTATATAATGTATAGATGCATGTAAGTATGTAATATGCATGCATGAATGTCATATATGAATGAATAAATCAATCAAAGGTATAAGTAAAATATAATGCGTTGTAATGATTGTTAACATATATAATATATAAAAGTATGTATGTAAATGTGCATGAATGTATATATCTATGTAACTATGTAAATATGCATGATGTAACATATGCCTATATATATAAATATGTATGTAATGTGGATATGCATGTATGTATGAAGGTATGTATTTATATATATTATCTATTTTATATTATGCATTGTTGTGGTTCACATTGTCTTGTGATTGTGTGAGTGCTAGCCCAGGCTTGGTTAGGCCTAGTGAGATTTGTTAGACTTGTTTGGGCTAGGACTTGACCTAGTTGACCTAATTTGACTAGTATGGTTGACTGGAGTTGACCAAAAGTCAACATTAGTCTGGATGTGACCAATTGACCTAGTTGACTAGAGTGTTGACTTGGGTTGACCAAGTTTGACTTGGACCTAGTTGACCTAGACAGTTGACCAGGTTTGACTTAGAGTCGAATTTGACCTAGATTGGTCAAGAAATCATGTAGATTGCATCGTAGACTTCACTTATCTTACTTTAAATTTATTATAACCTGTATTGCTCTGTTTAGGACATTGTGACTCCGGTGCAGACATCTGATATTATACTACTCTTTTCAGAGTATCAGGCGAGTACATTCTCTGATAGTTCTCTCATTTACTTGTCAATTACTGTACTTCAGTTCTAGTTAGTTGTGTGCGATTCTCTGTTACAACACGTATGGATATTCTGGATTCATGTATACGACACACATTTATTTTCTGGCCTCTATTACTGGTATCATCATTCCTGGCTTCTATTAATGGAATCACCTACTGGAATCATTTACTGGAATCATTTACTGGTATCATTATATTTTGGCTGGACTCATCTTGAATTATTGTGTCGGAATTCTGGATTCACTTGCTGGAAGGGGAAATACTAGAGTAAGACATGTAGACATACCCCATTTCTGGAATCATCCTTTGCTGGAATCAAACTGGAATGATAGCCATCTCACACCCGGCCAGGTGTATGATGTGCCAGATTATCCATAGCCGTTTACATGTCAATCTCGGTATTTTAAAACACACTGCTAGAGTATAGGCTGGACTCACCCTTGAATCATTGATCACTATAACTGGAATCGTTCCTTACTGGATTCACCTTGTATTAGATTCATCTTGTACTGGACTTACATTGGAGTTACACTTGTCTACATTGCTGTCTGGACTTTATATCATATTACCCTGGTTCAGCTAGTTCTATTTTTACAGTCTTTATTTCCATGATTCTTCTCTTGTTTAGTCATTTACTTTCCTTGCACTTTATCTGTCTTTCTTACCATCACCTGAATATAAACTGCCATATTCATCAATACAACTGTCTATAACTACTTTATAGTTCTCTGTCATTTACTTGGGTTTTCTAGATGAGATGTGCTCGTTCATGTCCTGACTGGACCTGTTGATAAATTTTACAGATAGCTTGGAGGTTGCCTGCTAGCCTAGAGGAGACACAGTAGAGGTTGTATAGATAGTTATTTTAGTTGTCTTGAGTTGTATTTATTTTATGGATTACTGTATTTGAGATTTGAGATATTTTCTGGGTTTGTATATCTTAGACACTTAGACTTCTATCTGCGGTATCTATTTGTGGATTTCATATTTTATCTATCTTTTATCATGCTCTACCTTAGATGTGATTGAGACTGTATTTGCTATGTCACCTCCATTCGGAGTATATATACTGTACAGGTACCTTTATATGGTTAGATGTTTAACCTAGGACAGCGTTCTACCGCCGACACTGCGGCGTAGGCTGGACGTACCCACTTCTCGTGCCCTTACTCTAGGGTGCGGGTCGTGACAGTATCCCCAGTCAAACTTGTTACCCGTACCTAAAACCAAGGTATGCCAGGGGTAACAGGTCCACAAACAAGTTCCCCATGCAGGACAAACATCACCACAATACCACAGGCACAACAAGCAATACAAATGAAGGGTAGAATGGAAAGTACTCTTTATTTGAAAGACAAAAAAGTATTACATGTTTTGGGACCACGTCCCTCTCAAAGAAAAAAAGAAAAAGGAAAACAGGAACAAAACGAAAAAAAGGCCGACTATAGTTCGGCATTACACAACTCCAAAAGGCAGTTTCTCACCAAGGTAGTCCCTCGCTCAAGCCGCTGCCTAGCTCGGCGCTCGGCCGCCTGGGACAACTGCTCCGCATCATTCAAGTACATATATGCCTGCCAATCATTTTCCATCTTCTTCAAAGCAAGTTCCAGATTGGTAGAAGCTCTACTAAATTTGTCAGCCTCCTGAATAGCAACCCCTTTCTCAGTACGAGCAGCTTCAAGCTCGGACTCCAGGAAGGCCAGCTTTCTCTGGAGCTCGAGAATCTGCTCCCGGGTGTCAGTTAGCTCGCGGGAGGCAGTCGCTTCCCGAGCCGCACAATCTTCAGTACGACGGCTCCATTGATAGTACAACTGAGTCAGGTCCCGGCGGTCCTTCAATATAGCTGGCTTGAGCAATTCCTGAGCAATCCTCACCTTTTCTACCGTGGTTGCGAGGAAAGTACGCTCTTGATCTATTGCCACTGATAGATCAGCTTGTCGCAGTACGCGAAACTGGGCCACAAGACGATCGGCCTCTAACAGCTTAGGCTCCAGAAGCGCCGCTAGTCCCGCCCCACCAGGAAGTGTTCTAAGGATATTAATTTGGCCACCGGCGCATTGACAGGCCATAGCAAAGGGAGTCCCCCTCTCCACAGCTTCCTCAATCCTCCTCTTCAGGTGGCGGTGGAAACTGTCGACCACATCCTGGGACACTTCATCCAAAACTTCCGTAGAGGACGGCGTCAAAGGGAGTGTGGCAGGCAGTACTGAAGGAGTAGCCTCAGAACTTGCCGTCCTTGCCACCAGGGAAACAAATTCTGTACGAAAAGATGCATGGATGGCAGCTAGCTCCTCTTCCGCCGCCCGAAGAGCCTGGATACTTGGTAGAGCGGAAAGGTTAACTCCCAAAACCCTATTCGCAGAGGATGGCACGAAAAGCGTCGTCCCTTGCTCCAGCTGTGCTATCACCAAGGCTTTCGAACTTGACCCAGCTGGAGGCCCCTCAGTATGGGTTGGAAAAGAAGGAGGCACACATGCTTCCATCAGATCCCCCCGGTAGAGTCCGCCCTGGCAGTGTCCATCACCGACAATAAAGGGGTGGGACCTGCACGTCCAAAGCAATCATTAATCCACGAAGGACAAGTTGATAGTGCAAATAGGCCTCCTCACAAGTTAAGAAGCTGGTTTATCTTACCAGAGGAAGAGCTCGGAGGCTGCAGCTCGTTCGAAGCTGGCATAGTCTCTCCACCCGCAACTTCCAACTCAAATTCAACTGGTTTCTCTGCCCCAGCCACCCCTAAAGGGGAGCCAGCCAGGTCAGTGTCATCCTGTTGAAATTCAACTGTCTCAGGAACAGGGGCAGTAGAGCCCCTGTCCCCATGGGTTGAGGTCTCAGCAAGGCGAGACTCTCCGGCCGCCTTCGGAAGAACCCCAGCGGAAGTGATGGCGGTGCACACATCATTGATCAAAGTGGACAAGGCTGGATCGACTTCAGTAGTCGAGACCCGAGAAGCAGACTCCTTGGACGCCTACAAAGAGCAAAAAATGATTAGGCCATAACTTAGAAAAAGAAGGAAAAGGCAGTTAAAATTCCAATCACCTCAGAAACAACGTCAACATCAATAAACACCTGCGACATCTTACCGTAGCCCACTTTGTGGAGTAGGACCTGCCATCGTCAGTAGACAGACGCCTGCCTCGTTGGCACGAAGCACCAGGCACAACAGGTGGATGATCCTCCACCTTTTCGTCCGGCACAATAGGAGGCTGGTCCCCCACCTCCTCGCCCGAAGAATACGACGAGTCATCGACGGCCTGCTCGCCATCCTCTTCGTCCGTCGCAGTGGACTCCGAGTCTGGCACAGGAACCCTATTCGTCACTCTCTTTCTCTTCTTGGAACCCTCAGGCTTTTCTGCCAAGCCGATCCCGACAATGAAGTTGGTGTTCATGTAAAAGTTCACGGAAGATTTGCTCGCCGCAACATGATAAAGATCCGCCATGTACAGAATATCCCCTTGTGTATTAGCGTCATGGACTGAGAAGCTAGCCCGGGTATGAACAGCATTGTAATAATGCCACGTCCGGATGCCGTCAAGGATACTGCCCTCGAAGCCCAGGCAAGCACTGGGGCAGTCAAGGAACAACTGACTATATCCAAATTGTCGGGCAAACCTGCTAGGCAAATAAGGCTCCAAGTATACGTTATTTCGGTAACGATATACTAGGTGCGTGGGAAGAATGTTGCGCAGCCATAGAAGCATCTTCTTAGATAAGAGCTGGGGAGGTCCAATGCCATGAACGTGTACCCCCTCACTTCTCTAGGGATAAACTGAGGAAGAGACACAAAGAAGTCGGGCCCGTCAACTCTCGCCAACGCCCTCTGACAAGCCGGCATGGTGTCATACTCCCAAGATTGATGGTGATATCGGAAAAGGAAGGCGTCATCCGCAGTAACATCATCCTCTGTTTTGGGCCTCATCAATGACCGGTAATGCATCAATAACCACCCTATGAGATAGTGGTAGGGTAGCTCTATCCGCTCAAAGTCCAGCGTCGTCTCACGAGCAATGACTTTAGACGAAAAGGCACGGAGGCCGTGGTGTATGCTACACACCATAGCCGAAAGAAGGGCCAGTCTTACTTCGAAGACCAGCTTCACAGCCGGGAGAATAAAGTGGCGGCTAATCCTTTCAGTAGAACCTGCCCCTCCCGAGACTACGCAATTTCGTAGCCATACCATCAAGAACCCGACCAAGATTGCTTTCTCGGACATCTGCCGGGTACCGTAGTGGAAATAACTGAAGGAGTCAGTGCGGCTCCCAAATCTATTGCGGGTGGACCTCGACCTTTTTATATTCAACATCAGGTCCTTTACCTCCGCCTGAGTTTGGGGACCTCGAGAAGAAACCCGGCCGAAAGGACATAATTTGAAAAGATACGCGACCCAGGCCGTAGTATGGGGGGCGTTCCCTTCTGAACTATTATTCTTCTTGATAGCAGTCTGGTGACAGATGCTATGGTGGCACAGCAATTCCCGGTACACAGCGACGAAACCAGGAAATCGTCGATCCAGATCACCAAATTCCTCGTTCGTCGGGGTGTATACTTCAAAGGCCTCGCCTCCCCACGGCAGCTTAGAAACAGCATGTATTTTATGGAGGGCCAGTCCCAGCTTCCCTCCGGGCACGAAGAAAGTCCCCGTACGCCGGCTATATATCTCTAAAAGGGCCATGAACAGCGGCTTGTTAATGGGCAATCCATAACAGGTGCCCCGGATGGCGTAGTAAAGGTCAATCTCCCGAAGGAGTTCCTCGTAGTTCCTCAGGATCTATGAGAAAAGATTGGCCCATGTAGGAATGGGGTTTATCCAATTCAGCAGCGACAATCTGCCCACAGGATAAGTTCCCTTGCAAGCGAGCTGATTCAGGAAAGTATCAGCTCGAGTAAAAGTAAAGTTGGGACCAGACACGTTTATAAAAGTACCAGGAATCAGCCCCATCACAGTCCGGCTGACTGACTTCCTACTTGCACATGCTGACCTAATACTCATATTATAGTGGATGTTGCCCACGAACATCCCCTGTTGGGTTGAAGTTAGAGAGCTCGCCATTTTCCTGCTCAACGGCACCATATTAAACCACGATAGGGGAAAATACCGTTCCATCTCGGGAAAATGGATATCCACCCCGTCCACAGTAAAGTCCCAGTTCTCAGAAACGTCCAGCATTCGGGAGTTCTTTATGGATAAAGCATCTCCAAAGAGAAAAGCTGGTTTCAGATATTCTCCGTCCAGTTTTCCCGAATTCATCATGGTGCAAAAAAAAATGGAAAGGCTGGTTGTTGATAGCAGCCACCCTCTCCAAAGGCTCATTAGGGAGAAGTTGATCTGTCATATGTCGAATTAGGCCGTCAAGCCGCACACCTACGGCAAACTGAGCTGAACCCACCAGAAGCTCTCCGGCCGGGTTGGTTAGGAGGTTCACTGGAAAAGGACAAAAGAAACAGGATTAAAAGATAAGTTAAAACGAAACCACTTAAAGTTTCTCAAAAAGAAGATTCTATGAGCCTATGCGGCTTGGATCGACGAAGCCTTATGCGGCCCAATTCAGCGGGGTTTCATGCGATACGGCTTTAATAGAGCCTATGCGGCTCGGGTCAACACAGCTTCATACGGCCCAATTCAGTTGGGAGTTCCATGTGACACTGATTCGATAGCTTATGCGGCTCGGATTAAAACTTATGCGGTTCTATCTCGCAGAGGAGTTTATGCGGCACGACTCAGCAAAATTCTATGCGGGCCAGTTTGTCAGGAATATATGCGGTTTCGCTCAAAGGAGGTTCCATGCGGTTCAAACCCAGAAGCACTCCTGCGGCTCAAATCTTTCTCAATGCGGCTCAAACATAGGGCATGCCCTATGCGGTTCGAATATGAGAGGGTCATACGGCCCATGCAACATATGCGGCTCCATCATGGTCGAGCTTGGGCGGTTCAATAACAACGAAGGATGAAGGCTTGTGCATATGTTATGCAACAGAGCCATGGGTCTTTGAGGTTCAAAGTATTCAAATCTATTTCTTACCCTTAAAAGCAGGGCGAACATCAGGGTGCACTTCGGGCACGACGGCCGACGAGGAAGTCATTTTCTTGCCTTTTGTAGCAGCAGAGGCGATCTTGGAAGACTTGGGGGCCATTTTCGCCGGTCGGAGAAGGAAAGAAAGTAGAGACTGCAAGAGTTGGGGACGAAAGAGAAAGTAAAGAAATCTCTCCCACTGAATTCGTTCCTATTTATAAACAAAAGCAGGGCATTTCGATTCTCGTGTAAACACAAAAAATGATCCCTCGGTTATCGAGGCGAGCGGCCTAAAATGAAGGCCAAACTCCTGGGATCCTCCCCCGAAAAGTAGCCTTAAAACTGACAGCAGATCAACAGCATTTAATGTAAAAGATCTTCGCACGTGGCAGGATGACGTGGCGAGAAGCTCATGCGGTCCGAAAGTCCCTGCGGCTGATTGACTCAATACGGCTGAGACATCCAGGCGGTCAAGACATCCATGCGGCCAGGACATCATATACGGCCAGAAGAATACATGGCCATGCTTCTTATTCAAAGTATTTCAATTTTGCAAATTGAAAACTTTGAAGGGGGTCTTGTAGAAGCATAGAAAAGAATAAAGAAAGATTCATGCGGCCAGAGAGCCCCATGCTGCTCAGAGAGTCTATGCGGCTCAAATAAGTCCTATGCTGCTCAAAGAAGAGCCACATGACCTACAAACAGCTCTCTCGTTTATCCTTTACTGTATTAAATGCCTTGACGGCTGACAGCTTTGACAAGGTGACAGTTCTGACACAAAGATATCATTATGACTCCCTCATAATGACGGACTCCTTGGGAAGCGAAAAAAATCTCTGACACGATCCTCCGAGAGTTAGAAACTGTCATGCGGCCTTGACACGTAGACAGTCATATGCGGCCTAAGCGGAGGCTCCCCCATGCGGCTCACGAAGACTAGCTCCATACGGCTCATGAAGACCAGCCCCATGCGGCTCACGAAGACTAGCTCCATGCGGCTCACGAAGACCATCCCCATGCGGCTCACGAAGACTAGCTCCATGCGGTTCACGAAGACTAGCTCCATGCGGCTCACGAAGACCATCCCCATGCGGCTCACGAGGACTATCTCCATGCGGTTCACTCATGTGGTCATCCACACTCATGCGGCTCAAATCATTATCATGCGGTCCAAATGTTCAGGGGGGGCCACTCTTATGCAGCCTTAACACGTGGCCAGCCTTATGCGGCCCAATAAGGAGCAACTTTTTTGCGGCTTAGATTTCTGCTGTTATGACACGTGGCATAATAGCAGGACACGTCGCATCAGATTGATCGAAATACCTCAACAAATCCCAATAAAATATTGGGATTAAATCAGATCATTTGCAAATAAGCCAATTAAAGACACGTGTCGAGGAATCCGAGGTTGGCATGACAAATCAGAAGGATTTATGTCAATCAGCATTGATTACCCATAAAAGATTTGATGCAATCACATTTATTGCTCAAATCTCGATGAACGGCCCAGATCCAGTGATCCTTAGCCGCCGACTTTCAAGAATGGGCAATTATTGTAAACCCTAATGAAGCCCCCCACTCTTATAAATAGCAGGGTGCCATTCCCTTGCGAGGAGACAGACAAATACAGACAGACATAGAGACATACACAGAGACAGAGAGAGATATACAGAGAGAGACATAGAGAGTCAGAGAGCCTGAAGAGAGAGCATTTCTTCACCAACACCAAGAAGATCTTCTACAGAGCCAAGGCTGCACCCGATCGTCCAAGGAGTAAGACAGAGCTGCCGTCGCTTTCCCGAGCCTCTATCGTCACCCCTCCAGAATCTAAAATAAATAATTGTACTTAGATTGTTGTACCTAGGTTTTCGTCCCTAGGCTTTCTTTGTACAAGCGAGTTTGTATTGTGAAGTAAAAGTCCAGCCCTCCGATAATTATTCTGTTCTTTTATATTTCATGGTAAACATCGTTGTAGATAGGAACTTGGTTGAAAAATCGCATAACAAGTATACTGATCATGGAAAGAAGAAAGTAAGTCTTAATGCAAAAGCCATCATTTCTTTATTTTGTGCAGTAGATAGCACTGAGTTTAATAGAGTATCAACATGTGTCACGTCTCACAAGGTTTGGAAACTTCTTGAGGTAACTCATGAAAGAACTTTACAATTGAAGGAGTCCAAAATCTTATGACTTACCCAAGAGTATGAGGCCTTCAAAATGATGTTTGCTCCATTTTTAGATATTGTTAATCCTCTATCTTACCTTTGAAAAGAATACATCAATCATGAAATGATACGAAAGGTACTTCGCGGTTTGACTAAGAACTGGAATCTCAAGGCAACAACTATAATTGAAGGAAACGATCTCACTACAATGACTTTCGAGACGCTTATGGGAAAGCTTTTGACACATGAGTTGGACCTTAAAGATTTCAAAGAGCCAGCACCAAAGGAGAAGACTATTGCATTCAAGGCACATCATAAGATAGCTTCTGATGAGGAGAGTGAGAATGATAGCTCAGACAATAAGAAAATGGTTCTTATGACAAGGAACTTCAGAAGATTCCCAAAGTATAAGCAGCCTAAGAAGAAGAAAAAAGATTCTAGGGATGACGAAGAACCATTCTGCTACAGCTGTAAGAAGACAGGTCATATCAAGAAGGATTATCGTGTTGTAAGAAAGGGAAGCAAATACGATCAATCAAGCAAGAGAAGAACTTCAACAAGGAACTAGGCCAATAAGAGCATCTGGTGTAAAAATGAGATAAGTGATTCAGAAGAAGAAGAAAAACCTCGCAACACAACCAATATTTGTTTCATGGCTACAGATGCTAAGGTAACTACAAATCCTTTATTCGAAAAATTTACTTTTGATGAATTATTCGATGCCTTCAGTGATCTACTAGAAGATCAAAAAAAGATGATGGATATATATAAGTGTGCTAAGAAAGAGATGGAAGCAGTTCAATCTGAGTTCTCTAAGCAATCTTAAACATTGGAATATATTAGAGATAAGACTTCTTCTAGTAACCCAGATGAGATTTCTTCTTTAAAGTTGATTTTACATGACACACTTGAGAAGCTTGAGAAAGCAAATCGAGAAAATATGAAATTTAATGATCTCTATGAATTAGAGAAAAAAAAAGTAGAATATTGCTACTCAGAGGATAGATGCACTCACAGCCAAGTACAATGAAGCATGTGATGTCTCTAAAAAGTTAGAGATTAAACTGAAAAAATAGGTTGTCAAGCCTGTAACTCAAGTGAACACAAATCACACGGCTAAACACAAACACAGCACACCCAACACTACTAGAACTTCTAGAAGCCATGCATTCACGTATAAATGTCCATACAAGAAGTCACACACCTCTTCAAAATCTCACATACATGATCTTCGAACTTTACCTAACACAAACACTTCAGCTATATGTCATTATTGTGGTATAAGAGAACATGTATCACATCAGTGCAAAATTAGGAAGCTAGTATACATGCATATGTATATATATATATTTAGGTTCCTAAAACTAACATATTCGGACCCTCAAGAAAGTGGGTACCAAAGGTTACATCTTCAACTTGTGTTGTAGGTGGACCTTCCTCCTCCCACTAGAAGCAAATGGATTCTCGATAGTGGTTATAACAGACATATGACAGGCGATAATACTTTGTTTGTAACTCTATCAATAAAGAAAGAAGGCTATGTACCCTTTGAAAATAATTTAAAAGGGCATATAATTGGTAATGGCGACATAGGTACTTCTCTCTCTCCTATTATTAAAGATGTATGTTTAGTAACAGAATTAAAGCATAACCTGCTGAGTATAAGTCGGTTGACTGATCATGGTTATGGCATTAATTTTGTTAAGGATAAATGTTTTATTTATGATAAATCTTCTGGAATAATCTCTTTTGAGGGAATAAAAGAGGACAACATATACATCTTACATCTGTCAGAAAGTACTAACAGTACATTGAAGTGTCTATACACCACTCAAGACGAAAGCTGGATATGGCATATGCATCTTGGACATACAAACATGGACACTATTGCAAGATTGTCCACAAAGAAACTGGTGAGAGGCATACTCGATATCACTTTGAAGAAAGATATAGTCTGTGCCGAGTGTGAAAAGAACAAGGCATCCATATCATCTTTCAAATAAATAAATGTTGTAAGTACCTCTAGACCACTTCAATTATTATATATGGACTTATTTGGACCAAGTAGGTTTGCCAGTCTTGGCGGTATATGCTTTCGTGATAGTTGATGACTATTCATGATATGCTTGGGTTTACTTTCTTGTAAATAAAAATGAGGCCTTTTCTAAATTTGTGTCTTTTTGTAAAAGGTGCAAAATGAGTAAGGATTCATGATTACTCGCATTCGAAGTGATCATGGAAGAGAATTTGACCTGATAGGTTATTCGGACGTGGATATCTTAAAGGTACTTTGACAACCGGTCTATGGTATCCAAAAACAGATTCCTTTGACCTGATAGGTTATTCGGATGCAGATTTTGCTGGATGCAAGGTCGATCATAAAAGTACCAGTGGCACATGTCATTTCCTAGGAAAATCTTTAGTCTCCTTGTTTTCTAAGAAGCAAAATTATGTTGCATTATCAACAACCGAGGCTGAGTATATAGTCGCGGGACGTTGTTGTGTCCAGATTTTATGGATGAAACAAACCTTGGAAGACTATCAGTTATCTTACAACCACATCCCTGTTTACTACGATAACACTAGCTCGATAAATCTCACAAAGAATCTTGTTTATCACTCTCGCACTAAACACATAGAGATTATACATCACTTTCTTAGACACCATGTTTTACAAGGAGATATTTGTTTAGAGTATGTCGACACAGAACGTCAATTAGTTGACATCTTACCTAAACCCTTAGCTGAAGATCATTTTAACTTTATACGAAGAGAATTGGGAATTTCGGACGTTAAAGTTTTATAATTATGTGTTACTTGATCTGAATATATAAAATTGTAGAAAATATTTTAGTTAAAAGCCGAAAGGGCCCTTCTAACAAAAAGATGTAAAAGTCTAAGCGGTATGGCGCCAAGTGTCTTCGGACTACCGCTAGCTGGAATCTGGCCCTACAGTTAACCCGAGATATTTGATACATTTTGTGTATTTTGGTTAAATAATATTAATTATTTTTTATCAACACAAGTATTTCTAATTAATACTTTGTATTAATGTTAAAATATGTATCACATTAGTCCAAGTATGTCCAAACTACCTGGAGACCGAACTCGGATCGAGCTCTAGCCGAACTCGGGCCGAACTCGGCATAGGGTAAGTTAGAACCGAACTGAAGAGTCAGGTTCCCCTCTTTATATATCCTATAACACATCATCATCTTCATTACACAGCAACCAAAAATCTCCAAAAACCCTAACCCTAGCCTTCCCAAACTCCCTTCTCCAAGCATCCCAAGGTTTATGAGTTTGGATTTGAAGATGTTTCGGGTTTGTCTTCCACATCCACTCAATTTCGGTATATCTCTACTTTTTTCTCCACTTTCAATTTTCGATAGCTCCCAAAATTCCTTATTCTTCCAAAAAGAAAAGAAATGTTGGAGAAGCCTCCTTCTCTAATGTCCAAGAGGAAGGGTCATTTTTACTCTTTAGACCCGCCATGTCGGATGGTGACTATTTTGATGAATTTATTTTTGTGTCTCTTGATGCATCTAATGAGTGGTTCAACGACTTCTTCCAACGAAAAATTTGTTCGGGAAGTCTAATCAACTTCACTTTGTGCCCCGATCACTTAAACGTGTTTGAACACTTTAACATTGAAAATCTAGTCTAATCCACGTATCCAATCTACTCAAATGCTATTCGCATATTTTGCTGCAATCTCACGGTCACAAACGGCACGGTTAGATCTAGGGTCGGTGGGATTGATATTGAATTTGATACCGATGATCTGGCACTCATGCTTCATATTCCCAATGAAGGGGAAGTACTAGTGGATATCACCTCAGTTCACTTTCCAGCCTACATAACTTTTGACTCTTTTCGTGATTCGTTATGTGCACCCAATCCACGTCGCAAAGGTAGTCCGTTATGTGCACCCAATCCACGTCGCAAAGGTAGTCTTCGACCCAACCATATGAATGACTACTTTTATGACATGTATCAGATAATATTTTATGCTATCCTTCCAAAACAAACTTCTATCGATGAGGTCACATATTTGGAACTCTCTACTATTTATCATCTCCACTTCCAAATTCCTTTTAGTCTACCTAGGACTTTTATCGCTGCTATGGAACGGTGTCGCAAAAAACTGCGATGAATTCTCTTCGCGATGTATCTTCCTTACATTTTTGAGTATTTTGAGGTTATCTTGGATGTTTGTTCACGAGAAGCCCTATTTGCCCATCTTCATGGGTATCATAGAGTCACACATGTTCTGGCAGTACAGCCTCCTCCACCTCCTCCTGTTGACCCATTAGTTGTTAATTCCCATCCTTCACATCCTCCAACTGGTGTCACCCTTAAGTCTCTTCAGGCCTTGATGATGGATCAGTTTAGATCTATGGATTTTTGTACCACATCCCAGTTCCAGGTCATGACCAACACCATGAGGGATTTTGGCTATAGTTTTGCTCAACGGTCATATTCCCATGTTTTGTGGCCCCTCGGTGTTCGGTTATCAGATTTATGATCGAGAGGCTCAACGCTATTTTGACCCTGCTGCTGTCCGCTATGATCCATACTGTACTGCTGAGTCCGAGAATCCTTCTTGGGCGACGGATGCTGATGATGATGATTGATATCCAGTGATACAGAGTCACTAGTCTATTCTATTTTTTTAGTGCTTATGTATTAGTGATATGCTTTTTCAAAGCATTTTCAATATTTTAGTTTAGTTTGGCATGTATTAGTTTATGCACTCTATGTATCAGTTTCCTATTTTCACTCTATGCATTTCTAGTTATATGATTTCCTTTATCCTTATTTATGAGCTACTCTTTTCATATGTGCTGAGTACATGCTATTTTTGTTAATTTTGATTCTATGACAAAAGGAGGAGAAATTCTATGATACATTTATGAACTATTCAAATACATATACATATTGCTCCAAAGAAAATTGGTTTGAGATAATTTTTGCTAGATTTCACAATATTCAGAGGACTTGATCATTTATTGTGGGGGAGCAAGCCGATAAGAAAGCTATTGTACCAATTCAAGCTACTGTCGTACCCTATGCAAGCTACTTCCAAACAAGCTGAACAATTGTTAAAGTATCAATCGTAGTTTTGTTAAATTATCAAAATGGGGGAGATTGTTGGCCTATGTAGCCATGATCAACCTGATTTCGATAATTGACTTAAAACCCCGATTTTGATATGTGAAGCAAGAAGACTTCAAAAGATGACTACAAAAGATTGCACCTAATCATCAAAGCAAACTTTTCTATTTTATTCTGTATTTTTTCATATCTTGAGTCTAGATTATTTTGTGAGTCGGGATCACTGGCATCTAGAAGTTTATCCTCACAAAAACAAATGTATCTTTCTTTCCCAAACCAAACCAACATCCAAAATCCTATTTAAACCAAAAAGACCCTGAAATCCTAGCAACCGAACTCGGGTCGAGCTCTACCCGAACTCGACAGAAATCGATCCCCTTGGATCATTCCTGGTCAGCTGCTTTTTCTTAGACTTTTGGATCTCAAACGTTCAAAAATATGAACGTTGCCTTAGCTGAGTTCTGCCTGAACTCTGGTTCAAAAATACCTATAAATAGAGAAGAATTTGACATTCTAATGACTCAATCCTTTCTTCACCTTCTCTATCTATTCTAAGCCTTCCTATTAAAAAGAGCTTTCAATCTTCAAATTTTCAAGATAACTCTTATTCTTCTAAGTGCTGGTGGTTTTCGATTATGAGTATTCGAGTTGTACTAGCTTAAGCTTTTCTGAAAGAGTTAAAGTTTGATCATGGGCTTCGGACTAAAACACGACGGTGTAGAAGTTGCCGTGTCCTTCAGAGTAAAGCATGTGGTGTAACCTCTATTTTAAATAGTAGATTTAAAATCGAGCAGGAGTACTCGAGACTAGACTAGTCCCCTCATAGAGAAACCAGTATAAAATCTCGGTGTCTGCATATTACTAACTTCTCCCTATTTACTTACTGCTTTACTATACTGCATTTAAGTATCTGTTTAATATGCCTTTAACTGCCTAATTTTTATTGGGGATAATTCTTCCGCTACACTCTATTCACCCCCCTCTAGAGGTGCTATTGATTCTACATTCATGTTATCAGTTTCTATACTCTGTTTACTTGTCTATGCTTCTTGTACATGTTTACTACACTCGTACTTATTGTTATACTTTACTTGTATAGATCATCGTATTGTATGCGAGACTTGACTCGAGTTGACTTGACCCTTATTCGATACTTGGATTGGCTATTTGACCACTCTCGACTCGGGAGTTCTACGTAGGTGCTATGATAGAAATTTACTATAGATAGGGAGCTCCACACATGACTACTCTCTATATGACCATAGGTACCACACAGGGCGGCGGTTATATGATTCATTTTTTTAGCCACTCTTAGCATCATAGTTCTATAACATGTTATTATCTGACTCTTATTACTTTACCATTTACTCTCATTATTCATGTTGTTATTTTATAGTTTCATTCTTATCTATTTCATGCATGTTACATAAATTGTACAATAGGGTTGTATATTATGTATCTTGCTATGTCTCTCTGAAGACCTGGTCTCCTTCCAGGTTACTGTTGAGATCTGCCATATGAGTATTGGGAGTTACTTCTTCGGGATCAGGTATCGATTGATGATGCCTTTTTATCTAATCTTTTATAGTTATTTCCTTTCTTAGTTCCTAGTATTGTAGCTAGTATTATGGTTGTTATATTGGTTACTTAAATTTTTACCTTATCTGGACAGCGTATATATATTAGAGTCGGATTAGAGTCAGGTTGAATACGTAGCTTCCCATTGCCACGTGGCCTGGTCCCTCGTATTTTAGGACTGGGGCATGACATGGTTTTTGTAGTGGCCCATGCAGGTCTCATCTTCACAAAGTATATAAAGTCGTGGTGGTACCTAGGATACTCGTACTACTGTGAGATATAACTAATTGAGGAATAGGATTGAGGTTACATCAACAACTAGGATCATAGGTTTCTCTAGGACTCCTCAGCACGATTGCTCATGTGTTATCTTATTTCCTCACATGATTGCTTTTGTTCTTCCCATCATAGGATTAAGTAAATTATCTTCCGCTAACTTCTTGAATGATCTTCCTCGTTCCTTCTGGCTAAGTTGTGGAAAATGTCTCAAGGATTGTTCCAAGGAAAGTTTGAGAAACTATGTTTATCCTTGTATTATAGAATCATGAGTTTTTGCAGCTAGAGAAAAACTGGCACGGCATGACTTCAGATGATGACATCCTAGATGCATATATTTCTCGAATTTTACCTAAACTACATCCGATGCATTTTTATTGACTCTTCTCGTGTATTTCGTAAAGAGTTAATTTGGAAACATCTCATGGATTTAGCCAAAGATATGTTCCAGAACATGTATTATCTGGCGTAGCAGCTGTGCACTGCAGGCATCCGTCGTACTATGAAACAAGCAAGTGATTTGGAGCCACATGCACACTGGTGTGACAGTAACTTTACGTGACATAACTACGGAGGTATATGGTTCACGAATTTTACCTAGACTAAACCCTATGCATCATATTTGGATTCATATCGTTCTTGGAAACATTTCGACAATTTTCTCTGTTTTGCTTGACCCTAACGTTGTTTCCAAATGTCGTACGATGTGACACATGTAGATACTCAATTAAACTCAATCTTGTCAATAGCACATAATAGTGCATTGATAGCTCTTGCGTCAAGACTGGCTTGTGTCTTTTCTAAATTTGTGTATTTGTCATGTGGCTTATCTATAAGATTACTATCAATCACTACTCTAGGTGGCTTTTTGTAGCCATCTATGACTATAGACCAGAGATCAAAGTCAAGAGATTTCAGGAAGAAACTCATTCGTTTTTTTCAATTGGTATAGTTTATTCCATCAAACAGTGGGGGTCTATTTGTGGATTGCCCTTCACCTTTGAATATAGATTTCACGGCTGCCAAATATATATATACTCTCTAGAGTGTTATATTTGTATATAATCCGCTCTGATACCAATTGTAGGAACGTTGAGCACCTCTAGTGGGGATGAATAGAGTGTGTATGTGCAGCAGAAAGATGATCACCAAATAAAATTATTATAAGCAGTGTCACATATATGAAGTACTAGGCAAATGATAGCAGACCATAAAATTAAATGTATAAAGTAAAGAACATCAAAAAAGCAAACTCATGACACAACGATGTATACTGGTATCCTTCTGAGAGGACTAGTCCAGTCTCAAGCACTCTTGTTTGATATTAATCCACTATGGCACAAGCTTTAAACCGAACGCTTGCAGCTCCTTACAACACGAGTTTTCATCCGAATGACTCACAACTTCAAATGAGGCAAACTTTGAAAACTGGAACGTTTTCGGAAAGCCTTCTTTACAACTCGAACCAAACTTTAGATTGAATCAGAAAGACACTTGGC